>OY735900.1:1977500-2364000 GCA_963506565.1 Tachystola acroxantha | reverse complement strand
CTACGGTAATTTTATATGATTGTTCTGTGCGCGCCACGTGTTGAGATTTGCACTGAACCTAGTATAATTTTATTCTCTTTCGACGGTAGTTTTATATGATTGTTCTGTGCGCCACGTGTTATTATCTGCAGTGAACCTAGTATAATTTTATTATAGTGGTCTCACGACGGTAGTTTTATATTACTGTTCTGTGGGCCACGTGTTAATATCTGCAGTGAACCTAGTATAATTATAGTGAGGTATTTATTTGTACCTATATTGAGTATACGTATTGACATACGTCAACTGTTGCTAATCACATATTTTATTACAGCTACTCTCTCGACGACAGTTTATATGATTGTTCTGTGGGCCACGTGTTAAATTTTGCATTGAACCTAGAGAATTATAGTGTTATTAGTGATTGAAGCCATAGGGTAGATCCGATGGATATTTTAATACGTCAATGTGGTTTTAGACTATATATTTATGCCCCATTGCCCGGACCATGATCCACCACGCGGTCCTAGTGCGGATTGGCGGTTTGCACATGCCATAGATTTAATTTCTACGGCATGTAGGGTTCATATCGATGTTTTCCTTCATCGTTTTCTAGTGTGTAAATAAGTAAGTAGTTGATAGTGAAATTCTAATGGAAGGAGTGAGACGTTTTAAGAGTCAGTAATTATAGTCAATTAAGGCTCATCCATTCCTTAATTAGCTCCTACCTAGGTGCAGTCCTACGAGAGGCGAGGGCAGAGAGAGATATTGTTTGCATGTGTGCCCCTGTCAATACTATTGAAATTACGAACAAGTGTGGTTGTTTTATTTTCCCCTGACCTACCTATAAACTGTATTTACCTGAGATATTTCTTTGTTGTGTTTTTGTGTGTGTTTAATTAATGTCTCTTTTCCCATATTAGCATTTGATCGGCGTGGATTTCTTGTGATTTATTTGACATCTGTGTATTACTGTGTCTTCAATGGTGGTGGTGAGCAAAGCGAACCTAGCCTTAACATAGATGGAACTGAGGTCTGGCATCATAGTTGAATTGAATTAGCATTCAATTCAATTTACCTTTAACGTCCTTGCGGCGCCATATGTTAGCACTGGTTTGTCTATAGATCTACAATACATCAACTCTCTGGTGCTTTTTGTGAGCAAGCTATTTACTTTATGATCAGTCTGTGATTGGAAGGGCCCGGCAAGCTGTTTCAATATCCAGTGGTCTTATTGGAGGCTGGTTCGTGAGAGTATTGGGGCAAGCAGTAACACTATACCCGCAGCTATCAAATTTTCCCCACTCTGTACGCCGAATTAGCTGTGTGGAGTATCGTCTTGGCCGATGATGTAAAGCACGGCTTATTCAACCTTCAACTATGACCAAACACAGACGAATCAAGGCTAATTCAGTAGTATTAAATGCTGGGCTTTACTTTTATTCTATTCCGATCTACAATCCTCCAAGGTATCTTTCTCCTATCTCTCTAAATCCTAACCAACTCCCTTCTGATTTCTATACTTATTAAATGTAACTTGTTTTATTTGTGAACAATCTCTTCAGTCTGTCTTATTCTTACCGTTACTACAATTCATTCTATTCTTATATTATTCCTACAGGAAATATAAAAGGTATTGATCCTGCCTTTTATTTTGTGGAAAGGTATCGAACCTACCTTTCCAGTTGTACAAGGTATCGAACCTACCTTTGTACGCACAATGTGCAAATACTTGACCAGAAGGTCTGAATTACTACCTAATTGAATTAAACCAATTCTATCAGTAACTGGGCACTCCAGAACCACTAGAATGAATCTAGTAATATTAAGAACTTCAATAAGAGGGACTGAAAGATTATTAGTCTTGCGAAATAGCAGCTTTTAATATCAGATTCCTCTCCATCATCCACTCTGAGGAGACACGCAACCTGGCTGGTATCTATCGCCTCGATGGCGGTGGTGTGGAGCCAGGGGCCGTGAGATCATATTTTTTAAGAGGATAACCTCTTACAGGATATGTCCTCACATCTAACAGTAATTTTTTACAGAGATTCAGATGTCTGAGTAATTTTCTTCACTTCTATCCAGAATTCCAGACTTATTATCCACCAGTATCTACCTATATATATATTTCTTGTGTAATTCTTCTTCTTTTATGTGAAACTCATCTTTAAGTCGATATTAACCTATTTTTCTGGTTGCAGGCAACCTCCGTTTACGGTTTTAATATTAGTTGTAGGATCCTCTCGCAATTAGCCATTCTAATTGTTTATTTTCATTTTCAATATAAATTGTATAAGATCTTTGAAAGTTTCATAGGGTTTACTCGTAGTCATGGTAGTTCTGTAAATATATTTCAGAGGTTTAGTATTGTGTTCAGGCTTTGGGATGGGTCAATGAATAATGTGAAAAGGTAATTAATTGTATCCAATTCTGTTCATCCGTAATACCTTATTTTCCATTTTAACGAATATCATTTTGTACTATAGATAGGGACGTATTAGGAACTTGTTTGAATTAGATTTAAGATAACTTAGCCTAAGTTTTATTAATCGTGCTAGTAATAAGAAGATGCTGTATGATAGGTTCTGTCAATAAATGTTTTTATGTTTTAAACCTGACTAATGTTTCTGTTCTCAATCCTGTAAATGCGATCTCAAAACCCTTGAAGATTCTGAGTGTTACTATAGTAGGAAATAACAACGTAGGGTAGACGATCACGATTTGGCCTTATTATAGTAGATAAATTTAGAGAATTATTATTAATTCTTTCGTATTAGCTTTATTTGCAAGAAGTAGTAAGAGATTTGGTAAGTATCTTAAAGCTTCATGATTTAGGTAGCTTTCACGTATAGCTTTTTCCGTTCTTGTAGGTTTTCACCCCTTCAGGGTTTCACGTAGTCTTTTGGGACAGCGTAGAGGGGGGGGGGGGGGGGGGGGGGGGGGTTGTTTAAGGGCGGGGTGGGATCGTCACAATATGGTTGCCTAATTCCCAGGATGTGTATATATCTATGTATAACGTATGTTATGTTGTGTATTTATGTATATTATTATGTATTTATGTATATCTTTAATGTGGACTTCGGTCCACAATATGGTTCCGTGTAAACAAATGAGGGGTTTATGAGATCGCTTGCAGGTTTGATGAATTGATTCATTACAGGTTTACTAGGTTAAATTCGTGCGTGAAATAGGTATTTACATAAATTTAATTTTAGTTAAGATTTTAGGAAGTTTCAGGAATCGGGGGGTGCGTTAATGGGTTAAGGTTAGTCTTATTTCTTAATTTATAAATAAGGTAAGTAAGGTAAGAGTTGTAAGTAAAATAGGATTTAGGACGGTAAGTCTATTTCAGGCGTAAGGTATAATCTCGTAGCAAAATTGCATAAGCTATTCTGCTGCGTGAATGTACGTAGATGCATAAGAGTTACAATGAATGTGGAGGAGGTAGGTGTCATGATCGCGGAAGACTGAATTCCGTCGGCTCTGTATGGTAGACAGGCGTGGGTTTATGTATTTGAGGTTATGTATACTAAAGTTGTACCTATACTCAAGTTGTGTATGGGTTCTTAATTCTTATGTATACCTTAGGTTGCATGGAAATGAAATGAAATGAAATTTATTTGTAAATATGGGTTAATGCAGATATTATACAGTTGTGGTAGTATCACCATATTCGGCCCTAAGGCGTACAAATTTTGTAGTAGCAAAATTATTTTAATTTAATCTAAGTACCTATTATTAATTACATGTCAAAAGTCAATTTAAAATGTCAAACATATTATATCTACATTTACTATATTAAAATTAAAATAAAAAAAACACTCATGGCTAGATTTAATTGAATTAATGTCACAGTATATCATCAAGGAAGTCAGTCAATTTATAATAACATTTATCTAAAAGCAATTTATAAAGTTTAGCTTTAAACTTCGGCAAACTTAGTATTACAATGTCTTTAGGCAACCTATTGAAAATTTTGGGGGCCATACATACTACACTTTTGTGCTTGAGCGCTGTACTCGAGTTTATGTAAGTACTTGAGTTTGTAAACTGAGGTTGTATACTTAACAAGTTCTGTGGTAGAAGGTGTGTTCGCATACATTGTGTAAGATGTATTTAGGTAACTCTGTCGGTAATTATAGGAAGTGATGGCTAAGGAGTGTCAGGTCAAACGGGGAAATGGGGGGTGTCAGGATTGTAGGAGATGGGGGGGTCAGGATTGTAGGAGATAGGCGGTGTTCTCTAGTTACTATTCCAGGAGAATGGTTATTAACAAAGTACAGATAGAATGGTATAATGGTTTTCGAATGTTATGTCGCTCGTAACTCAAGTGTCGGTCCCATCATAGCTATAACCGACTGCAGGTAGGAGTAGAGTAATGTTTTCGAATTTATGTATGTCGGTCCATGTTTAACTATATTAAGTTAAAGTGTATGTATGTATGTATTTTTGTGATTTCTTGTAGTTTAAACCGATAATGTATTTTGATGTACGAGTACATCCATTCTGATCAAGAGATTTCTGTAGGATACATGGGTACCGAGCTACCTAGCCGTGGGGGTGAGACCCCCTCCCTTAATAACTGTCACTTAGTAGGTAGTTTAGATGCGGTTAAAAGTGATACTCACTAGTTACTCATATAGGTTAGGTACTTATGTATGTCGGTCCGTTTGTCACTTCTAGTAAGGTCTTGGAAAAATAGAAATCAGGATGGCAGCAGATGGAAATCCATCGTCGCTGCCTACCTCCATACGAGGCTGGCGTGAGTTTTGAATGTATGTAGATAGTTTCAAAATTGAGTAATTGTTAGGTTTTCTCAGGGTAAGAGAGGCTGCATAGGCCGGGGGTGAGGCCGGCCAGGGGGTATTTGGAAGAGTAACAATAAACTTAGGTTAGCTTCATTTCTCTGAATCCACGCTTAGTCGGTTCCACATTTTGATAAAACCCGATAGTTAGATTGAGTCGTGCTTAGATTTGAATCGTGCTTATTTTAAGTGGCGTTTATAACTAACGTAGGTATTTTTATTTTAGGAATATTAGGTAGGATCGGTTGTCTCGTGTGTATGTTTCATGTAGTATCTGCGTATGCTAGAACAGGATACACCAGGTTGTATTGTTAGCCATAAATCTGAGTTAACCTCATTTCTGTTCCGTTCTTGTTTAACCCGTGGGTTAACGTTAAGTCGCGTTTATGTCTAGCATTGTTTTAGGAATAGCACTAGGTAGGTAGACTATAAAATCCCTTAGGACTGTGGGTTAACGTTAAGCCGCGTTTATGTCTAGCATTGTTTTAGGAATAGCACTATGTAGGTGGACTATAACATCCCTTAGGACTGTGGGTTAACGTTAAGCCGTGTCTATGTCTCGCACTAGTTTTGGGAAAGCTAGGTAGACACGTTCATCGTTGCGGGTTAGGTATCGCTACGGGAAACAGGTTGAGTATATGTGGATTGAGGGTAGGTTGATATTAATAACATCGTGCGCCGCGGTTAATTTAGTCTTGAGTAGGTACTTCTTAAATATTTTTTTTTGTCTCTGATTGTTGGTAGGTTTGGTTGATTGTAGGTTCGCGGTCGAGCACGTGTTGACTAATCGTTCCAGTTAAGCAACGTTGGTCGAGATTTTAGACTGGTGACCGCTTTTGTCTTTTGCCTGATTAGTTTTAAATAAATTTATTTCATATTGTTTTGTTGTTATGAGAGCATGCATGGACAACGATCTTTCAGGTTGAGCAACGTTGGAAGATTCTGTACTTGGATGGGTGGCCGCTAGGATTTAATTCGTTAGTTCAGGTTAAGCAACGTTGGGCGAGGTCAGAACTTGGATGGGTGACCGCTTTTGTTTTGTATCTTTGATTGTATAGACAATAGTAAGCCTAATATTTGGATAAGTATATATTTATTTTGGGTTACGTTATTAGCACGTGTTACCTAATCGTTTCGGTTAAGCAACGTAGGGCGAATTATTGACTTGGATGGTTTACCGCTAGGGTTTGTTGTCATTAATTTGTTTGATTGTTTCAGAAGCTGTAGAAGTATGTTAGCAAGCGCTAGGCGCTCGCGCAGTAAGGGAATTTCAACGGATCTCATAATTTTATTCTGTTAAATAGGTTTGAATCGGCGTGTCATAATATTACATCCTTGTATACTTAGTTGTAATGGCGTATTATAGGGGGAGCTAGCGTCGTCGTTGTCATCAGCGCCATCTATCAGTTTCGGTTAGAGGTTCTAGGTTAGCTCAGTGTTTTAGGTTCGCTACCAATTAGCAGACTCAACAAGCGTGGTGATGTGGTTCGGCTCATTCGATTATCGATAAATATCAGTTGTTTTTTTTCTTCTAAATGGGTGTTGCCATTTAGGCGTAATAGTTACAAATTCAGTAGATACTTTTATAAGTGGGTTTCGTAGGTATTCTGTAGATTAGGTTAGGTATATGTATACCTACCTATATTTTAGGCTTTTCGAATTCAATTTTAGATTCCAACCAGTCGGCTTCGATAATTAAGGCTAGGGTGGAGTCCTTATTATCGTGTAGCTAATTAAAATTAATGCAACTCACGATAATAAATTTTAAATCGTTGTCTTATTATGTTTACTAATTTGATTTTGACGAGGTGACAACACTGGAATCAAATCATTGTCAGATTTGAGGAAGATTTTCGGTAAGAAATTATGAATTGTTTGTTTTGTTATAAATAACAGTATTTACAGTAAATTGTGTTGTGATATGTCGTATGTATTAGCTTAGCAGCATCAATATATCGTGTGGATAGACCATTTATAAAGTCAATGGGATAGACGCATAGGTTTTTTTTTTGTTGCAAGTTTGGTACGTTCGCATGTTGTAGGTAGGTTTCAATTTATTTCAAGTTATTGTTGAGGTTGTGATTATTAGCAAGATAGTGTCGTGTACTTCGTATATTCGGGAATAGGTTCCGTTCTGGAACTTCAGGGAATGGTAGACGAGGTAGGTGTGCCTATTGTGGGTACAGGGTCGGTTGGCCGCAGGGTGAATTAGGAATTTAGGATGTGAATTTTCATTATTCGTTTTAACATTGGTTTCAATCTCGTTCCAGGGCGCGGAGAGATGGTATGTTTTGATGTTCTTTGCGGGAGCTGTGAGACTGATCGTTACGATGAGGGTTGAGTTACATTTATCAATGTACATGAAGTGGCAAGGCGGAAGAAGTTGTATAAGGTATGAGTATTTTCCTTGAATGGTTGGATAATCAAGCCTCAGATATTATAAATAATATCTTCGTTTAATTCTCCAGGGGGTGGTGTACCGGTCATTCCGGTAATCAATTGAAAATACTCTTCAATATGTTGACACATAGGTAGGTAGGTACTTTTGCCACAATCAGAGCTTTTAAAATGATTCATACTAAATTAATATTCATATTGTTAACACATGACCCTCCTTATAGCCCAGTCGGGTAAAAGTAATTGAATTTATTTTTAGTTTGCATTTAGTTAGTGGGTAGTTAGGTTTGTATGAACGGGCTGACGATGTCCGCCTTTGACATGGAAAGAAGTAATACAGGAAAACTAGGGTTTATTTATTCTAGAATATTAGGTCTGAACATGTTAAATTAAGGTTTAATTTATTAGTTATTATTAACAAGACATCACAATGTTTTCTTTTAATAGTACTTGGTACTTGGTATGACTTGAATGGCATGAACTCCCACAGAATAACAACCAATGGGGAACGTTCTACGGATTACGGTTTCCGCCCTTGATGTGGAGGCAAGGCTCGCATAGGGAAATAAGGGTTGATTTATACTAGAGTATTCGCTCAAGGGAACATTTAATGAGGGTTCAATTTATTAGTTATTATTATGAACGAATAACAACCTTTCCTTTTAATAGTGCTTGGTATGGTTTGTGTAGTATGAATTTCGTTATAGTGACAGCCAATAGGAAGCGTTCTAACTACAGAGCATCGCGTGACATTTTCGAGGGAAGGGGTTAGGCAACGCTAGCTTAAAGAGACTTTTTCGACACGCGGTACAGGACTTTTTTCGGGGCTTCAAGAGGAGACGCTGCTGGAATTATTATTCACGGGCCTTCAAGAGGGACATCAAGACGAGGAGACTCTGCCGGACTGGCTGCCGGACCTTCAAGAGGAGACGCTGCCGGGCTGGGAAGAGGCACCAATGGAGCACTACGCATGGACAAGGAAGCAACCATAGCTTAGCCTAGCTTAGTTGGCGGGAATTTATTACGCAGTGAGTGATAGTAGGCTCTTTTAGTTTTAAACTTCTTTATATTGAAGTTTATTTTATTGGCTACCTTATTTATCTATTATATTTCCCACGTAGGGACACTTAGGACAAATTCTTCCTATTTCCATCACCTATACCTGTTTCCTAACCAAATACCTCCTAAATCAACCAGCCCGGTACAGGACAAGACACCTTTATCCTGTGTTAGTATTATAACAATCTCGTCTGAGTCTGGATGAGAGTGCCGGGTAACCTTTCCTCACATCCCATGATCCGACTGCTTGGAATCCTAGCGATTTCAAGTGAAGAAAGGTATTTATTTGTACATATACGTATTTATTATATCTAATCATTATCGAGAGTTCGTGAGTATACGTTAATTGTTGCTAATCACATATTTTATTACAGCTACACTCTCTACGGTAATTTTATATGATTGTTCTGTGCGCGCCACGTGTTGAGATTTGCACTGAACCTAGTATAATTTTATTCTCTTTCGACGGTAGTTTTATATGATTGTTCTGTGCGCCACGTGTTATTATCTGCAGTGAACCTAGTATAATTTTATTATAGTGGTCTCACGACGGTAGTTTTATATTACTGTTCTGTGGGCCACGTGTTAATATCTGCAGTGAACCTAGTATAATTATAGTGAGGTATTTATTTGTACCTATATTGAGTATACGTATTGACATACGTCAACTGTTGCTAATCACATATTTTATTACAGCTACTCTCTCGACGACAGTTTATATGATTGTTCTGTGGGCCACGTGTTAAATTTTGCATTGAACCTAGAGAATTATAGTGTTATTAGTGATTGAAGCCATAGGGTAGATCCGATGGATATTTTAATACGTCAATGTGGTTTTAGACTATATATTTATGCCCCATTGCCCGGACCATGATCCACCACGCGGTCCTAGTGCGGATTGGCGGTTTGCACATGCCATAGATTTAATTTCTACGGCATGTAGGGTTCATATCGATGTTTTCCTTCATCGTTTTCTAGTGTGTAAATAAGTAAGTAGTTGATAGTGAAATTCTAATGGAAGGAGTGAGACGTTTTAAGAGTCAGTAATTATAGTCAATTAAGGCTCATCCATTCCTTAATTAGCTCCTACCTAGGTGCAGTCCTACGAGAGGCGAGGGCAGAGAGAGATATTGTTTGCATGTGTGCCCCTGTCAATACTATTGAAATTACGAACAAGTGTGGTTGTTTTATTTTCCCCTGACCTACCTATAAACTGTATTTACCTGAGATATTTCTTTGTTGTGTTTTTGTGTGTGTTTAATTAATGTCTCTTTTCCCATATTAGCATTTGATCGGCGTGGATTTCTTGTGATTTATTTGACATCTGTGTATTACTGTGTCTTCAATGGTGGTGGTGAGCAAAGCGAACCTAGCCTTAACATAGATGGAACTGAGGTCTGGCATCATAGTTGAATTGAATTAGCATTCAATTCAATTTACCTTTAACGTCCTTGCGGCGCCATATGTTAGCACTGGTTTGTCTATAGATCTACAATACATCAACTCTCTGGTGCTTTTGTGAGCAAGCTATTTACTTTATGATCAGTCTGTGATTGGAAGGGCCCGGCAAGCTGTTTCAATATCCAGTGGTCTTATTGGAGGCTGGTTCGTGAGAGTATTGGGGCAAGCAGTAACACTATACCCGCAGCTATCAAATTTTCCCCACTCTGTACGCCGAATTAGCTGTGTGGAGTATCGTCTTGGCCGATGATGTAAAGCACGGCTTATTCAACCTTCAACTATGACCAAACACAGACGAATCAAGGCTAATTCAGTAGTATTAAATGCTGGGCTTTACTTTTATTCTATTCCGATCTACAATCCTCCAAGGTATCTTTCTCCTATCTCTCTAAATCCTAACCAACTCCCTTCTGATTTCTATACTTATTAAATGTAACTTGTTTTATTTGTGAACAATCTCTTCAGTCTGTCTTATTCTTACCGTTACTACAATTCATTCTATTCTTATATTATTCCTACAGGAAATATAAAAGGTATTGATCCTGCCTTTTATTTTGTGGAAAGGTATCGAACCTACCTTTCCAGTTGTACAAGGTATCGAACCTACCTTTGTACGCACAATGTGCAAATACTTGACCAGAAGGTCTGAATTACTACCTAATTGAATTAAACCAATTCTATCAGTAACTGGGCACTCCAGAACCACTAGAATGAATCTAGTAATATTAAGAACTTCAATAAGAGGGACTGAAAGATTATTAGTCTTGCGAAATAGCAGCTTTTAATATCAGATTCCTCTCCATCATCCACTCTGAGGAGACACGCAACCTGGCTGGTGTCTATCGCCTCGATGGCGGTGGTGTGGAGCCAGGGGCCGTGAGATCATATTTTTTAAGAGGATAACCTCTTACAGGATATGTCCTCACATCTAACAGTAATTTTTTACAGAGATTCAGATGTCTGAGTAATTTTCTTCACTTCTATCCAGAATTCCAGACTTATTATCCACCAGTATCTACCTATATATATATTTCTTGTGTAATTCTTCTTCTTTTATGTGAAACTCATCTTTAAGTCGATATTAACCTATTTTTCTGGTTGCAGGCAACCTCCGTTTACGGTTTTAATATTAGTTGTAGGATCCTCTCGCAATTAGCCATTCTAATTGTTTATTTTCATTTTCAATATAAATTGTATAAGATCTTTGAAAGTTTCATAGGGTTTACTCGTAGTCATGGTAGTTCTGTAAATATATTTCAGAGGTTTAGTATTGTGTTCAGGCCTTGGGATGGGTCAATGAATAATGTGAAAAGGTAATTAATTGTATCCAATTCTGTTCATCCGTAATACCTTATTTTCCATTTTAACGAATATCATTTTGTACTATAGATAGGGACGTATTAGGAACTTGTTTGAATTAGATTTAAGATAACTTAGCCTAAGTTTTATTAATCGTGCTAGTAATAAGAAGATGCTGTATGATAGGTTCTGTCAATAAATGTTTTTATGTTTTAAACCTGACTAATGTTTCTGTTCTCAATCCTGTAAATGCGATCTCAAAACCCTTGAAGATTCTGAGTGTTACTACAGTAGGAAATAACAACGTAGGGTAGACGATCACGATTTGGCCTTATTATAGTAGATAAATTTAGAGAATTATTATTAATTCTTTCGTATTAGCTTTATTTGCAAGAAGTAGTAAGAGATTTGGTAAGTATCTTAAAGCTTCATGATTTAGGTAGCTTTCACGTATAGCTTTTTCCGTTCTTGTAGGTTTTCACCCCTTCAGGGTTTCACGTAGTCTTTTGGGACAGCGTAGAGGAGGGGGGTTGTTTAAGGGCGGGGTGGGATCGTCACAGTACGTATTTATTTTGGGTCAATTTATTGTTTTTATTATCAACTTTTTCTAAATACCACCCGGGATTGCCGTGTGGGTATAACAAAGGGTATTGAAAAGACTCATATAATGGATGAAATATGTCAACTTGATGCGGTTGTCTGTCTCCGGTTTTCCAAATAGCTATACTGCGTGGGACATATTCGTCTGTTTCGGTACTAATGACAGCTGCGACTTCGTTACCTACCGGCATATCACCAAGAATATTACCGTGAGTTCGACGCGACGTTGTTTCAAAAATAAGACGAGCTTCGGTAGAAGTTTCTCGACTCAAGCGTTTAAAACATTCTATGTAAGGATTTACCTCGTGCATAAAATTTGTAATTTGGGTTGTTATTTGTCTATTTAGCCCGAGGCCAGCGGCGAGCCTTTGACGTTCTTCATTATCTGATATGTAAAGACCGATGGGATTAGTCGAGCTAGTATGGTCTAAATGAAAAACGCGATGATATGTTCTACCTTGAATTTTTACGAAAGCTAATCCTTGATTTGTATGTTGAAAATTATGCGATACTCCTAATGCACTAAAGGCAAACAAATTATTGTACGCACGAGGGGTCCTATTGAATTCCGGATCCGAATAAAAATCTTCGGTTAGGAGTGGGAAATTTTGAACATTATACGACCCCTGTCCGCAACACCACTGTTTTCTTGTTTTTTCTTCTTCGAATAAACGGGCGCTGCAGTGAGGACATTGGTAAATATCATTTGATAATAATGACGGTTTTTTAAGGCTATATAATTTAACCGTATTTAAGCCCTCGTTCGTTTTCGTTCCTATTAAATTACTTGAAAATCGTAAGTTTGGTTCAATAAATCTATTCCTGTCGTTATAACGTTGAACCGCTTCCTTATTAACTTCAGGATGTGATTGCGAATATCGTTGAACCGCTTCCCTATTAACTTCAGGATGTGATTGCGAATATCGTTGAACCGCTTCCCTATTAACTTCAGGATGTGATTGCGAATATCGTTGAACCGCTTTTTTATTGATTTCAGGATTTTTTTGGGCATATTTTTTTACCGCCTCCCTATGTACCTCCGGATGAGATTCGTTATACTTTTTTACTGCTTTTATGTGACAATTTGGTTTGTCGTTAGTTTTTTGTTTCTTGGGTCGTCCACCCATTTTTTTACTTGTATTTGATTCTGTTAATTTTATGTTTTTTATCGGAGTCGCGACTAATAATTTTCTTTTAAGATTGTTATCATTATTTATGATTGAATCTTTGTTTTGGGTATTTATTACATTATATTCGTTTAGCCTGTTTAAAATAACCACTGGTCTGATAGTTGTCAATTGTAAATTGTTTATGTTTAAAATTGATAATCTATGTAAACTATATTAAGTGCCGTTGAAGGCGGAGTTTTCTAATAACAATTTGGCTAGTGAATTGGTATCCCAGCATTTAAATAGACGCGCTACATTTAAATTGCCATTGTTAACATTATACGTGTTATTGTTATCAACGGCGTGACTATTGAATAGATATATAATATTGTTATGTCTCCAAAACGATACAGTTTTATGTTGACCGGTGAACAAGTAATTCATTTTATTGTCGTTGTGATCAGTATTAAAAACATGTGTGTTTAAAATCTCATTTAGTCTTGCGCACCTGTCATAGAAATTTTGTTCATTGGTGGGATATAAATCATTTTGTGCCCATTCAACGCTAATGTTTACGTCACAATTTCGAATTTTTATTTGATCAGGCAAATCCTCAGGAAATAAATAGATCTGACCCGGCGCTACATTTCGTCTAACAGTTTGATATAATCTGTCTCCACTCTCTAGAATTCGATCGATATCGTTTGTAGAAAACAGCTGTCTATTTTTAATAACGGAACAAATGGACGCGCACGCGGACATTGCGACACATTGCGTGGTTCTACCTCCGAACCTTGCGTTCCCTTGGTGCATCGTTCCCGCTGCTACGCTGCGCGGCGGTGGCGGTGGTGGTGGCGGCGGTGGTGGCGGCCGCGGCGGCGTTGGCGGCGGGGCGCCATCCACCTGCATACTTTCTGTAAGGTTTGTACTTACCTGTGATGTAGACGGAGCCGTCGTAGTGGCACGACGACCACGGGGCACTTTCTTAGGGCGACCAACGCTGCGCGGCATGGTGAACTATTTACAAATGTATTAGTTAATTAATTTTTTTTTTTAACTTACTACCTAACTACTTTGTCAAAATAAGTTTTTAGTTATATTCGGTGCAACGTAAAGGGAATCAGAATAAGAAATAGTAGGTACTTAATAATATCTTACATTTGTAAATTGAATAGATACTAAATCGAACCAGGGCTGTTTAAGTAGTAAGTATTTATCTATAACTGAATAATTTTTGTTCAATAACTTTTGCATCCTAAGTATTACAATCCTAAGTACCTACTTAGATGAAATATTAAATTAAATCTTATTTATTTTCGCACTAACTGCATAGATTAATTTTATAAAGAATTTCATTTAATTTCATTTAAATTTTCAAGTAAATAGTGGTATGAAATATATTCACTACTACATTATGTATCAGAAACCGTTTAACAAAAATTATGTGATATTTGTATAATATATCAAATTATGTATCTAATGAAACAATATAAACAATCGGAAATATAGTTTAAACTGATTTAAATACTAAAATAAAACGAAATGTGAACTTACCCTGTGACAAGCAGAATTCATCAAGCAATTTTTTTCCGTCTTACCTTTTTTTTCGCGCGGTTTTTGTTTTTCTTCTTTTTACAGCACTGGCTGGCACACTCGTAAAATAGATGAATCGATCGCGTTCCGTAACAATTACGTAAATCCAGTTGAATTTAGATTTAACCTTTTTTTCATATAGAACAAAAAAATATTTATTTATTTATTTAGGTAAGAATAAGTAGGTAATTAATTTAATACGATAGTATAAATATAAATAAATAGTTAAATTAAAAGAATATAATGAATTTTTAGAGCAAAGATGTATATGTATTTTTAGAGCAAAGACGTATTTGTATATGGATATATGTGTGCTTTGTAATGTAGGTATTTATTAAAAAAATGTAGAACAATATATTATTAAAAAAAAATAATACTTATTAAAAATTAAATTATTGTAATGTATGTATGTAATGGTATAGTAATGGTTGCTTCGCAATCAGAGATTTAATGCCAAAATGAAATGTCAGCATTGCTGTCTGCTAATTGACGGGCGTGAATATTAGGCTTAGTCGCAAACTCGCCCACAAAATATCTGTATGGTGCTAAATCACAGTGTTGTCTGTGATTATGACTGTATCTTCATCCACAATTAGAGATTGTAGGATTCCTTGAAAAGCGCGCCAAACGTCATTAGCTACTTTCATGGGAAATTGTAATAAAATAGTTACCGTGATCACGTAATAATTAGATAAAACGGGAATTACCGTGTTAAACATTTATTATTGATGTCTCGATATTTCGACAGCATTGCAGCCATCATGGTCACGAGTAGACTGAAGTCGGTGAGTGTTAAACGTCAGAAGGGTGACACAAAACGATCTACCCTCTTTCGTGTTCGCTGACTGCGTTGAGAAAAGTTGTTGATATTTGCAGGTACCCCCATTTTGCAAAAAGAACTAATTATGTCCGCTCGTTTGCACGCACTCGCCTTTGTGCCTCGTTTACATAAGTCGATCACTGGATTCCAAGTTTTTGACAACAGAAAACCATCGTCGCGATTGAAATTTCTGTATTTCTTTATTTCAATGGCCTCGCGTACTAATCTGGGAACATAATGGCGTTCTGTCGATAATACTTTTGGATTGTGAAGTTCAATCCAGTGATTAGGGCCCGACTCTAACAAATGCTGTGCTACGGCTGACTTGTGCGCTTCGTTCTTTCTGACCGCAGCTATGTGCTCCTTAGTCCGGGAGGCGATCGTGCGTTTTGTTTGTCCAATGTAGGAACTACCACAGCTGCAGTCGACCTTGTAGACGCCAGGTTTTTCAAGCGGAAAAATGTCCTTGGGTGATCTCATGCTTCTCTGTACCTTTGTGTGCGGGGTAAAAACTGTTTTGATGGATATCTTTGAAAGCAGTCTGCCTATTCGGTCTGTTACCCCTCTCACTAAAGGTAGATACGCCGGCTGTCTGTCAACCCTTATTCGTCTCTTTGCAGGTGCTCTTGGTGTTCTGAAATATCTGAAATATCGAGACAACAATAATAAATGTTTAACACGGTAATTCCCGTTTTATCTAATTAATATGTATACAAACCGTGAAAGTTTAAAAAGGTGATCACGTAAGTTAATCAGAAGATGTCCGCGAACGTTTCTATTAATTGGAGTGCTCGAAAGAAGTCGTGTTTGTGAAGATTTGTGGTCTAGCAAGGATTCCTTGCATAACGCAATGATTGTGTGGATCGTTATTTCGTTTAGCGGTTTGGGATGGTTGTGAATAGGTTTAGGTTAAGTTATTTTCGTATATCTGTATGGATTTATAGGAATTCAGATACTCTATTAACATCAGACCGGGCTGTATTTGTGTAGTTAGCTTTGCCTTTCCCTCTGGGAGAAAGAATTTTATTAAAAAAAATTTCAGATATTACACAAAATTCATTGTTAAGCGCGCGAAACGCCATTAGCTACTTTTTGTGAAAATTCTAATTAAATAGTTTCCGTGGTATTTAGTGAATAATGATCACGTTAAGTTAATCAGTAGATGTCCGCGAATGTTTCTATTAGTTGGAGTGCTCGAAAGAAGTCATGTTTGTGAAGTTTTGTGCTCTTAGCAAGGTTTCCTTTGCATAGCTTGATGCTTGCGTGTATCATTGAGTTATTTCGTTTAGGGGTTTGGAAGGGTTGTGCGTAGGTTTAGGTTAGGTTATCTTCGTATATATGTATGTATTTATAAGAATTCAGACATTCTACTAACATCAGACCAGGCTGTATGTATGACCTATTTGGCTTTGGCTTTCACACTGCTCCTGCGGCGACTGTGCCCGCACTTGCCTACGCGCGAGGAACAGTTCGGTTTCCGTAGTGAGCATTCTACCACTTTACAATTAGTCCGGGTGCTCCACCTTCTTGCGGTCGAGCGGAACTTCGAGCGGCGCACGGTGGCGGTATTTCTCGATGTCGAGAAAGCCTTCGACCGTGTGTGGCACGAGGGGCTCCTGTTCAAGTTGTTGGAGACCCCCACCCCTCCGGCTATTATTAAAATCATCGCATCTTTCCTCCAAGACCGCGGCTTTTTCGTTTCCGTTGAAGACAAGATCTCGGACCCCCGCCCTATTCGCGCGGGAGTACCTCAGGGCAGCTGCCTCTCTCCCTGCCTGTATGCGGCATATACAGACGACATTCCCACCCTGAAGGGTCACCTGGAAGAGTGGGAACAGGACGTCGAGCTGGCCTTATTTGCGGACGATAGCGCATACTTCGCTTCGTCGCGGCGGGCCGATATCGCTGCTCGTAAGATGCAGCGACTACTCGACCTGTTGCCTGGATGGCTCGATAAATGGAAAGTGGCCGTCAACGTGGGGAAGACGGCCGCACTGCTTACCGGACGCCAGCGCAAACTCCCTCCCCAACTCAAATTGCGAGGGCAGGATATACATTGGGAATCGTCGGTGAAGTACCTGGGATGCCACATAGACCGGTCGCTTAGCATGGTACCGATGGTCGAAGGCCTGGTAAAACAGGCCAAGACCGCCCGTGCCATGTTGCGACCGGTGCTATGCTCACGGCTACCATTACGTGCTAAACTGAGGATTTATAAGATGTATATCCGCTCTCGCCTTACTTATGCTGCACCAGCTTGGTACTCGCTTTGCTCCACGAGGCAGAGGGCCAAGCTGCAGGCGCAGCAAAATATTGCCCTTCGTATCTGTACCGGAGCGGGTCGGTACGTTCGTAACGACGTCATTGCTCGCGACGTGCGGGTTGAGTCGATCGAAGCGTTCGTGCTGAGGTTGACGCGATCACTATTCGACCGCGCCGACAACAGCAGGCACGCTCATCTCCGCAACCTCGCACCCCTGCACGCGCGCCCTCCGGAAGGCCACCGCCTCCAGAGGGAGTTGCTGCGCTCCCCGTCGCCTTAAGCGGCGGGTTTGAGCTGTGCACCAAACGGCCGTACCGACCCGCCCAACTCCCATATCCCGCATACCAAGCGGGACCAATCTCACCGTCGGATCATTATCCGGCGAGCTCATGCCCGGGTAGAGAGGGTATACCTCAAGGCCCGCACTTCTCCCCCGAAGTTAGGGGTGAAAAGACCCGGTCGTCGTCGTCGTTCACACTGGGAAGAATTATACAAAAAAAAAACACAAAATTGCGTCGCTTCTTGAATGATTGGCTGAAACTTTGGTAATGCCATACGTTGATTGGCTGACTATAAAGAGAATAATAATAATAATAGTTCCTCACTCTGGGATTCTGACCTCGGCGGGTGGCTATTTTTTATATTTATATATTTTACTATTTTTTTTATCATTAAAATGTATAAATATATTAAAAATTTCCATTTCCCTAAAATTTTTGGTTCTGGCAAGTAAATTACCCCAAAAGTTTAGAAACTTTCTTTATTTTGCAATAATAATTAAAATAAATAATAATAATAATTAATAAATTAATGAAAAAAATTAATGAAAAATTCATTTATGCCTACAATTGTCCCATAAAATACATTTCACTAAAGTGTTGCCATCCACCCTAAAAATGACATTGAAAATATTGCCAAAATTGTAATGAAAATATTATGATTGAATGCTCGTCCGCCATTTTTTTTTTTGCAAAATTTTATAATTTTCTTTTATACTACATCATATTTGCTATGAAGTGGAATTTTTTGGATATTCCTCATGTACTCGTGCTAGGCCAGCTAAATCGTCTAAGTTTGGTCGGAAATGTCCAAATTTTCAATCGGCTATATTTCCGCCGCCATTTTGTTTTTCTATTTTTTTTCAAAGTAGGTGGACCATGTGACACGCGTTCCAAATTTGAACGAAATCGGTTGGAAAATGGCGGAGATGGCATCACGTGACCCGCCGCCATTTTGTTTTTTTTCACTTCCCTATAGTTTTCCTCTGGTCCAATCACTAAACTATACAACTCCCCCCTACATGACTTTCACCTCCGGGAACTCCTTCAGACTAAACGGGACGGTCAATCAGTGAGTCAGTCAGTCAGTCAGTCAGTCAGTCAGTCAGTCAGTGGTAATCGAGCTATATATATTAGTAATAAATAATAATAGCCTTTGACGGCGCTGAATATTAAACAACAGAGCTCTTGTTTGTGCTGCGATCCAGCCACAACCGAAGGTCTCACCTTTTGAGTTTTGCCGCCTGGCATCATACCTAGCCATGGTTCTCCTTACATCTACCTATCTCACTAATTTTGAATAACATGAGCGCTTGTTGATACTAAGATCTAGGCACAATCAAAAACCGCTTCCTTAATGTTTCACCGCCCAGCCTTGGGCTCTCTTTACCCGTGTCGTGTACCTAATCCTAGACATCCTTAGTGCCCCCAATCCGCACTGGACCCGTGCGCTATATCACGGCCCGAGGCCCCTCGATGCGCCGCCAGGCTCGTGCCTTAAACCAGATACCGCTAGTAAACGCAGGGTGCCTCCCACCAAATGGAGCGGTGGCCTGCACAAGTAAACTGAAGATCATTTCTTTATTAGAAATATTTATTTACCACCTGTGTTCCGTTACAGAGTGGGGTTTGCTACTTGCATTTGCATACAGCGCTTTAAAAGTACCAGACAAAACAGGCCCGGGTACACTCACCGCAAAGGTTAAAGCTAACGTGCTTTCCGCACATCTGGAGACTGACGAGTCGATCGATGGAACGCTACCGTTTAGGCCGTCCTCCGTACTAAAGACAATCGAGTCCAAGGTACACGAGGGTGACCTGAGGGGGGCTGTCCGCCTATTAATGTCAGACGACTCGTTGGCATCGTCAAGCCCGGAAACTCTCGCCTCCTTACAATCGAAGCACCCGGCTCCCTCCCGTCATCCCTCCTTCCCACTAGCGCCGGACGCATCCCAGCCAGTCCTCACTGTCAGAGTGGAAGATGTGGCGCAGGCCCTAGGAACCTTTTACAATGGATCTGCTGCGGGTCTGGATGGGATTCGCCCGGCGCATCTAAAAGAATTGACCTCTAGCTCGGCTGGCGATAACGGATCTCGTTTGTTGGAGTCCCTCACGAGATTGTGTAACTTTCTGTTGAGTGGCCAACTCAATCCGGAAATATGTCCTTATTTATATGGGGCGTCGCTTTGTGCCCTCTCGAAAAAGGACGGAGGAGTGAGGCCAATCGCAGTTGGCAGCACGTTTCGTCGTCTGGCAGCCAAACTCGGGTGTCGAGCGGTGAGGGAGAGGATGGCAGAACATTTACAGCCACACCAGCTGGACTTTGGCACGCGCCTGGGCTGTGAGGCGGCGATCCACGCAACCCGCGCATTCGCAGCGGACCCAGAGAATGCGAGCAGTGTGATCCTTAAGCTGGACATTAAAAATGCTTTTAATACTTTGGAAAGGGACGTTCTGTTGAGCGAGGTGAAGGAACAAATCCCCATCCTGTATCCTTTTCTTCATCAGGTCTACTGCTGTCCATCAAATCTTTTCTACGGTACAGACCGTATTCTCTCTCAGGTTGGTGCCCAGCAGGGAGATCCACTTGGTCCGCTTACCTTCAGTCTCGCTATCCACAAGGCTATATCGGACATCGGATCACCTTTAAATATTTGGTATCTTGATGACGGTACCATTGGTGGCAGGCCGGAAATAGTGGAACAGGACCTTCAGGTTTTAGTTCCACGTTTGAGAGAGCTGGGACTGGAGGTGAATGCGACCAAGTGCGAATTCTATCCTTGCAACCCGTCGTGTCGTTCTTCCTTTCCTATCTTCTCATCCATATTGCCTGGACTCAAGGAACTGAATTGTTCATCTTTTACCCAGTAGGGTTCTCCCATTTTTCCATCAGCAGTTCCTGAGGCCCTTAAAACTCGAAAACATCTTCTTCTTCTCGCTCACGAACGTCTTCAAAATCTTCCAGCCCACGTAGCTCTGGTTCTGTTGCGAATGTGTTTTGCTGTACCAAGGATCACATACCTACTAAGGACTGCACCTACTTGGCTTTTTCCGGAGGACGTCTGCTCCTTTGATTGCGTCCTAAAGCATACTGTCGAGAGTATCTTGAATGTCTCCCTAACTGAGGACCAGTGGTGTCAGGCCGCTCTTCCGATTAGGCACGGCGGGCTAGGTGTGCGGCGTGCGGGTGATGTGGGTCTTCCCCGCCTTCTTGGCGTCGGGACATGGGGTTGTGAATTTGGTCGCTGATATTTTAGCTGTGAATGGTGACCAGGTGAACATTCCCTATGTTACCGACGCTTTGACGGCGTGGATGGCTCGACACCCGAGAGCGAGCATACCCGAGGAGGCCCAAGCCCAGCGGTCGTGGGACGACGTCGGGTGCAAGAGTATTCTTGACAGACTTGTGGGAGAGGCGACAGGAGCGGACGTCGCGAGGTTGAGGGCTGTGACGCGGGTAGAGTCGGGAGCGTGGTTACACGCCATACCCTCTCCACACCTGGGCACCCTACTCGACGGCGACTCACTCCGTGTTGCCGTAGCTCTCCGCCTGGGCTGCAATGTATGTGAACCTCATCGATGCATTTGCGGGTCCATGGTGGAAGCCGATGGGCGTCACGCATTGAGCTGCTGTCGGTGCTCAGGGAGGTTCCCTCGCCATCATGCCCTCAATGATATCATCCGGAGAGCCTTAGTGTCAGCCAATGTGCCTTGTGTACAGGAGCCCCCGAGGCTCAGCCGCACGGACGGCAAGCGACCCGACGGCCTTACTTTGGTGCCGTGGCGGGAGGGGAGGTGCTTGCTGTGGGACGCGACCTGTGTCAGTATATTCGCGGCCTGCCACCTGGGCCGCACGACGCGCACGGCCGGGGCAGCAGCGGAGTTTGCAGCCGCCAGGAAGCGCGAAAAGTATGCCGCTCTCCAGCAAAATTATCTGTTTGTTCCGTTCGCGGTGGAGACGACGGGTTGCTGGGGGGGCGGAAGCCATACAATTTGTCATAGCTATACAGCGCGGTATTTTAGTTTTAAGTTTGACATTGTATTAAATTGTTATTTTAATAATAAATTTTCACCATACAGATACAAGTTATGTTTATAAAAACGAACCTGACAGCGCAGTGTCGATGTGTGAAGAAATGTACAGCAGATAAATTTGAACCAAGAGCCGACACTCTTTCTGGCAAATATTTCTGATTCTGTATCTCCTGGACCACCTTCATGCTCGTCCATCAATCTTTCACTGTTTGGACGTCCATATACGGTAGCCTTTGCAATGCATTCATTATTTCTGGGCTAGGATTTTTCCGCGTGAACAGTGACAGTTTACTGGACCATTCGTTATCACGCTGTATCCAGGGCTTTCACCATTCAGGATAGAGAAGGCTTTCTATGAACGGTTTGGGGTTGTTTGCCTTCCTCATCTTGTTGATAAATTGATTTTTGGTACCTTCGGGAGGTTATGTAAAGGCAGCGCGAGAATGTACTGATCCGCAAATTAAATGTCATGTAATGTATGTGTTCAGAACGACCAGAAAAAGATTATTATTACTGTAGTCTGTATCGTATACAATCCAAAATCACAAAAAGGAAAGAAACATTTTGTTTGCATTTTGTAGCTTTTTTTTGGTGAAACATAGGGATGCCCGTTTCGAACCGATCTTATTGAATACGATCTTCGATTTTTTGAATGGATTCACGTGAATGCGATCTCGGCACAGATCGAATCGCAATTAATCGCATATCTAGAAGATATGATGAAAAAAATCGAAAGATTGTTATTGTGAGGAAGTTTATGTCAAACATCAAAAAGGGCACAATATAGAAATTTCCACCATATTAGCTCTCAGACTTTAAAACATACTATTTACCGACACTCAAATATGTGCAAAAGCACTAATCGATGATACAAATTAGACTGAAAACCGTAATCGACTAGATCCCGAACGTATAAGTTATTGCTTTTGAAATGCTATAATAGATGTTAGTGTAGGTAGTTGATATCCGGTAAATATATAGTATGAATAGAATAATAATAAAAATCGGTCATTTACTCTATATTTCGATATATTTTTGGGTACATAACGATACGATTCGATCTTTGCGAAATCGATTCAAACCCATACGATTTAATCGTGAATCGATTCAATTAGTTACGATTACGATTCATTGCGTTCCACGAGATCGATTCAAATCAAAAAATCGAGCATCCCTATTAAAACACTTCTTCCTTCTTAGGGGGACAGGCAAAGCCTACTAGAGCATACAGCCTAGCCTGATGTAATAAGAATGTCTGGATTTTTATAAATACACACATATATACGAAGATCGCGGACATTTCTCCTGATTAACTTAACGTGATCATTAATCACTAAATGCCGCGGAAACTATTTAATTAGGATTTTCACAAAAAGGAGCTAATGACGTTTCGCGCGCTTTTCAAGGAAACTTACACATTATGTGCTTTGATGTGTAAATGTAAAGGCGGATATTATGGTATTTTTAATCTCGAACGGTAGGTATATATATAAATAAGAAAGTAATGCAACAGACTTGTACGTATAAACTTGCAAGTCTTTTGCCCTTTCGCAATCCATCCATAACGTCGCCGAAAAATTAAAATGAAAACGATTTTTGATTTCGCGGTACGAAAATAGACGAGAGGTGGTCTGTCAGTTGCGTCATTTGTACATCATTTGTATGGAAACCATTCGTTCATTTTTGCCCTCTCGTGTTCCCTCTCGCATTCGTTTTGAACTTAATAAGTCAATGTTTTGAACCATAGACAAATGTGTCCCATAGACAAGATGGCGGTACGGATAGACGAGTTATCGCATTCGAAGACGATAACAATGAATACGATAGAAGTCGCGGTCAGCCTACTGACAGTGACATAAATATAAAATTAGACGTTTGAACTCCATTAATGTTCATTTAATGTTGCATTAATGGAGTTCAAACGTCAAATTGGAATTGTCTAATACTGTCAAAAGACGATTCCCATTACCATTGTCAATTTGACGTTTCAACCCCATTGAGCGAATGAGTCGAATGATTTATACACGAACATAAAGAGAAAAAAGCAATTTGAGGTTAGGTACATTTTCCTGACTTAAAGTTGGCGCGAGTTATTTTGTTTGTGAATTATCGTAGAATAGGTACTGCTGAAAAGTCTGCACCTTTAAAAAAATTACGTTGGCTGGAATGGACGATGAAAGATTGAAGACCCTCCAAAACTTACACGCAACGCGGTGTCTTCGTATATCTACAAGCGAACCAACGTTTGTCCCTTATTTATAGCAAAATACCACCTCTAGAAGCTTCAATTAGAGAAATTATGCCTCTTGCCAGAAACGGAAGACGTGCGATACGGCCGGAATTGAAGGTAAGTTCTACTTGAGTAATAATCATCAAAATCATCTTTGAAATTTTTAACTAAATGCCTATGATGGATCTGTAGGTACTTACGATGGAAAACGTTGTAAGTAAATACAACGTTTTCCATGTACGTTTACAATTGTGTAAACATGTATGTTTATGTGTTTACCATTTATTATTATTTACAGTTCTGCATAGATTCCAATATTGTTGTGTTGAGTCTAATAAGCGCTTTGTTTTCACAGATGCTGCTATTGCATTTTATGCGCATAGGAGTTACCAATAAAGTGTTGGACCATTGTCTGAGACAGCGGTGGTGTCGGATTGCTCATGTATTGTAACTAATGCCCTTAACGCTCCAGAGATTCAGAGGAGGTACCTAAAATCTCCCGGAACATAGATGCCTACATTTTTAGTCAATTATGAGGAGGTAAGAAATATATAAAATATATTTTAGAAGTACGATAAAATTATTTGGCTACAAAAAACATTTCATAAATATTTTATATTTTAAGATCTGCATGGACATGATACCAATGAAATTGCCTTGGTTTCTTGAAAAATAGTAATAAGGTCAGTAGGCCCAGAAAAGCCTACCTTAACTTTATCGCCACCTAACTAGTCGATTTGTAAGAAAAAAAACCAATTAATTGTATATTATTGTATTTACTTAATTTTAATTGCAGATTTTATTACTTACTTACAGGTTTTTACCAGTCATTAATTTACAATATTGAAAGAGAAATATTGAAGAAAACATTAAGATGTTAGCGAATATATTAACAAGTTTCGACGTTGACTGTACAAGGCATAATATCAATTCAAGATTTATTTTATAAATACAATAATTATACTTGGACTAGATACAATAACCAATTTCTGGGAGATAATTAAGTAGGTATGTTATGTTATTTAATGATTTCGGAGTCAAGCTCCTACCTCTGGTACGGAGGGCCAACATAGAGATCAACAATTCTTTACAACCACATGTAAGTGTTTACTAACTATCCACTAGTAATTACTACCTAGTAATTCTATGAGCGACAGTGACAGTGCGTTTAGAATTAGAATTCGACTTATACACTGGTATATTTATATTCACACTGCAAAAAAGTATTTTTATTGATTATAACAATTGTAATAATATTATTCTAAAAATATTAACTAAACTAAAAACTAATCGCTTGCATTACAGATAGTCCATGGACCCAGCGGCCCACGGCTAGTAAGCACAACTCGCAAGTGTTGATGTTTGCGACGGAAGATGAGGCGGCGGCGCCAACGTATCAACGAAAGTGCATCCCACACCAAGAGCCGGTTATTATTCAGTCTATTGTAATTAAAAAATGTAAAACACAACCATAAATATTGCAATGTGAATTAAAGTTTTTGAAACTTCAGTCGAATTTCAATTCCTCATTTGTTTTTATTAATTATACCACTTTCTGATTACATTTTAAAATCTGAAACATAATTTTTTTTATTAATTTCCTTATCAACTAATAATTCAATTTCGTGCAACCAAATTTTCTTCTGTAACTCTGAAGAGATGCAGGTACTGTACAGCCCAATGCTTTGGGCTTTAATTAAGTGTAACGCTTTGGCCCATTCTTATTATTACGAGTTGATTACTGTGTAATATTTGTACAGTCGACAGCAGATCAATGGTAACACTTGCAGTACGATTTCAAGTCTTACGACGCAAATACTGTCAAGAGTAAAAAGTGTTACCATTGATCTGCTGTCGACTGTACCTACCTAATTAAAACTTAAACATGAACAAAACATGTAAGTAGGTATATAGTTTCCACAAAACGTCTGTGCTAGGTCCCCTTGATGAACAATTATAGTATGTGTGGCAGTGGGGACTTTTCTCAATCTTCAGTATACCAAACCTATATAAAACGATTAACCAACTGTTGAATATAGTAAATGTGTCACTATTATGTGTCCCATCTCTGCTCTCTCTCTGTAGCTGTCAAACTGTTTCGATGTATCGCGTGTGTCGGCTATTAAACTATTTCTCAAAATATATACGTGTTTGCACTGAATCCACCAGTCTCCAAGTGGTTATGGGCCCAGGCGTGAGATACAATAATAGAAAAGTGAAATTTGTGAAAAATCTGCCGAAAAAGTGAATGTGCAAAAATGGTCTCGCCCATTGTGTTTTTTCACTATTGAAAAACTTTTGAAAAAACGGACTTGTTCGGCCGTACGCCGACTTAAAACGGACTTGTCTACTGCACTTTATAGTTTTTTCACAATAACGAGGTGCAAATACGTGATAACGATGTCTGCGACTATGGCACAAATAGAGAAATTGCGAGGTCGCGAAAACTTCAGCACATGGAAGTTCGCAATGCAAGCTTGTCTACAGTTAGATGACTTGTGGGAAGTGGTGCAGCCGAGCCCGGCTGATCAGAAAGGTGACGTAGCAAACTACACGCAGAAAGACAAAAAGGCACTTGCGAAAATCATTTTGACTATCGAGGCAATAAACTATCCTCATATACAAAATGCAACTTCAGCGAAAGAAGCGTGGGATGCGTTACAAGAAGCGTTCGAGGACTCCGGTCTAACAAGACGAGTCGGCCTCTTGAGAAAACTAACCACTACACGTTTAGAGGGCTGCAACAGTGTCGAGGAATACGTCAATACTATTACAAGTACTGCACATAAACTAAATGGGATGAAATTTAAGGTGGATGATGAGTGGATCGGAACGCTGCTCCTAGCAGGCTTACCGGACGAGTATCGACCGATGATAATGGGAATTGAGAGTTCTGGCTGCAAAATTACCAGCGACTCCATAAAAGTTAAACTATTGCAAGACGTTCAGGTTGAAGCTCGAGGTATAGATTCTGCCATGTATGTGAAAAATAAAAAAGGCCCACCGAAGTGTTATAACTGCAATAAACCTGGCCACTATTCCAGAAACTGTAGAGAGAAGAAGAAAGACGACAAGAAGAAAGATGATAGAAAGAATTCAGGCCCTTCAGGGAAGAGAGGGAACGCTTTTATAGTACAGAATTCTAGTCAAGCCACCAGTGATTGGTTTTTGGATTCCGGAGCATCGGTACACATCACCAAATATGACAAACTAATGAAGAATGTCTCCAATACGAATATAAAGATAAGGACGGCTAATAACTGTACTCTGTCACCGCAAGCTGTGGGTAATATTGATATAACTGTTACCAATGGATCTGAAATGTCCGATGTCAACGTCCAGGATGTGATTTACGTGCCAGAGGCAGCTGCAAATTTGCTTTCTGTGCATAAGATTGTAGAAAAAGGACATACAGTAATATTTGATCGTGACGGAGGAAAAATTGAAAACGAGAGTGGTGAAATATTAGCTACTGCTACTGAGACGAATTGTATATACAAACTAGACCATCCGATGAAGCGTAAAAAAATTTATTTAACTACAGAAGATGAAGGAATATTATGGCATAGGCGTTTAGGTCATTTGAACCGAAAGGGTATGAGGTTATTGAAGAAAATGTCTACCGGATTGACAGACAATCTGACGTGCGAAGCTCCCTGTGAAGATTGTACTATAGGGAAGCATGCAAGAGAACCCTTTAATGTAAGTCAGAGACGTACAACTAAATGTCTTGAACTTGTACATTCGGACCTATGTGGCCCTATGGAGAAAACTTCGATTGGAGGTAGTAAGTACTTCCTGATATTTGTGGATGATTACAGTAGATATTTATTTATATACATGCTTTCCCACAAAGATGAGGTCACTGATGTCTTCATGGAATTTAAGAATATGGTTGAAACGCAAACCGGTGAAAAATTGAAGGTTTTGCGTACAGACAACGGAACTGAATACGTGAACCATAGAATGAAGAAGATGTTGGTAGATAGTGGCATAAAACACGAACTAACTATGAGATATACGCCACAACAAAACGGACTGGCAGAGCGTATGAACCGCTCGATTGTCGAAAAAGCAAGAACCATGCTTGCTGATGCGAAATTAGGTAAGGAATACTGGGGTGAAGCTGTGTCAACAGCGGCTTATCTATTGAACCGTTTGTAACGGAACGACCCCCTCCCAAAATATTTATTTAATTCTTACCCGACCATGCAATTAAAGGAGGGTTATGTTTTCATGTAAGGTCGGCACCTGTCTGAATAATCCCATGAAATAATGTTGGACAGAATTTGTGTTCTCCCACCGTACATTGTATTTTATTACTTTCAAAACTTAAAGAATTCGTATTTATGTCTCGCTCATTTGTTATCTTAGAATTGGTTGAAAGCGGGGTGTAAACGTGCCACATCTGTGCCTTTTGTCTCAAGTGTCCTTCGGTTCTCGGTAATATTGCACAAGTGGTGGATGTTTCTAGGCGTTAGTACAAAAAAAAAAAAATATCCCAGTTTTAAACTTATGGAGAAAAAACCTATCCGAGGGGGTCGCGGGGGCAGAGGGTGAGCTTGGAGAAGGACATTCAGGGTTTGGCCGCCAAACTGACATCACGCTGGTACGAGAGTATAATAGAATCGAAGCTCCCAGTGTGGTATAGGTATTAGAGTAGAGTATTTTGTTTATAGTAGGTAGTCTAGGTCTTTGATAACGCGTTCGCATCCGCCGATACGACGAGCCGAGCCAAGCAGAGACGAGACAGCAGCGGTTGGAGTTTGCAGTAAACCAGGGCAGTAAAGTTAACTTTATTTATGTAATTATTTTCATTATGTAGCAGACATTAAGTACTTGTCAATAGTTTATCATTATGAACACTTGGTTATTTGCAAAATTGGGAAGTATGGGTGCGTATGCGCACATGTGCGCTCGCCTAGTATAGACGCTCCCACAGTAGGTAAGGTCTAGTGACATGTTAGGGGAGTAGCATTACTATGAGTTTATGTATGTATGCGTAAGTGTAATTTAGATTCGAAACTATTGATCCGCGTCCATATAGTTAGTGTTTAATTATTGACTTTATAGTATTTTTGTTATCTCTAAACTACTGAACCGGATAAGAGGTTGGGCGTATTGTCATTACCGTTTATGTCTATACTAAATTATGATGTGGATTGGGTAGCCTTTGCTAAGCAACAAGGCTATAAAACCGATACGGTTTAGACTTTGTTTTATTGTTGGTTTATGTATGTAAGTATTCAACTACATTAGGGAAATAGTTAACGAAATTAGCAATGAAGTCTTAATATCGACCCTATCCAGTTAACGTTTAGGTAAACAAAGGCTCAACTATTCAGGTCAGATTCGAACTCTGATATTTATATAAATTGTTGAATAAGTAAAGTTTAGATTTGAGCTAGTAAGTGAAATAAGTATGTATAGGCTAGATTTCTGAGAGTAAGTAAGTAAAGTCTAGATTTCTGTGAGTAAGTAAGTAAGGTCTAGAACCTAGATTATACGTCTCAAGCAGATATACCTATTTTGTTGCCATTTAGCAAATCGGGTTGGATCAGATTCGAACTCTGATATTTATATAAATTGTTGAATAAGTAAAGTTTAGATTTGAGCTAGTAAGTGAAATAAGTATGTATAGGCTAGATTTCTGTGAGTAAGTAAGTAAAGTCTAGATTTCTGTGAGTTAGTAAGTAAGGTCTAGAACCTAGATTATGGGTCTCAAGCAGATATACCTATTTTGTTGCCATTTAGCAAATTGGGTTGGATGATGTTGGTGTTGGAAAGTCAGTGTTCATTCTAGATCTTAAGTTAATCTAATTTTCTTTCAGCATTTCGTCATCAATTTTGGTTCTATGCGTCATTCTATTTCATTTCATATTTGCGTTGCTATTGCATTTCTAAAGAAATGCACGCGGCCATCGTTTTTATGGCACGCTCGAGCGTTTGTAAAGCGTGGATTTTTTTGTCTAACATTCGTTCGCTTGGCGCATTAAGTGCGGGTCGGCACTCGCAGTGTCAGGTAGTCGCGTCTCGTTATTCGGCATTTAAATCTAGAGTTGTAAGGTCGAATGTTACCATATACATACTCATTTATTAATATTAAACACAATTACCTACTTATAATCTGCTCCCTCGATGTAAGGGAAGGTCTGTGCCCGAGCAGTGGGGCGATATAAATATACTGATGATGATGATGATGATGAATCTTCTCCACCTCAATTGATTATGGGATGTGTTCAATTATATTGACTATTAATCTACGTTCTACTGATTAACTATTTCAATGATTATTTCTTACGCACGCATCTTTCGCAAATCGTTAGAATATAATTTACCTTACAAAAGTAAGTTACGTCGGGTTTAGTTAATAAGACATGTGGAGCCATCTGGTGGTGAGATAGGAGCACTACAGATTCTTATTCGAAACTTGTCAATAAGAATGTTGACGGTGAATCTTATTGGTAATTGGAAAATAGTCAGAAGAGTTTAGAGTTCGGTTGAAATGGAATCATATTGGAATCTGATCAACTTATTTGGATTTAAGTGGGACGGTTGTAAGTCATAGTCTTCTATGCTTGTCGATATTATTCAATATTTGTTTATGTTCCATCTGAGGAATGCGATTGGTTTCAACATTATTCTCCATCTGAGGAGGCAGATTAGGTTTATGTAGGCTAGGCAGGCTTTGCAGTAGGCTGCTGAGTTCTTTACTGGTTTCTCTCAGCGGAACCCCATTGTAAACCAGAACCTAGAGTCATTAGCGCTTACATGCGCTTATCATAATCAAGTCATTTAATAATAAGGCTTTGCCTTTCATAACGTCTTTTGCAATAAATACCTGCTATAAAAACTAAGTCAACAAATAGCTTTGGTTTTCGAGTCGTCTATTACATTGTTTCATTATTTTTAATATCAGTAATAATCTCTTTCTTTAACGTTAAATATTCCTCTAAGTGAGAAGTTGTTGTCGGTGTTGGTTAACATCTATACCGTTGGTGTTGTCAAATTACCTAAGTAAATATTATTTCTCTACATATTGGCGCTCCGTCTCATACACGCTTTCGAAGCATTATCGGTGGAAGTTAGTTTGGACATAGAGTTATTTAACCAGCGGGTCCACAGCCTGCCCGTTTGTAACTCCATGGTATCGTTGCTAACTGATGCTAATAATGTGAACAGGAGATAGTCTAGGGAATGCGGTATTCTGGGACTATCTCTATACTCTACACGCAGCTCGCAAATTTTCCCTACACTATACACAGATAGGGATACACACACAGCAGTGAGAAAAGTGCCAATATGAGCCTTATTAGACCAACTATACTGGGGACTCACGACCCCTGGTATTATTGGTCTATGGTGGCATCGCGGAGTTTAGTTGGTTACAATACCAGACGTAGTATGGGTTGAGACTGACATTCGGTGATAGCGGATCAATTAGACAAGTTGGCATTTTTATATGCCCTTGCTATTGTTCTCTTCCCGGTATTTCAGTCAATCCCCGGCCAAAAGGCCAAAAGAAAACTCCCGCTTCAGGAGGATCGGAAAGTCCACTCGGTACAGCGAATATGGCGAAAAGGCTGTACCGCTCGGTCAAGGAATACATTGGTGCGTTGGTAAGCCGCATTAATGGTTTCTTGAATGTAGGGCAGCTTCTTTCATAACGTTTAAGGTGTTATCTTATGTCCAAGTTAGGATCGAGTCCACTCATACCTCTATTAAAGAATCAACAGGGTTACTACATTTAAATCACAACGTATGGGTCCGCCTGACGATCACAGCCATGACAGTCAGGTCAATTGGGGTTTTATATATATATTTATTTATTCTATTTATTTAATTTAAAATTTTTTAAAGGTTAGTGGGGCTCGGGGGGTCGAGCGTTACACGTTACACCCCAACGAAAAGGTTGTGTAAGACTCCATATGAACAGTTTACCAACAAGATGCCTGATTGAGACCCCTGTGAGAGATTCGAAAACAAAAGGCACTTTCAAAAATAAGCTTAAACGGTATTTGCTTGACGTTCAAAAATCGTTGCCATGATTCGGTCATTCCTAGCATGTTATGTCTTGTTCCGTCCATAAATAAGGGTCTCAGTTTTTTATTTAAATAAGTACATAGGTAGATGTGTTGCATAATTGGTAGGTATCTATTATTTCATACTTATTTATACTTAAATGTATTTGTATATTATTGTAGTTTATGATACTTGTATAGTTTATTTTCTATTTTGCAGTGATTACAATATGTATTTATGAAATATATCATATATTATAAATTATAATATGATTATTACCTAACACAGTGTCGTACTATATACTCTATTATTATATTATATTCTTTCTAAACCTTCTTCCTACTTAAGTGAGCGTCGCGCTGGCAGCCCCCTGGGGGTCTGGACAGGCACTGCCTGAAAACCAGCGTCCCAGTCGTGCCTGGCACGGCTGGTACATTATGCTGAGGCAGCATGCCTATTCCGGCGCTGCACACCACCACTAGTTTTAAGTATACATGTATAATTATAGTTTTTGTGTTTGTATGGTGTGTTGTTGGAATAAATGTCTTTTCTTTCTTTCTTTCTTTCTTTGATTTATCAAACTTACATGTCTTTGGATGTGAGGCCATGGTCCATATTCCAAAAGAATTACGGAAGAAATGGGACGCTAAGTCGAGAAAATTGACCTTCATGGGATACTGCGATGACAGGAAAGGATTCAGGTTCATAGATCCTAAAACTAAGAAGATTGAATTCAGCCGAGATGTAAAGTTTTTTGAAACTCCAAGAAGAACTGAAGAAGCTGTGGAGAAAGAAGATGATCAAGACAGATTACCACTTACCTTGATACCACGTCGTCGAAGCGATGCACGTGAGATGTCGACTGTACCACCATTTGTGTATCCAGTGTCAGATGATGAGATGACCGCAGAGATTCCTGTCATGGATAATGAAGGTGAAGTGAAGAAAAGTGTTGATGATGATGATCTATATCAAGACAGTGAATATGAGGAAACTGTGCAAGTAGAAAATCGGGAACCAGAGCAGACTGAGATACAGTTGCCTAGAAGATCTGAGAGACCGAAGAAGCCGGTTGATATGTCTGACTATATATGTTTGGCAATGAGTGATGAGGCAGAGCCGCTAACTCTTGAGGAAGCGCTCGATGGACCTAATGCACCAAGCTGGCGATTAGCTATGAAAAATTAAATCAGTTCCTTGATTAAGAACAATTCTTATGAACTAGTAGATTTACCTGTGGACAAGAAAGTTCTGAAAACTAAATGGGTATTCACTGAAAAGGAAGATAAAGATGGAAATAAGAAATACAAAGCTCGCTTAGTGATGAAAGGATGTAGCCAAAAGGCAGGAGTTGATTATAAGGAAACATTTTCGCCTGTGGTAAAGTATGCCTCTATACGATACCTATTTTTATTAGCAGCAAAGAAGAGCTTACAAATTGATCACATGGATGTAAATACAGCCTACTTGCAGAGTGAAATAGATAAAGAAATTTATGTGCAACCACCTAAGGGCATATATACAAAATAAAACGTAACTGGAAAGGTATGGAAACTGAAGAAAGCTATATATGGGTTGAAACAAAGTGGAAGATGCTGGAATGAAAAACTAGATACAGTATTGAAAGAGCTTGGTTTGACGCCATGCAAGAGTGACCCTTGTGTCTACACAATGAAGAATACCTCATTGATTGTTGCTGTATACGTCGATGACCTTTTAATATTCTCAAATCAGAAGAAGTTGAGGGAGAATATGAAGAAAAATTTAATGTCAAAATTTGATATGAAAGATCTCGGTATAGCTACAAAGTGTCTTGGAATGAATATCACGAGAGATCTGAAGGAAAAGAAATTGTGGATAGATCAGAAACAATATGCAGAGACTGTACTTAGGCGTTTCAATATGCAAGATTGTAACTCTGTTGATACGCCGTTAGATTTAAGTTTAGATTTTACTACAGTGGATAAGGAAATATCTGTAGATGTGCCATATCAGGAAGCGGTGGGAAGCTTGTTATATTTGTCTCAAGTAAGTCGACCTGATATAGCTTTCGCAACTAGCCTCTTAAGTAGATTCAACAGCTGTCCTAATATGGAACCAAATAAAACGTGTTCTCAGATATATAAAGGGTACAGTTGATTATATTCATATTCATTTATTTGGTAAATATTTCATTTACATGTCATTAAGTAAATTTAAATTATTAATAATAATTAATTAAAATATACACAACAAAGCTAAAATTAAACATAAATTGAAATTTCAATTAGGTAAATTATTTTTTATTGTAATTAAATTAATTATTTAATATATTGAGTAGGTATATACATACCTATACCATAGTAGTAACTATAGGTATCTACGTTACTGGCTGAGTTTAGTACCGAAATCATAAAATTCGTCTAGACTGTAGAACGTCTGCTCGATAAGCCAGGACTTCAATCTGGAATTAAATGACGGCATGCTCGTGGCTGCGGTCACGACACCAGGCAGCCGATTGTACACCGCGGGGCCCATCACGTGCGTGAGCTTTTTCGTTTTCGGTGCGCGACAGGCATTAGGTGGCCGGCATTGCGGTGCTATACGTATGAACGTCCTTGTACGTCATGTGGGCACTCAGGTCCCCGCGCGTGAGTATACCCAGGGACCTGAAGTACGGTCTCGCCGACGTGTCCCTGGAGACGCGCGCGACGGCCCGCACGGCCCGCTTCTGCATCCTAAATGCGCGCGCCCACAGCTCGGCGCCGTACTGCAGCAGCGAGTGCACAGTGGCGAAGTAGCACGCGCGCACGGCACACGCGTCCGCCACGCGCGACAGCCGCCGCAACGCGAAGCATGCGCCGCCCAGCCTCTGGCACAGCCGCTCGATGTGCGAGCCCCAGGTCAGACCGCGATCCAACTCGAAGCCCAGGAACGTCGTGGCCCCGACCTGATCTATACTCACTCCATCCACGAAAACTGACATCGCCTTCGTCGGTCTGCCCGACAGGTCGAAGTGGATGAAGTGAGTCTTCTTGAGATTCAGGACGAGACCATTCTCTCTGAACCACTGAGCAAGCTGCTTCGCGGTCGCGTTGAGCTTTTGCTCGAGCTTGTTAGAATTATTGTAAGCTTTTATGAAGAAGTATTAACATTAATATTGTTCAAGTTCATATAATTAAGTATTGCATAGAAATCTGATTCTATTTCCGGTAGTATAAACACGCGGTGGGATCTGCTGCCACTATTTTCTTTATATACTGTTTTACATAAAGGTAATTGAGAACTATATTTTTCATAATAATATATAAGTAATTAAAATGCTAACTAACTGTAATTTCGGGATCTTTGACGGATGACACGAGGCATCCATTATGTTTTAGTTTAGCTGTTTTAAATGTATGAAAATATTTGAATAATTACTTAGTTAAATTCTTGTAGATAAATATATTATAATCTTGTAAAAACTTGCGATTTGATAAATAGTTGATGAATAAAACATGGCGGCTTGGCCGCCATGACACTTTAGATTTATATAAATTGACTCCTTCTGAGAAGCCTGTCACTTGCTTCCTGACAGTCGACGAGGAGAGTCTGCCGGACTGAGGTCTGATTCTGTTACTCTTGTGTGGTGATCATAGTGTTCGCCTAAGTCACGGACTAAAAGATGAGTATTGCTTGTTATTTGAATTTAACTGTCATAATTGTAAAGGTGTGTGTTTTGTTCTCTGAATACAATGTTGTAATATAGAATTGCTATTGTTTGGTTTAATAAAACTATCCCTTGTATATGGTAACGACTTATTTATTGCTAAATACCCCCAAAATCACAATTAACCTGTTCTAATAATTAATTATACAGTATTTTACAACCAAGGGAGCTTGCTAACCTTGTAATATTCTGATATAAATCTTTGCGTAAACTCTAGTTTCTGCTCTACGCACTTCGAATCTAACATCAGAAGTGGGATCGATATATCCTGTGCCCACAGGATTAAACGTTTTTTCTCAATTTCAGTTCCGACTTCGGGTACAGAGATTCTGCACGTTCTCTTCGATACTGCCCACGATGCTACTTGCTACATACATGCCAACCGGCTGGCGGACAGTGGCTGTCGCCGGCTGTGCCGCCGCGGCCCGCGGGCCACCAGCGGCGACACCAGTCTTCAGTGCGGTGCTGATTACACGTCGTGCTACTGCAGGAAAGTTACCAGGGAAGTGCTAAAACTGTGGTGTAATATGCAGTGTCAGTGTAGTGCTAATCAGGTTAACCGAGCGGATTATAATTCGTGAAAAGTTTAAGTAAATATTCGTTTCTTGATGAAGGTATCTTAAGAGCATTAAATGGGGGACTGTTTTGCTTTGTTTATACGAAAAGTTGTTGTTGGTTCTCAAAGTCTAAATGATCTAAGACGAAATGTAGGTTAGACGATACATAGATTTACTTACATGCCCAGATTTGGGGGTAGACGCTAAGTGTTAAAATAAGTGGGTAGTCGTTGTTTTCGGCTAATTTTATAAATTAGCAAACTGGTGGTCAACTGTGGGTATTAATACATTTAAATCAGCGTTTCGCCAGAAAAAGTTAAAATACAAACTGTAACCATTCTCGGCATGACCACGAGTAATTTTACCCACTTAGATTTGTTCTTGATAAATAAGTAGGTACGTAAAAACAGTGTTAATTTTTTACATTGAATTATGGGTCGACCCCCGATTATTGCGCCGTTTTCTCGTGGACCCACTAAGTTGGCCCAATAGTGGGACCACGAGGGAGACTTATTTCTCGTAGACCCACTGCTTCATCGGTCTGAATTGGATTACTGTTGATAAAGGACAAAGCACAAGGTGTGACTACGGATCGGTCAAGGTATACCTCCCGAGTAGTTGAAGAGCTGAAAACTTACTACTACTTAAACCAATACTTTATTTACTCCACTACCTTAAGCAGTGATGTAATGGATGATGCATAGTACTGGTAGGTACGTCATTTTTTTTTGATATTAAAAATCTTGTATTGATTCGATTCGTACATAGTTCGATTCCCTATATGGTAAAATAGTTTTGTTTTCAATAAGTACCTATGTACAATGGTGTGTCATATCATTATTCGTAACTTGACGTGACATGTGTTGGGATTAGGTACACAGTGATACTTGTAGACTTTATTCGTAACTTGACGTGACTGTGTTGTGATTACACTGTGAGACTCGTCTGATTTTGTTTACGGGATCCGTGAAGGAGGGAAGGGCCGGAGCCCTTGTGGAGTACTTGTTGATGTCGCTGTAACATGACAAATTTCGCGTGTCCGCCACTCTTTTGTTTTTGTAGGCTATTACCTATAGCCATAAACGTGATTAAAGTTAGCCCACCGTTTAAGCCTTTGATCTCTTTCTAATTTAACGATTTTTTATCGAAGTGTGAAATGGAAAATAACACTGTTTAAGGGAAAAGAGGTTGAGCTAGCTATAGGCCTAACAGCATAATTATCTGATTTTTTAATGCCTCGATCTTTCAAACGTATGAGAGTAAAAGCGATAAGAAAGGCTGTGGCCTAGTGGCCCCGAACAAAATATAGATAAGATAAATATTATTTATTGCAAAAATAAAATAAAAAAGTATTACACAAAAGAAATTGGCTAATACAGTTAGTATTACAATTGGCGGTCTTATCGCTCAAAGCGATCTCTTCCAGACAACCTTTGGGTAGAGAATTCGGCGTATGAATAGGTAGCTTGTTATAGTTTAAAGTATCTCCACAGGGCGCGGCGAATGTTTTCCTTAACTACTGGATCAGTTGAAATTTATTCAGCAGCGTTTAGTAGTTTTTTTTTAGGATAACTGTGTGACAGCTGTCATGACAAATGACAATGATTATTACAGTCTTTGCCAATGGTCTCCAAACATTTTACCATACGGTATATAGGGTCCATAGGGACTGGTGGCCAAATGCCATAGAAGTATTTTCTTTATAGTGTTTATTTTGGATTCATTCTTTGTTTACTTAATGAACTTTTGACATGCAAATTGCTGGGGCAACAATAATGAGTTATTGAAATTGAAGACTACTGACTGTGACTGCTGGTTGTCGGGTTTGTGCAGCGCCTGTATTCCACCGCCAGCAGTGGGAGGCACAGCATTCTAAATACGACTGTGCTGCGAAGTCTGCCTGGCGTGAAGTCTGAACACAGCACGGCAGCACGTGATGGGACGGATCGTAACAGGCGACGACTGACTAACGGACTTGCGACTTTTGTGGACTTTCCAGTAGTTTGATGTCAAGTTTTGTGTTTACTAAAGAAACTAGGTATGTAGTGTATATACTGTTAGACTATATAAAGGCCAAAAAAAAGTAGATTAGAGAATATTTCGATAATTCATGAATAAATAGCTGCTGGATGAATCTCAATGTTTTATGATCTAAAAAGAAATGTCTGGACCGTGTTGTTGTAAACATTTTTGACTTTGCACTGCCTGGTGGCCAGCTAGCTGCACTGGCAACTAGTGTAGGGAACTAGGAACTGGTTGACACGTCAAGGTGACTGACTATTTTCCGCTGGTCGGTCATTTGCTTGGTGCTAGTTCGTCTCACCGGCAGCGGGTGTTGCGGCTAGTATGGCTAGGCAACTGGCTATATGAGGTTATCTACGGCCTAATTGGTAAACCAGTTGGGGGCTCGGATCACTGGCAACTGGTAACTGATACAAAATAATTATATATAAAAAAGTGCATATAGAATATATATTGTCTAGGCAGGACGTGAGAGTATGTATACGTTACGATTGTGCTGTTAGTTCTCTATTCGAGTCTGGCAGAGTCTAGCTGCCAGTAATAGAAGGGAATCTGTTTTTACTATGACACATGTAAAAGTCTAAACAGAGTATAAGTATCACTCAATAGAATCGTTGGCCTAAGTGGATACCCAAACCTGGAGGCAATCCAGTTTGCAACTTGGGTAGATTTTATTACAGATTTTGATAAAATCTTTATTTCTAACTCTTTACACTGGTATTAGTTTAATGGAGCCGGGTAGGTACCTGAGTACTTGAAAAACTGTCTTTCAGGCACCAGTGTCTTCTGAGACAAATAAGTTTGAAAGGATGAAAATTTATTGATGATGACATTGTTGTGATTGTGACGTCACATGGCACTGCTTCATGTTTCCTCATAAACTAAGTAGCAGGATACAGATTACAAATTTATACCTTTTGCTAAATTCAGACACTAATTTCAGATTAACACGTCCTCTGAATCACAGATAGGTAGCAATTATATGTAGAAAATATTATATGTCGCTACTGGGTGTGCGAGGCGTTTTGTCACGATCAGTACTCAGTTTTTATCATGACTTTGAGTTATAACTCGTTGCGACCCGGTCCAACTCTGAGCTCTGAGCTTTTAAGCAATACTTTATAATAATGTGAGAATTTTATGTTGTACAAAGTGAGGCTTACAGCTATCGGTTGTGTCAATATTTACTAGGATTCTCACCAGTCGCTTTTGTACAGTAAAGAGGGTAGGTGCGTCTACACTACTTCCCCATAGGATAGTACCGTAACTCAGCGTTTCTGCCATAGTTATTATTGGCACTATTACAGAAGGTAGCCTTCTGCTACGGCTCATAGCTCACAGCAGTGAGCAACAACTTCTTCATACTCCATTCTTGTTTCTTTGCTTTAAATAGCCGAGGCGTGACTATGTAACGTACGGCATTTCAGCCCCATTGTGTCGCTTAAACCCGTCACTGTATGACGGTCCAATAGTACGCCACTGTTGATCCTTATCAAACAGGAGTTAGTGGGAGAGGGAAAAAATATATATTTAAAAATAATTGAAGTAGTGAGGTGTGTGTGTGTGTGTGTGTGTGTGTGTGTATGGAATAGAAAATATTTTAGTTAGGTAATTAAACATGATTTGGTTTTCAATGAGAATGCCTTTATGAATCACTTCATTTATAGTCCAGTGGGCTGCAACAGCTGGTTTGGGATAAAAGACTATATTATTAGACAAGTATTAATGTAAAAAAAAAATTATTCCTTTATTTCTTTTTTCTTGTTAGAAAAAAAAAAGATAAATTTTGAGATAAGTACTTTTGATCTACATCCTTCAGTGATGAATGATAAGTATTTTGGAAATTCATTTGCAGTATTAAATTGTAACACAAGGACATTACTACTCCATTTTTGGGTTCCTTCTGGGCAACTGGAAAGGAATATCGTGTTGTATCTGCAGATTTAATTAATGTCTTTTAAATCTTGAATTGCCGTCTCAATACCTAATTTGCTTAGAAGAAAAAAAAAAGAATAATGGCGAGTACTGAGACTACCTACTGACAGTCTGTTTTTGTATAATTAGACAAGTGTAGTTTTGGTTAGATATATAACCTTAAAAGTGATACATATATGCAAAGTTGGCTTTATAGCTCGAAACGATCTCTATTAGGCAGTGGTTTTATGGTGGCAGTCTAGAGCACTTTTGTATCGAGAATGTTTGAGATTGTTTCGTGATGCGATGTGATCAATGCGATTTTGATATATGCACTATAAATTCATAGTGATCAATGCAACTTTGATCGATGTGTCATTATTCTAAGCTCATGTGATGTTCAGTATTTTCATCAATGTGACGTGACGATATACAGCAACTTGACTAATAGATGTGAGGATACTTCACACAACAACAACAAAAATCCGTTTCGAATATGTTTTCTGTGTTTAATAGTGATGTGGTACGGTACATAACTGTTCTTAGGTTCCGACATGTTTTTGTGTAACCTAGGATGTTTTGTGTTACTTAACTATATTACTGGTAGTAATATTTACTGTGAACATTAATATTTTTACTATAACTTTCTTTTTTCGATGCTTTCGATTTCTGATTTCGATGCTATCTGTAATATTTGTTCTGTAATTTGTTATAATGTACCTAGTCTGTCTACTTGCAACATGGAGAGTTAGCACTGGACCCGGGGTTAAATTAGGAAACGTATGAAGTTTTCACGGGTTAGGACGCTAACTCTCGGGTTATCTTTCATTGCAAGGGGGGCCTAATTATTGAAACGGAGTGACGTTGTTTTATGATCTTGTATTATTTGTATTTACCTATGTACTTCGGGACGAAGTACGTGTCAGTTTGGCCGTGTTAGAATTATTGTAAGCTTTTATGAAGAAGTATTAACATTAATATTGTTCAAGTTCATATAATTAAGTATTGCATAGAAATCTGATTCTATTTCCGGTAGTATAAACACGCGGTGGGATCTGCTGCCACTATTTTCTTTATATACTGTTTTACATAAAGGTAATTGAGAACTATATTTTTCATAATAATATATAAGTAATTAAAATGCTAACTAACTGTAATTTCGGGATCTTTGACGGATGACACGAGGCATCCATTATGTTTTAGTTTAGCTGTTTTAAATGTATGAAAATATTTGAATAATTACTTAGTTAAATTCTTGTAGATAAATATATTATAATCTTGTAAAAACTTGCGATTTGATAAATAGTTGATGAATAAAACATGGCGGCTTGGCCGCCATGACACTTTAGATTTATATAAATTGACTCCTTCTGAGAAGCCTGTCACTTGCTTCCTGACAGTCGACGAGGAGAGTCTGCCGGACTGAGGTCTGATTCTGTTACTCTTGTGTGGTGATCATAGTGTTCGCCTAAGTCACGGACTAAAAGATGAGTATTGCTTGTTATTTGAATTTAACTGTCATAATTGTAAAGGTGTGTGTTTTGTTCTCTGAATACAATGTTGTAATATAGAATTGCTATTGTTTGGTTTAATAAAACTATCCCTTGTATATGGTAACGACTTATTTATTGCTAAATACCCCCAAAATCACAATTAACCTGTTCTAATAATTAATTATACAGTATTTTACAACCAAGGGAGCTTGCTAACCTTGTAATATTCTGATATAAATCTTTGCGTAAACTCTAGTTTCTGCTCTACGCACTTCGAATCTAACAAGCTCGCTCACGGAGGTCGCGCACACCACACCAGCCACATCGTCGGCGTACATAAAAATTTCGCAGTTCGTGGCGGCATGCGGCAGGTCGTTCAATAGAAGCGAGAACAGAATATTGGAGACCGACGATCCCTGGGCCACACCCATGTCAGTCGTTATTGGGTCCGACCTCACGCCGCCGCCGTCGCCGACCACAATCTGGCATCTATCGCGCAGCAGGTCGATGAACAATGCATGCGCAGACTCCGCGATACCATAGTGGCTCAATTTAGCTGCCAGTGTATCGTGGTCAGCGACGTCAAAGGCTTTGGATAGGTCGCAGCACAGCACAGCCACATTCTTCTTTTTTTCGCGTGCCTCCATCACATGTCGAACCACCTCCCGGGCAAGAGAAGTCGTAGATCTGCCCTCGCGGTACGCGTACTGCCGATCCGACAGCGCCTCCATGCTCACAAGAAAATCCGTGAGACGCGCGCTCAGACCGTTTTCAAATACCTTAGCGATTACAGGAATTATCGACACTGGCCTGTACCCGTCTATATCCTCTCGCTTACCCTTACCCTTAAATAGGGGAGCTATTTTACTTTTTTTCAACGCCAGTGGGTACACACCATCCCTCAAGCAGCGATTGAAGCGCACGGCGAGTACGGGGGACAGAACGTCAGCCGCCAGACTCATCAACACCACGGACATGTCGTATATGTCCCTGGTGGGTTTCTGCGCCACGCGCGCCGTTATGATGCGGTGCACCTCGTCGGGCGTGAAGCGGCGCAACCGCACGGAGCGGTCCGCCGGCGCGCGCGCGGCACGCAGCGCACCCACGGTGGCGGGCACGTCAGCGCGCGGCGCGCCGCACGCCTGCGCCGCGCCCGCGAATCTGGCGTTCATCGCGTTTACTACGTCTTTTTTCGATTCAAATTTTTGACCTGATAAAGGATCCTTGGCGATGTCCGTGATTCCTACTTGGCAACTAGTACTCTTCCCTCTTTCGCAATTGACAATCTGCCACATAGTTTTGCTGGCGCATTTACTTTTATTTATTTTCTCTGTGTAGAAGTTACATTTTACACGATTCAGTAGTTTATAGTACTCTATTCTAATTTTTTCAATTATTTCCTTTACAGTGTCATTGTCTGAAAACTTATTTCCTATTTCAATTAAATCGAATAGCAACATTTTATAATTTTGAATATCATCTGTTATCCATGATATGTGTTTGCGGTTATTTTTCCGTTGTACCGGGAAACATGCATCTATTTTGCTCGAAATAATGTTTACCACGGACATCGCCAAGTCCTCCACGGATCTCTCGTGACGCTGAAACATTTCAGACCAATCAACACTCAGAAGAGCTGTAATAAAATTGGTTTTATGCGCTTGCGAGTGTGTCCTGGTCACTTTGGTCAGTGGTGCCGGCGGGCGCGCGGGGCGCGACAGCTCGCCGCGGATGGCGAGATGGTCGCTGAGGTTCGTGGCGACGGACGCCGCCGTCACCAATTCCCTAGGCCCATTGTAGTAGAGGTGATCCAGGCAAGTAGCGGTCGTTGATGCAATTCGTGTGGGAAAATTGACTATGTTTGCGAAGTCATGCATAGCTAGCAAGTCACCTAGGTGTTTCCTGTCAGGACTTAAGCACAGACAGTCGATGTTGGTGTCACCCACGATGACGCACTCCCTACCGCTATCACTCACCTTATCGAGCAGACGTTCTAAGTGAGTTAAAAATTCAGACGAACTGACATCACAATTCGTTCTGTAAATACATATAATTGTTAAGTCAAAATCTATTAAATCTACTGCCGATATTTCACAATACAGTTCAACCGAAAGTGACGCGAACTCGATATTTTCAATAGATTTTACACTGCTATTAACATAGATGCAAGACCCACCGTGTTGGGCCGATCTCCTGCAATAGCTAGATACTAAAGTAAACCCATCTATATTTACGTGTTTCAGTTTGCAATCCGTCAACCAGTGTTCTGTGACGGCTAAAACATCACATTTTAATTCGCTTTGCAGGAGGACCTCCAACCGTTGGGTCTTTTTGTCTAGGGACCTAATATTTTGATGACACACTACGACACTACTCGTAGCGTGTTTACTTGTCGTCGGCTGTGGCGGCGCTGCTACTGCTGCGCTCGTCGTCGGTCGCGCCCCGCGCGCTGCGGCGGGGCCGCGCTGGAAACCAGTCTGAGAACCGCACGCGCGGCGGCCACACCGTCGGCGAGTTGAACTTCTCGAACAAGTTTTCAGGAATTCCGATAACGAACGACGCGTGCCTTTGTGTACGTATCTCGCGTTTCTCGACTACATATTGCGTGGATTTCTCAATTTTGTTGAGAAAATTGGTAACCATTTCCGTTGACGTTTCGGGCTTAAACGACCAGGCTTGTATGAATTTTAGTCGGTCGACGGTCTGCAGTTCATCATCTTCACTGCCAGTTCCTACGACAATAGTGCGGCGTTGCTTTTTGTTACGTTTCCGTAGTACCTGCTGCCATCCGTCATCAACCTCGTGTTGTTGAGAGTCGCATACTGTCGGCTGTTTATCTTTTCCCGCTACCGCCTGTGGTTTCGTGGCCGGCACTGTCTCCTTACTATCGCGCGGGGGACGGTGTGTCGTCATCGCTGGTGCGGGGCCGCTCATCCGATGCACCAATGCGCTTGTAGCTGGGAGTGACCCCCTCCGCGCACCTGTCGCCGCCGCCACTGGCTGCTTAGTCATTGAGATCGCCTTTGTTTTATTAGACGCCAGCAATGCCGAGGGATTTTTTACCTTAGAGGTATTCGTCATTGTAGATCCATTCGGGCTATCATCGCTTGGTTGGCGAGCGTCTTTTTTACCCTCACACATCTTGCACGTTAACTGTTTTTGCCGTTCTATGGCATCAATTTTTCCTTCTAATTTCTTCAATTCTTCAAGAACATTGATAATTTTTGTCTCAATCGGAGCCATAAACTTCTTAATCACTTTTTCTAGCGACTCAATAGTCGACTTAGCCATATTTACACCACTAATTTAAATAAATGTAGTGAACACCCGCAATCGTGTTCACAGTTCTCGGACGACTATAAGTTAGAATTTAATGATAGCTCATGCTATGATGCATATTGTGATGCAGACTGGGGTAATAAATTGAATGATAGGCACTCCGTTACAGGATCATGTATTAAAATTAATGGGGGGTTAGTTTCATGGTATAGTAAGAAGCAAAGTACGATTGCTCTATCGACAACTGAAGCCGAGTATATGGCTTTATCTTTTACTATACAAGAGGCTTTATGGATCAAACAGTTAATGGGTGAGGTAGGCGAGAAGTCTGATCAACCATTAACAGTACATTGTGATAATGTAGGGGCTATTAATTTAGCTAAAAACAATGCTACTAGCCAGCGTTCTAAGCACATAGACATCAGGCATCACTTTATTAGGGAGCATGTCAGAAATAATAATGTAAAGATTGAATATCTTAAGTCTGAATTAATGCCTGCAGACATACTTACAAAGCCGTTGTCTAAAATTAAGCATAAGCTATTTGTTAACGATTTTGGTTCAAAATAGGATGTTCTATTTAGCTGTAATGATAATAATGTCACATTCATGGGGGGCTGTTGAATATAGTAAATGTGTCACTATTATGTGTCCCATCTCTGCTCTCTCTCTGTAGCTGTCAAACTGTTTCGATGTATCGCGTGTGTCGGCTATTAAACTATTTCTCAAAATATATACGTGTTTGCACTGAATCCACCAGTCTCCAAGTCCAACCTATATAAAAAAAATGAAAAATCATTATATGTAGGTCACCATCATGGCAATCATCCTCTCGATGACTGACCATTTGTGGCCTTAACCCGGGTTACGGTGATGTAACTGATGGTTCAAATCAATTGCCAGACTGCGTTTTGTCGGCGGTTGACATTGTTTCTTTCGTACCGCCATCTTGTCTATGGTTCAATTGGTTCAAAACATTGACTTATTAAGTTCAAAACGAATGCGAGAGGCAAAGATAATGTAATACTACGTCCAAGATACGTCACTGGGAGGAAACGAAATGACAATCGAAATTGAGCTGGCAAAATTAGGTTTTTAAATTTTCAAATTTGGAAGCATCAAAATTCCAGAATTACCACAACTGCAAAATATAATAAATTTGTTGTTATGTTGGCTACACTGCAGCGATTGTGACCCCCCCCCCCCCCTTGCCTCGTCTCTCTTGCCTTCCCCTGCCCCGCGGCCCTCCGCCGACCCCGCCACTTCCCTCATCCCATTCAAACATTCATATAATAATCAAGAAAAAATGAAACCTCTGAAGGGCATAAAAAGCTTTAATAACTTAACATTTATAATTGTATTATGATGATTTTACAACGACTAGGTTCTTGATCGTAGCAGTTAGAGGTATTGTCTTGATGTAGGTACCGCGCCACGTTCCGTCCGTCTCCCTGAGGTCCGTCCACAAAGGTCCGCCCTGTAACAAAGTTATTTTGTACTGACATATTTATTAATATTACGCGCATTGCTAACTCAACAGTAGGAATTATGCTAATCTCTCAAATGCATTTTATCTCACAATGGCATAAAAGACTAGGTTTAGAACATTTTTGCTGTTATTCATAAATATTCTGATGGGTGTCTGATAATGTACTTAAATCATTTTATCAAATACTTACAGTTTGAATTCCTTTGGTGTTATTCTGTTGACATACAGTTGTAGAAATCATTTTCGCATCTGAGCTCAATTCATATTACAAACATAACATTAATTACACTATAATTTATTAAAATGAGAAAATTGTGTGTTAACAAATGCATGACTGACTTTTTCATTTCAAAATGGCGGATGGATTGGCGGCAAAATGCTGCGTGTCTGAGACTCTGAGTAGCGCGAGCAACTTCACAAAATTCAAGTCATTTTAAAATAATTTAAAAATACTATATATAGGTCTTAAATAATCCAAAATTCATTGTCGCGGATGATAAAGCACAAAACATTATTTGTTATTTTCTTCATTTTCGCTTCCACAAACCGGTGTTTATGGTCATTTTTTATACAAAATTTGCACCCTCAGAGAAATAAGGACGGGAGTTGGCAAGCGCTGGCGTTCCCCTCTGCCGAGGTACATATCAAAAGTGGCCATGGCCGTTTATAAAAACTAGTTGGCCGCGATCGGCCGTCATTTTGCTTCCGTACGTATCGCTGAACACAGCTCCCGAAAATGGTTAACTGTGCAGTGGTTTCATGTAAGAGGCGATCAGAAACATCAAATTTTAGAAAAGACGGTGTTTTTAATCATTCATTAGCAATTTAATTATGAATTTATGCTACTAAAACATCATAAAACTCATTTTGATTTTCAAGTTTAAACACCGAAAATCTCTTGGTACGAGGATACAAAATCTCTTGGTACGAGCACAGAATATATAATAGTACAAGTACGAGGTTGCTTAAGAGTAGTGATGGGCAACACGCAAACCAATAAATGAACGAATGAAATGAATGAAGGTTAACTTGAAGTAAAAAATATACATTTTACCTAAATACTTATTATTGTTTCATTGCAATGAAACGTTCATTACCATTAGTACCTAAACGGCAGTTCTTTTTGGGGCAACTAATGTATGTAATTTTGATTGTGTACTGTAATTTTGATTGTTTTACTGCAATGATAAAAATACAGTACATGGATCTACTGTAATTTTTATTTAGGTCATTGTAACTTATTTTGCCTAATTTATGCCCACAAAAGACATGATTTCTGCAAAAAATGTACGAAAACATGAACAAATTCTTAATTATTTCCTCGTCTTCTCTCTCTCTAATTGGGTCGTAGTTCATGTGATTTTTTTTTTAAATTCTTTTTTTTTTCTTCAAAATTATCATGTTATTAAAGTAATACATAATGTTTTCTTTCTTTATGTACCTTATCCAACGTCTAAAGTACTGTAATTTCACTGTAATATTATTTGGAAATGTACTGTATTTTTTTATAATCAATCAAAAGGTCACACCGTGACCGTTCAAGGATTATGGATTTATATATTTATGTAGGCTGGATTAGCATATGGATACTTTGTGTTCCGGAAAAAAGTACAGTTCCCTAGGAAAAATGTATTTTGAATAGAACATCTATAACCGAAATTCACGTAGACAAAGCCGCGAGAAAAGCTAGTACAAACTATTTAAAAGACTAAAAATAATAACAATCTATAATAAAACTTGGTATATCAATTTCATTCGTTCCTTCACCATTCAATTCAATCGTTCTTTGTACATAGCATCACTAATTTTTGCGTTTGTGGTTGGCTAAACATTAGCGTAATTACGACGAAATGTTTATTTGTGTGCGTGTTTTGTCTTTGTGTGACGATATTGTTTTCGTGTGCGTTTATATGGACGTGGCAAATTTTGTTGCGAGTGTGCAGCAATGTGCACATGTGTGCTGTACGTGTTTACCTCACCTCCCCCAAAAAGTGGCAGAAAAATATGTACGGTTAAAGATAGGTAAGCCAACTCCCGTCCTTATTTCTCTGAGTTTGCACCCTACAATTATTAAAAAAAAAGGACCATGGGAAACCTAAACCCATACAAAATTCCCGCGAAACCCTCGTTCAATGCCGTTGTATGAAAGTTGCAGCACACTGGCGAGAGGGAACACGAGAGGGCAAAAATGAACGAATGGTTTCCATACAAATGATGTACAAATGACGCAACTGACAGACCACCTCTCGTCTATTTTCGTACCGCGAAATCAAAAATCGTTTTCAATTTAATTTTTTTATAACTTTGAAAACCATCGCAAACGTCAAATGAAAAAGGTTGGCATCACAAATTACTAAGAGGATATTCTACGAATAGATGGGACTCAGAGGGTCGACCGCCACTTCTATGGTTATCGCTTTCAATAGACCATAACGATAACGATAACCATCAATGGTTTATTCGGTACCGCGACTCTCAATCGCTTTCAAATTCGGCCCTCTCGTATTCAAGAGTGAACTAAACGCTTTCAGCGCTTTTTTCTGAGCTAAAGAGAAATGTTACATGAAAAAAGAGATAGCGCCATACAATGAATATATCTTTCGCGCACAGTATTTATCTTCAAAAAAAATCGCTCGAATCGGTGTCTGCCTTTGAAGTGGATTTGAATCAGGGGAGTGACAGAAGCCTATAAGCCAATGAGCTGCTAGTGGAGTGACCACGTGACCGGCATCAAATATTTCATTCCTAATAAAACTGTCATATAATATATTTGACAAGATGTTTGATTTAGAATCTCAGCCCAAACCCACTTTTTTCACCGCAATTTCGACGCCAGCCAGTTAACCAATGGTATTTCAACGTGTTTACAACAATATTGCAACAATTTCTAAGATTCATGATTCATAATGAAACGCCCTAAATTGACAACATTGTGTGCTAGCAACACAGCAAACTGCAAAGCCATATTAAAAAAAATTAAATATGGCGACGGCGGTGTTTGTTTTCCAACTGAATACTATTTTCTCTGTGTTGCTCCCATGACCGACTGGACACTGGCAGAGTTCTTCAGAGAGGCGCCATAAAACAATAAAGAAGAAGATGAATACTGTTTGTTTTTATTTTCAAAGATGCTTAACGCGTTGTGCGTGGGGACTGCTAGTCCATTTTTTCTACGAGGAAACTTTACAAACTGCCACATAGTCAAAATGTCAGTGAAGGGTGGTTAAAAGTTCTAACAAAGTCTAACCCTACTTTGTTGTACCTCCCACAACAGAACTGGACAAAAGGTAAGAAATACTATTTAGATTGGTTCGTTCGCAACCCGTATGCAGAAATATATTTGAATTTTATGATGTATATCTTCTAGTTATAAAAATAGGGTCAGACATAAGGGACGCTGACAAAAATACTATCTTATCTACATGACCTCTCCTTTTTATGATACCATCGGAAGGGGCACTTTGGGGATGAATTGTTGTTAGGTACTTTTTTATTTAAATTTTTTTTTTCCAAAACAGACTTAGAAAATTTTTCATCAAAAAAATACTTAGAAAAATTTCGACCAGTTCCGATGTCATGATGACCCCCTTTTTATCATCGCAATGGACCAAGGACCTGAAGGGCAACAACTTTTGTCTGAAATCTTTTTTTTGTGCGGGTCCGTTTTGTGACCCCCCGAGCCACCACCTGGAAGTTGCAGGTGACCCCCACCAATTTTATTGGTGCAACGGAAGGAGGGCATAAAGGGTGACAACTTTTGCCTGAAACACTTTTCTCTGCGACCGTTATTTTCAGAGAAAAAAAATAAAAATGAAAAAACATATTTCGAAAATTTTCTAAGTCCCACGCACCCTTAGCGTCACAACCACCGGTTTCAGAGACTTAGAAAAAAACGGTCGCAGAGAAAAGTGTTTCAGGCAAAAGTTGTCACCCTTTGTGCCCTCCTTCCGTTGCACCAATAAAATTGGTTGGTCCGCTGTCAAATTAGGAGGTGAAACTTCTTTAATCCCAGTAGCCCAACGGAACACCAGTTTACACATAAAACTTATTTTCCAACTATTGAGTAACATATTTTTTACCAGACGTAAAGAAGTAGAGTTCTGTAAGAGAAGTATAATGTATGTATGTATGTATGTATGTATGTATGTATGTATGTATGTATGTATGTATGTATGTATGTATGTATGTATGTATGTATGTATGTATGTATGTATGTATGTTGGGTGGTAATTTTTGGCACCTATATAATATTATGAAATATCTGATCATTAGGCTGACTTTCATTCCAATATTTAAATTATAATAAAGCTGGCCTGTTTTATATATTATACAAATTATTATTCATATTTTAATTTTTTGTTTTAGCCGTGATGCCTGAACAAAGTCTAAGGATGTCAGCAACTCAGCATAGCAATCCCGATCATCGCGTAAAAAGAGAATAGTGATAGAATTGGTATGTATACATACAGTACATCACATAGTATGTACATAATTATTAGTTCCAATATATTTTCTAACGAAATCTGCAGCAACCGCAATCTTGTCAAGTGCACATGTGTACTTTCATTTGAAATGATGTACCTACACTTTGTGTACAGTTGGAAGAATTTTTTTTTCATATTCTTAACACGTTCATGGACAGTAGAAATTACGAAATGACAGTGAAAATTCTCAACTACTGTCATAGCCGTGGGGGATTCTTGGTGTGTGAGTGTCAAGACCGACAAAAATGTACCTACAACCTTTATTTTGACAGTACACATACCTATTTTCTACACGGAATGACAGTGGGACCGCTCCACAAAGAAAACCGCCTACGAACGCCGCGGGAGATGCCGTTGTGTCTTTTTAAATGCATCAAAATATACGTCATACGCCGTACTGTCATTTTCCGAATACTCAAAGTACGGCATATGCCGCCACTGTCCATGAACGTGTACGGTTGAATGCACGTAAAGTACTTATGTAGGTACATATTTATATTATGATCACGGCACATTTTACCGCTTGCGCCGGAGACTGTGGCCGTGAGAGGGTGTGGGGAGAGGCTGTGGCCTATATTAATAGGCCACAGCCTAAGTTGCATGCGTTAATACCCATAGTTGGGTTAATACCCATAAATTAACCTCACTTGCAATAAAAGATGACCCTAGAGTCAAAAGAGTTAACCCGAGCAAAATATATGGAGCTTTTACGGGTTAAGTCGGCAACTCTAGGGTTATCTTTTATTGCAAGTCACCTTAAGTAGGATTTGTTTAATAAATGTTTCAGGAAACCGTTCAACGTTAACGTCACCAGATGGTTCAGGGAATCTCTCAACGGCGCCAGATGAATCATTCAATGCCACCAGTTTGTATCGCAATTGTTCTCCATTGAAAGGGCTAAAGACACAGACTCGGCATTGGCTCAGTACTCTTGTGAAGAAAACATTTTAATTTCATTCAGTAGGTATATTGTGAAGTAATAAAAGTTTGTATAATTGTAAATTTTTTATTTATTTAATGGATTCCTAAGAAAACATTTAATATTATGGTTTTAAATATGCAGAGGCATCGATATATATTTTTATCGTGGGACACCCCTAGTGAAAACCATCGAACTCGGTTTATCGACATGTCCCCGTCTCTAATTCTTGACGTCATCGGCGCCACTGTCTTAGGGCCATGTGGACGATGCCGGAACTAACCAATCCAGTAGTGATCCAGTAACGCCATCTCCAGGCAAGGCCAGAGTCCCATCTATTCGTAGAATATCCTCTTAGTAATTTGTGATTTGAATTTGCCGTGTTATGGAGATTGGAGGTTTTTTGTTGAAATTACTTTCATCACTCACTACTACTACAGCAACAACTAGTTTTTTTACGAATCACCGTGTGATAAAGAGTGAGACTTCATTTAATAGTATAGTAACCAAGGAACATAACATAGTGTGAGGTTACATTACTTGTTCGCTAAATCGCACCAATATTTTCTAGTGCCCCGGTCTAGAGTGGCCTCACCTGCTCAGCTGGAGGAGCTGTTGCTTCTAATGGAGTCAAACAGGACCTTAGCGACGGGGCGGCTGATGCAGGGGCCTCTTGGACACCAGACGGCCGTTACCCATTGGGAGGAAATGGCGCAGGTCTTAAATAGCATCCCAGGATGCAGTAAACGGGCCGTAGAGTGGCGTGCCGTAAGTTTTTATTATTATGTATATTGTTTGTCATTATGTGGCCATGTACGTTATGGAGAATATTTCTTTGGGCATTGCGTCATAGGATCTTAATTCTTCTAACTATACTTCATCAAAGGTCTATTATGTGTTATTAATATTATCATTATGCAAGTTACATTAATATGGGCACGTTTTTAAAGCTTATTAACATGTTATTATTTGTACAAAATTGATATTTTAAAAGTATTGTTGGTGATGTAACAACACTGCTTATCAGTCCACTGCCGGACGTAGACTGTGTAAGGTGTTGTTAGTTCACCAACATTACCTATATTATTTTTGTGCTTTACTAATTTTTGTGTGTGTTCTTTTATTTAGTATTGGCATGAGCTTAAGTATAAAGCTAGGCGAAAGGTGGGTGAGCACAGGATGCATGCCTCAGGGACTGGCGGTGGACCGGCAAGACGAAGAGATGTGTCGGAATACGAATCCAGGATTTTGGCGATCCTGGGTTCAGTATCCGTGCATGGTGTACCGGAAGTGCGCATTCCATTCAATGTTAGACTTATTTATTTTGCTTTTTTATTATTAACTGGAGCATAGTATATCAAGGTATGTAACCTATACATATGCTGTTACTCATAAAAGGTGACTTAGAGTTATTATGTGGTTTAAGCCACACCGAATTGTGTCAATGACCAAGTTGTTACTTCCACATTTCATTAAGGAATGATAAGTTAGAAAGAAGCTAACTTCTAAGTCTTCATCGAGCATGGCATAATGCATAAAACTAATTCTGAGTCATTTCTACGTTATTTATGACTAACAGTGTAGATTGGAAGCTAAGCAAACATTATATTTAATTTTATATGCAGAAATTACTCCCACACACTATTATTTGTTTTCCTATGTAAAATTATTTTAGAGTAAGTAGGTATGTTATTGACTTGATCAACTGACATGTGAAAGAAGAGAATGTGACACATCAAACTGTTTAACAGCAGAGGCGAACAGTCCTTGTTGTGATTTGTTGTGTTATATTATAGATTACATAACAAAATCCCCCTACCTCAAACTCTCAAACCACTGAGTATGGCCAGCAACTTAGAATTACTGTAATGTAATGGTTTTTGGAAATTTTGATTGTAGGTACCAGTGCCAGCAGCGGCATTGCCAACACCGGCATTACCGCCACCGGCATTACCGCCACCGGCATTACCGCCACCGGCATTACCACCACTGGTAATACCACCACGACGAGCACTGGCAATACCGCCACCGTCGCCACCGTCGCCACCACCGCCACCACCATCGCCACCACCGCTTACGCCACCAGATCTAGCAATGCCAGTGCTTGAATATGAATTCCTGGAAGATGACGCTGATGATATTGCTCAAGCAATGCAGCATCTAAAAGCAAGTAAGTACATACATAGGAATAAACAAGTGTTATTTGGGTAGAAGTAGGTTTACATAATTGTAGCGATTCCATGATGTGGCATGCTAAATTTAATAGTCGCTAAGCGAGGCATTCCGCAAGAGACAGTTGAGAGACGATTAGTGACAGTTGTGGTTAGGTTTAGACTTGGCGGCCACTACAGAAATGTATTGATTTGGTCCATGACAAGGTCTCCGACTATGCCATCTCATTACTAATACCTTTATAAATTCGTTTCAGGAAACGAGGAACTGCAGTCGCCGCTGCTACCCCACCACCGCCGGATAAACCCACCTGAATTTGGAGCACACTCCTGTAAGACGATTGAACATATTATTATCATCAGCCCGTATCAGTCCACTGCTGGACGTAGGCCTCTCCCTAAGCTCCCAAAGCTGATTCTATGAGCAATGTCAACCACTTTTGTCTTCTTATTCTTTTGTCTGCTATCTTCTGTAGTGGTAAGCAGTTTTGTTGCAACGATTGTAAGTAGACGGACGGGGTGTACGACGAGTTTAGAGGACGTGTGTCAGGATGGCATTCCGTTGTCTCTACCTACTTCTACGGGAGACGGGCGGACGGGGTTAGATTATGTTTGTTACACATTTGACTCTGCGTTATTTTTCTGTAATTATCAGCTGTGGACCAGCCACAGCAGCAGCTTGAATCTGGCATCTCTCGTCCGGCGGCGGCCAAGAAAACTACACCACGTGCCAGTAAGTGTGGTTTTTGCTTTCTAGTTATGTGTAGAAGTTAATCTATGAAAGTAGTAGTAGGTATAATGAAAGTATTTATGCTGCAGATCGACTGATGCTGGACCCGCCGGAGTGGGCCAGCAATACGCGGAACTGCGGATTGCGGTCGACGCGGAAGCCGCCAGAGCCCTGACATCCATCGCGGCCACAATGGCAGCCATGAAGACTGCCCTGGAGGCGCAGGCCCGCGCCACGGAGGCGCAGACTCGCGCCACGGAGGCGCAGACTCGTATTTTCGAACGTATAGAGACGATGTTGAGAGAACAGCAGCAATCAACGGTGTAGTTCATAGATGGTCGCAGTTCCCTCTGTCTACATTCCGTTTATAGTGGTTGCGCTCTCAATATCGCCTCTAAGGCTGTGTTTTTACGAGCTGGAGCGGTGCATGAATGGACCAATCATTAATGTGCGTCGTCGTTACGCGGTTAGAGGTTTCGATTAGTCGGCCGTTGTGCACCACTCTGCCTCAGAAATTCTGCCAAATGCATCCTTATTTTCTTACGTTGGTTTTGTAAAGTGCCTTTTAAAATTCTAACATTACAGCGGTTGGGGCTGAGCTGCAGGTTACCAACGGGGTCACAGGTGGCGGATGGTGAACGGCCATTAACGTCATTGTCAATACAAAACGGGCATAATTCCAACTATACTTACTATTAATCAAAAACACAGCGGTTTCGACCAACAATTGTTTTGGCCTGTTTGTAATTACAATGACGGTGGTGGTTAGCTGTGAATAATATACTGAATCTCTTCTGATTGCGTATAAAATAAACAGCCCCCGACCAAGCAGCGACATGTTCGCGCTTGAGGTATTTCACATAGATGTTCTCTGTTCACAGAACTCACAAATACATGGGATTCAGTCTGGAGATCAAATTTCGCAACCAGTCGTCAGTCCTACAAGCAGCGGACTCAGCCACGTCCACATCGTCTCTGATTCTACTGTATGCAACTCATTTGAACATGATAGCAAGACGACGATAGTAGCTGAGCATAGCTCGCGTCTCCGCTCTATAAAATGCCACTGTTAAATAATTTACAAACTGCATTTGTATAAACATACCATTTTATTATTATTAAAAAGCTTTTTTTACACATTTTTTTACAGTTTAATTAACAACCTATTATGTTATGCAAGTGGTAAAACACCCCCACTAGCGTCATTCGAGCGTTGTCGTCCTTCCCATTTACACTTTCCTTTCGAAAGACGCCGTGGCAGCGACGGTGCACGCAAGCAGCAGTGCTGTGGGTGGCATCGCTCGAAACAGCCGTTCTCGTTACTCGCCACAAGTTCGGGATTCCGTCTGAAGCCAAACAATAAGTCCATATTAATAACACATTCAAAACATACCTATACAAAATTCTTCAAAACATACCTATTCAAAATTCTACACACATATAATGCGACGCTATTCCTTCCTACCTACAACAATATGCGAGTTTGGTATGTAAAGAAAGTATGGAAATTTGATCCGATCGATATTTTTTAAAAATAATTTTAGTAGGATATTTTTTCGAATAGAAAATCTAAATGTATATCTATTTAAGAATACACAATCATATTATGAAACCTACAACTATATTATTATAACATAATATTTATGATTGATTAGAATAATATACCTACCGCAGTCATGCGTGTCCTACGAGATTAGCAGAAATCCGTCAGGGTCCGTCTTGTTACAGCATACAGTGGCATCGGAGACCACGTGAATGTTGGCTGAATCCGCTGCTTGTAGGACTGACGACTGGTTGCGAAATTTGACCTCCAGACTGAATCCCATGTATTTGTGAGTTCTGTGAACAGAGAACATCTATGTGAAATACCTCGAGCGCGAACATGTCGCTGCTTGGTCGGGGGCTGTTTATTTTATACGCAATCAGAAGAGATTCAGTATATTATTCACAGCTAACCACCACCGTCATTGTAATTACAAACAGGCCAAAACAATTGTTGGTCGAAACCGCTGTGTTTTTGATTAATAGTAAGTATAGTTGGAATTATGCCCGTTTTGTATTGACAATGACGTTAATGGCCGTTCACCATCCGCCACCTGTGACCCCGTTGGTAGCCTGCAGCTCAACCCCAACCGCTGTAATGTTAGAATTTTAAAAGGCACTTTACAAAACCAACGTAAGAAAATAAGGATGCTTTTGGCAGAATTTCTGAGGCAGAGTGGTGCACAACGGCCGACTAATCGAAACCTCTAACCGCGTAACGACGACGCACATTAATGATTGGTCCATTCATGCACCGCTCCAGCTCGTAAAAACACAGCCTTAGAGGCGATATTGAGAGCGCAACCACTTATAAACGGAATGTAGACAGAGGGAACTGCGACCATCTATGAACTACACCGTTGATTGCTGCTGTTCTCTCAACATCGTCTCTATACGTTCGAAAATACAAGTCTGCGCCTCCGTGGCGCGAGTCTGCGCCTCCGTGGCGCGGGCCTGCGCCTCCAGGGCAGTCTTCATGGCTGCCATTGTGGCCGCGATGGATGTCAGGGCTCTGGCGGCTTCCGCGTCGACCGCAATCCGCCATTCCGCGTATTGCTGGCCCACTCCGGCGGATCCAGCATCAGTCGATCTGCAGCATAAGCGACTGTCGGACCTCGTTTCCAGAAACGAATTTATAAAGGCATTAGTAATGAAATGAGCACCCACTGGGGTAGCTTAGTCGAAAACCTTGTCATGAACCATATCAATATGTTATCCATAAATGTTGAGCAATAAGCACAAGCAGCCTATCTATACATAGTACATACTCTTAGAGGTGATCTCATAGGTAGATTCTACACCTACCTAATAGTTCCGGCTTCTCCATAGGCGATCAATAAGAGGCTGTCGGCCAGATCGCACATCTAAGAGGACTCGGTTGATTTGCATGTTCAAATCCGCCTGAAAGTCCCTCGCGCTCAACTCTGGCACAGGCAGACGAGCACGATTTACAATATTGTGTAATACCGCAACGGCATTGACAATTTTGCCTGGTTTTCCAGGCGTATAATGCAGCGTACGATGCGACAAGGCGCACCGCCAGCGACACTTCATTACACCAAAGGTACGCTCGACTGTACTGCGAGCTCTGCATTGCATCCGCGTGTAATTGTCCTCTGGTGAGTCAGGCGCTGCGTTAAGCACCGGAGTCATCATCCAGGGGCGCTGTGCATATCCAGAATCACCTGAAATATCCAATAAATTGTAAAACCTGACTGCTACAATTTTAATATATTTTCTGTGTAACATAGAATATTGAACCTATCTTATTTTTATTGCTGTATGATTTATCCTCTTATCCACCATCATCAAAAACCTTTTACACTACACTCCCAACCAGAAATACTATCCTATCGCCTGAGGTTGCCTCGAAGAGATCGCTCCAAGTGATAAGGTCATCTTTGAACAAATTGTATGTTTTAATTTCTTCGATATACTGCGTTTTTGTGCAATAACATGTTTATCTAATGCAAGAGCATGGGGACTGCTGTAGGATGCATGTCTTGATGGTTTTGGATGTCAAAATCCACCATGCCGTGGCTACAGGAAGCGACAAAACAAAATAAACTACATTCTCCTGAAAACATTAATTTCTTTGTGGCACTTGGATAATGAACCATAAATATTGTATACCTAAAAGCCAGCAGGGGTCACCCTCTTCATGCAGCGCTTCTAGATGAGTCTTTACTGGACCCTGATTCCATACATGAGAATCATGGCTTGCTCCTCCAAAGGATGCATCAAGGTGAAGGATTTGTAGGTTGGCATCACAAATCTAAAAAAATAAGACAAATACTGCAATAAGATAAATGCAATTGTCCCACATATAAACAAAAGTATATGAGATAACAAACTTATTATTTTATTCGGTAACGGGGCAGTGAAGCAGTGCTCCACTTATTTATTCCAAGGCTGATAGTCATAGAGCAGCTTTGAGCATGAACTCAGCGTGAGCTCCCACCTCAGTTGTAAGAACAACTTCAAACTTTACTCATACTCAAAACTGTCTTTGACTCGTTAGCCTAAAAGTATAGTTTTGTTTAGGCAGTGTGATACTATAACTTACTAGTAAAACATTCAAAGAGTGGTAGTGTTTCCTGTTGAAGTATGCTTCCTCGTGGTCATGTGGGCGAACAATCGCCACATGTGTGCCATCGACACATCCCACGACACCAGGAATCTCATGTATGTCCATGAATCTACAAGAAAAATGTGATTTTTAGATTTAAGTAATCCAACTAACTATTGCTTAATTTAATAGGTAGATACTTACTTCCTCATTTGAATTTGTCTCTCTCGTCTGTTAGACGGAAAATGGATGTACTTCACCAAAATTGCCGGGTTGTTTAGTGCCTCTGTCACTTCACTTATGCAGGTGCTTACCGACGTCTGCGACAATGGCACCTGATAATTCGCTCCCACACCCTTCTGGTATGATCCTGTAGCGTAAAACTGTATTGCCGCCAGAACCTGAAAAACGCATAATGACATTACTTTCCAGTCTACTTCGGTATAAAATTATTTGCACTACGACGAAATTAATGTTTTCGAGTAAGTATGTTGTCGTTTCCTAGACACGGCATGCATCCTACAATCCCATACTCTTGCGTAAGTAAATGCTAATAGATAAACATGTTATTGCACAAAAACGCAGTAAGTATATATTAACTTACCATGAGTTCAGGGCGGATGCTTCTTGCATTGGTCCCGATCGAAAGGAAGGGACAAAGTTCATTACAAAGCTCTAGGAATAGAGCTTTGTTGAGTCGGTAATTCGCAATAAATGCATCTTCCGGTATATTAAGCGGGTTGCTATTATCTCGGAGGAATCTTCTGTCTAGAATAAGTTGCCGTTTTAAACGATCTTCTTCCGCGGCCGTTAATAAAATCGCCCTAGCCGCCATAACTTCCAAAATCAAGCCTTGGCAAGTTAAAAGGTATTTAAAAAGTACAAAGAAATGCAATAAAATATTCACAAAAATCACAAGAAACGAAATATGTGTTCTCACAATGTACTTTCTATGAAAAAGGTGGCTAAATGCTGTTGGCAACATTAGAATGTTGGCAACACTAAGATTTTTATTGCTCAATAAACAACAATAATATACAGTCCACACGCTCTTTTAATTTATCTCCACATTCGTCAAGTTCCTTTATTACTGCAAATCGCAACATGGTCCTTACGCCGAAATATAACCAGATTCATCAAGAAATCAACGAATAAAAGGCAATCATCCACGAGATCACGCAGAAAAAACGCAAGTAAAACTTTCACTTTATTGCGTCACACATCGCCATACATTCCTTGGCGTGTCAACGTGGCAACGCATACCGGCAATAAGCAATTTCTTCAAGATATACCATTATATCAAGATATTTTCATCGCATTTATCCCTGAACAATGGCAGAACACGAACTTAAACGATTAATAGTTGCACGCGGCTATCAAAAGGGCACAATTACCAGATTGCACGCTACCGTTAGCACACCCGACATAGTGGCCGCCAGCGCTCAAACTTTAATTGCCAAAAAGGAGCGCCTTCTCCATGCTTTCAAGGAATATGAAGAAATTACAAGATCGATCATTGCCATGGATCCCGCGGATGCGGAAAACATCGGAGAAATAGAAAATAAGTATTATCACATACTCACCGTGTTAAACACTGAACTGGAAAAGAGGGAGAACGAGTCAAACACGAAGAAGATGCCTGTTTTCAACACGGTACGAGCAAATTTGCCTGCAATAAGCATTCCGGTCTTCACAGGGCAATACAGTGAATATACTCCTTTCATTAACATATTTCATTCTATGATTTCCAGTGACAGAATGTTGGACAATATTCAAAAGCTATACTATTTAAGATCATTTCTTAAAAATGAGCCATATGATTTGATAAAAAATCTACCATTAACGCTGGGTAGTTATGATCAAGCAATTAAGCTATTAGATAGCAGGTATAACAATAAGTTTAAAATTGTAACTGAGCACATTAACATGCTGCTGGATCTGAATGTTATGACAAAGTCTACGCCTCAGAATATTCGCGATTTTGTTTCCAGTGTACGGCAAATAATTGCTGCTTTAGAAAACTTAAATACCAAAGTTAAGTCATGGGATGATATTCTTTTGTGTGTGTTAACCCGTAAACTAGATAATTTCTCAGCACGAGCCTACCATCTCGAGCGAGACATTGTCATTGAACCAACAGTAGACATGCTACTGGGGTTCCTCGAGAAGAGAGCACTTGCATTGGAGAATGCTGAGACTCCACAGCCACATCGATCGACCAAGGCCACAGCGACTGCTGTCAACATGGCTACCACGATAGCCAAGCCACCGTCAACGTGTGTACTATGTAAGTCCATTGATCATAAACTATTTAATTGCCCTCCGTTCAAATTACTTTCATCCTTGAAACGACTTGATTTCTGCAAGGAAAATAAACTGTGCAATATATGCATAGGCAGGCACACAGGAAAGTGCAAATACCATTTTAAATGCTTAAAATGCAAACAACCTCACAATACCTTGTTACATCAAGAGGAGGATCACTCTCCTGTTACATTAATGTCTGGAAATGAAAAATCTAACAACATTTTACTTCCCACAGCTCGCATTAAATTAATATCTCGAGACAATAGGGAAGTACACGTGAAGGCGATCCTAGACTCAGCCTCACAGACTTCACTAGTCACAACAAAGGTTGTTGACATACTTGGCTATGCTCCTGTAGAATCAAATACTTGCATCATTGGCGTAACCAATGCAACAAACAATGTAAAGTACTCAATTCCTCTGCAAATCCATTCATTGACATCTCCATATAAAACAACAATAAACTGTCATGTTGTTGAGAAAATTACATGTAAATTACCTCAAAGAAAGGTGGATATCTCTAAATTTAATATTCCTTCAAATATTCAGTTAGCAGATAACGATTTCAATATCCCATCTGAAATAAACTTGCTGATCGGTGCCGATGTATTTTTCCAGCTGCTGCTCCCGCCTCAGGTGCCACTGCCTGAGCCAACAGGAGACGCGCCGAGCATCGTGAACACGCGCTTCGGGCATGTGATAGCTGGCTCGTTACCTAGCCAGTTCTCCACAAATAAGGTCATATCTTTACTATGTAATTGTCAATCAAAATTGGACAACCAACTAACACAGTTCTGGAAAACAGAATCTGTGCCAGAGCAATTCATTGAGCATTCTACAGAGCACGATCTAGCTGAAACTAGTTTTCAAAATTCTGTAAAACTACAGAACAACAAATTTCAAGTTGATTTGCCTCTTAAATTACCTATGGAGGAAATTCATGATGTTTTAGGGGATTCTTTCAATCTAGCATTGAACAGATTTCTTAATTTAGAAAAGAAATTGCATAAAAATGTAAAAGCCAATGGGCACATTCGTATGGAGGGTGGTGCCTTTTTTTTTTCGCGCGGCCAGAATCAGTTTCATATCTACTGTGTAGGAGACCATACAAAAAGAGAAAAAAAGTTGTTCCCGGGGTTCTAACCGCAGTCCGGGCCGAGATAATAGAGTTTAACTTTTACCAAAAGAGAGGAGAATGTCGCAACTGCCATCTACAATATACTCCCCCTTTGCGACAATTTATTGGTTTCCGGTCTTCAAAAGTGGAAATCCGGTGCACCATGTGCAATATACCTGCCCCCCCCCCCCCCCCCCCCGTCCAAACCAAAAATAAATTGTGTTTCCTATTATTCCTTAAGATGTTGCATCCGCCATGTTCAATACACTCCCCCTAGACTTTTTTTTTGCGGTCAACCAAAGCGGAAATCCGGTTCAACATGTACATTGAACAATATCCTCCCCCTCACCTAAAAATAAATTGAAATGTATTTTACTTCATTAGGCGTCGCATCTGCCATCTATAATACACCCCCTTTGATTTTAATTTATTTTTTCCTCCTCCCCCCGTAAAAACATATTTATTTCATTTCCCATAATAATTATCCTCCTTGGTGTAACTTGTGTCCGGTGTAGTTGAATTCTCCCCGTGTAAACTTGACGAACTGAACTACATTAAATGGTTCCTCAGCATCCTCTGGCTAGGTGATCGATGTACGGTCGACAGCACATAAAGCGTATCACATTGGCACGCTACGCAGGGGTTATACGACGTAGTTTGCAAAGTTTGGTTTTTTGTAGGTTGATGTGCCGTCGACTGTACACAAAAGTTAAGACCTTTTGAAAAAATACACAGAAGTATAACATACGCCGTAACAAGGCCAGTGGCTTGTTAAAAGAAACCATTGCAAAATATATCGTATAACACCTGCGTATGGTGCCAGTGTGATACGCTTGATGTGCTATCGACCGTACATCGATTGTTGCGGCGTATGTTACACTTCTGTGTGTTTGTATGTGTTAGAGGATATTTTTGCACACATAAACACTCCTACATATTAAAACACTCCCAAATTCACACCAAACGAGATCCAAATACAAAAAGATACTATTCCTAATATCGTCGATCTGGTTCGAGTCACGGTTTTTAACTGAGCATTAGCTCAACATTAGTTGAAAAAGAATGGCAAGGTCTCTGGTTCGAATCCCAGTCGCGATGTAATATTTAAAAAGATACCGTAAATCACAAATTACACTCGGATGAGCAAAACACACCCTAAATAACACAAAAATACTGGTACATAAAAACTCTCTTACACATAAAAATTCCCCTAGATATCGTACTAATTAGTTTTGCGCGTCTGAGTATGGTAGTGTATTTTGAAACTGAATGTAAGTACCATAGAGTGTGTTGTGAGTATTTGGGAGCATTTTTTATGTTAGGACACGAAATAATCACAGTTTTCGTTTGTCTATGTATTTTTTTTGCGTAAAGGTATGTTTGTATTTGAGGAGTGCGTTGTTGATTCTAGGTGTTTTGTGGGGCGTATTTGTGTGTATTTGCATATTGTATTTTGTACGCTAAAGAGTATTTTTGTTTGGCTGTGTGCTTATGCACAAAGATGACTGTATTTTGTGTGTTACAAATGCAGTTGCCTGTGTTTTGTGTTGTTCGTAAAGGTATGTTTGTGTGTAGATGTGTGCGTTTTTGTTTCTAGTTGTGTTTTGAGTGTTTGCTTCTTTCTGCGTTAAACAGGGTTTTTGTATCGTAGGGTATGTATATATCAGGGTGTAATTTGTGTGCGAGACTGTAATTATGTTTATCTGGTTGTTTTTGTATTAAGGTGGCGTATTCAAACGTGTTTCAGTGTCTAGGTATATTTTATTATGTTTAGGGGTGTGCTTGGGAGTTAAGAGTTTATTTTTGTGTATGTCGGACTCTGGATATAGTTATATGAGTCAGCGTGTGTTTATATCCAACGTGTTTAACGCTTCTGTATACTTTTCTTTAAATGTTAGGGGTTCGTGATAGTAGCATAATAATTATGTATCCTCGCTAGGCGATGCTGATAAGCGACTGAGATCGTCTGGATCCTTTATTGGATGTTTTAGGGGAACCGGAAAAAGTTTTACTGTTTTAGGGGTGGGTCTCCTTACCTCAATATGGAAAAAAGGAACCTTTATTTAAAATATTTTCAGTCTCCGCGATATTAGAGTTTAAATAAAATGACAAACTAAAGTAACATGAGAGAGAAAGTATTTATTTATAACAGCCGAGTTGTGGCCTTTCGACGACAGTAGGGTCTTTAAAACCATGGGAATTTGCGAGATATTCGATTTTAATTTTTCCTTTACGTAAACTCAAATATCTCGGCCCCGGATGAGTGGGGAAACATAGCGCAACATTTTTACGTTCATCGTGAAGTCCGGGATTCTTACTTTCAGTCAGGGTATAAATATTTAAGTTTAAGTAAAGTCATAAAACTTGAGAGGGGGTGTGGTGTAGAGGATACACCGGATGTGAGAGGATTCTTACCTTCCGGGATTTTTACCTTCAGTCAGGGCAGAGATATTTAACTTTAAGGAAATAACAGACGTGAGAGGGGGGGAGGATGTGCTCATTTTAGATGATGCACCGGCCATCTAAAAAGAACCGGAGTTCTAGTGGCCCAGTCGGGATGAATTATAACAAAAGTTATAGTAGATGGCCGGTGCACCATCGAAAATGAGCATATCCTCCCCCTCTCTCACATTTGTCATTTACTTAAAGTTAAATATCTCTGCTCTGCCTGAAGGTAAAAATCCCGGAACAACATTTTCTTGTAGACGACCTCATAGTGAATGTAAAAATGTTGATTCGACGTCTCTACCCTCCACCGGGGCCGAGATATTTGAGTTCAACGGAGTAAAAAGTTAAAGTCGAATATCTCGGCCCGGACTGAGGTTACAGATGAGCTGCCATAATAAGTTTTATTTACTTTGCCAATATGTACCTAAATAACCATATTTGGTTTCTGGCTGCGAAAATTTCAAAAGGCTCCAAAAACGCCCATTGGCTTTTGTTTCAACAATATAAACAGTTTATTAATGAGTATGTGCAATTACAGCATGGCCATTACATTGATATTGAACTGTACAATCTCAACAAAGATGCAGTTTACTTTTTACCACATCATGCAATAATCAATGAGAATAGTAAATCAACTAAAACCAGAGCAGTATTCGATGGTTCTATGAAAACCAATAAAAAAGTTTCTCTCAATTCCATATTACTGAATGGACCCATTGTCCAAAGAGATCTTTTTGATATAATGCTTTTATTTCGCATGGGTGACTATACATTCACCACAGATATTCGACGTATGTTTAGGGCTGTCAATATCAATCCTCTGCACACCTCGCTTCAAAATATCTTATGGCGCGATAACCCTAACGAAACTATTAAATGCATTCGCTTAGATACAGTTACCTATGGGCTTAAAAGCTCTAGCTTTCTAGCTACCCGCTGCTTGCACGAGCTAGCTACGCGATACGAGCATAATTATCCACTAGGAGCATTTGCAATTCGTAACTGTACTTATGTGGATGACGTGATTTATTCTAATACTGATTTAAATACGCTACTTGAAGCAAAACGGCAACTGCATGAACTTCTCAAATTAGGGGGCTTTGAAACCCACAAGTGGGCTTCCAATAGAGCTGTAGTTTTGTCCGATGTCCCTTCAAGCAAACAGCATTTCGATGAACTCGATCTGAAAAAAGATAATAATAGCATGAAAACATTGGGATTAATAATTGATGTAAAAAAGGATAGTTTTACTATCACTTGTCCTGAGTCTTGCAAAACAGAATCAGTGACCAAAAGAGAGATTTTAAGTTATATTTCAAAATTCTATGATCCAATGGGATTTGTGAGTCCAATAATTGTAAAAGCGAAAGTCATAATGCAAAAGTTATGGTCAGCTCAGCTCGGTTGGGATTCCGTACCACCTCACGATATAAAAAATGAGTGGTTGCAATTTGCTGAAAGTTTGTTGAGAATGGAAAACATTTCTTTGGGCAGAAATATTCCAGTCGGCGACGCTGCTGCTGTACAGCTTATCGGCTTTGCGGATGCTTCAAGCACTACTGGTTACGGGTGTTGCATTTATTTGCGAGTGGTCAATCCAGCAGGTAAAGCCTCATTATCTTTGCTCTGTTCTAAATCGCGTATCAACCCACTCAATAATACTCTCACCGTACCACGATTGGAACTCAACGCGACTCTGCTTTTAGCAAAAACAATTTCAAAAGTGTATAATACACTCAAGTTAAAGCAACGAATTGACAATGTTTATCTTTTTACTGACTCAACAATTGTTTTGGCATGGCTCAGCACAGAATTAACCAATCTTCAAGCTTATGTTGCGAACAGAGTAAAAATGATTAGAGAGCTAACTGCTGATTGGCACTGGCTACACGTGAGCACCAAGGAAAACCCTGCAGATCTCGTCAGCAGAGGCGTCGAGCCAAGCGAGCTCGCCGGCTGCGAGTTATGGTGGCAGGGGCCTGCATTTCTGCACAACAGTGAGTACGAATTTGTTACTAATAGTAAATCAACATACTTACCTCCAGACTTACCTGAGTTGAAGAGTAGCTCAGCATCCTCCAATGGCGTGGTGGCTCTTGTAACCCAAATAAAACACACTCTCTTTGAAACCTTTAAAAAATACTCCGATTTAAATAAAATGAAACGTATCGCAGCATATGTTCTGAGATTTTGTCATAACATTCAACCAAAAAATGTTAAAATTCAAACTAAACATTTAACTAGTTTAGAATTGCAAAATGCCTTACTACTAATCATTAAATATGATCAAAACATTCACTTTAATGTAGAAATACAAAGTTTGAAGGTCAATAACAATGTAAAAGGTGCATTAAAACCCTTGCATCCATTTTTGGACGAGCAAGGAGTGATGAGAGTTGGAGGCCGACTCCAAAACTCTAACATTCCTTACTCTCAGAAACATCCAGTTATACTACCCAAAGGCTCTAGTATCACGGAGCTTATCATAAAACACGAGCACATAAGACTGCTCCATGCTGGTCCAAAATTATTGCTTTCTAACTTAAATCAAAGATACTGGCTTGTAAACGGTATAAGACAAGTAAAAAAGATAACTCATAAATGTCTGATATGTTTCAGATTTAAAGCGAAAGCTGCAAAACAACTGATGGGTTCTCTGCCGCAGCAACGCGTCACCGCATGTCGCCCATTCCAAGTTGTCGGTATCGACTTCGCTGGACCAGTCCAAGTCAAGAATTCGAGAGTAAGGCGAGCCATAATTAGTAAGGGCTATGTCTGTGTATTCGTCTGCTTCGTAACAAAGGCGGTACATCTCGAAGTAGCCTCAGACTTATCCACAGATACCTTTCTTGCTTGTTTCAAACGATTCCTCTCGCGACGTGGACTGCCCACCGAGGTATATAGCGACAATGGCGGCTGCTTTCGTTGTGCGGGGAGCCAGTTAGTTGAGTTGTACAAACTGAACAGTTCTCAAGCTCATCAAACACTGGTGCATCAATATTCAGCTCAACAGGGCATACGTTTCCATTTTACGCCCAGCTACTCGCCTGTGTTTGCTGGTCTTGCAGAAGCTGCAGTAAAAAGTATGAAGTTTCATTTAAAAAGAATACTTCAAAAATGTATTTTAACATATGAACAACTAAATACTGTTTTAGTACAGATCGAGGCTGTATTAAACTCGAGGCCGCTTCTACCGGTATCCTCTGATCTCACAGATTTTAGTTATATCACACCAGGCCATTTTTTGATTGGTACTGCCTTGATCTCGTACCCAGAACCTGATGTCAGTGACACACCTGTTAATAGATTAAAATTCTGGGAAATTTGCAATAATGTCAAACAATCATTCTGGAAAATATGGCATAAGTATTACTTAAACATATTACAATGTCGTCCTAAGTGGCGCGATGATGTCCCCAACATTACAGTTGGAGCATTGGTAATTTTAAGAGAACCAAACACTCCCCCTCTTCTTTGGCCGATGGCGAGAGTAGTGAAAGTTTTCCCAGGCACTGATGATAAAGTTCGAGCCTTACAAGTAAAGACTCCAAATGGAAAAACTTACACTCGCTCACTATCAGGGGTATCGGTCCTACCTTTAGAAAATAAGTAAATAAGAATTTGTTTACAAACAAAGCTATTTTGTAGTCATAAGTCAATATGTCTTAAGGTAATTCAATTAATATACCTACCTAGTTTTATATTCACAACTTGAGTCTAACTATAGCATATTCCATACTTACCTCTGTTATTGTATTCATTAGCTCTTAGAGTCAAACTTAACTACAGTATCATACATGGTTTCTTGTAAAACTTGTATTGTCAATAAAAGGCAAAATTACTTAAAAAGATCTTTATTAAATTGCTTACATTATGTATAGCTTAAATACTTTGTATCGGTTTATGTGAAATCTATATTTAGTTACCTATAAGTAATGTAAGTTATCTAATGTATATGTAACCTTTTAGAGGCCGCAACATGTTGGCAACATTAGAATGTTGGCAACACTAAGATTTTTATTGCTCAATAAACAACAATAATATACAGTCCACACGCTCTTTTAATTTATCTCCACATTCGTCAAGTTCCTTTATTACTGCAAATCGCAACAAATGCCAACCTTTTTCATTTGACGTTTGCGATGGTTTTCAAAGTTTAAAAAAAATTAAATTGAAAACGATTTTCGATTTCGCGGTACGAAAATAGACGAGAGGGTCTGTCAGTTGCGTCATTTGTATAGAAACGTATAGAAACCATTCGTTCATTTTTGCCCTCTCGTGTTCCCTCTCGCATTCGTTTTGAACCATAGACAAATGTGTCCCATAGACAAGATGGCGGTACGGATAGACGAGTTATCGCATTCGAAGACGATAACAATGAATACGATAGAAGTCGCGGTCAGCCTACTGGGCCCCGACCGCCACTTCTATGGTTATCGTTTTCAATAGACCATAACGATAACCATCAATGGTTTATTCGGTACCGCGACTCTCAATCGCTTTCAAATTCGGCCCTCTCGTATTCAAGAGTGAACGATATGGCTTTCAGCGCTTTTTTTTCCAAGGTGAAGATAAATGTGACACGAAAAAGAGATAGCGCTATACATTTTATCTTGTTGCCTCTTCTTTCGTGTCGTGGTATTCGCTACAAATTTCGCTCAAAACACGGTTGAGGTTTTGTTGTTTATTTTATCGTAAACAAAACAATAAAATAACATGTTTTTACATATATTAGATAAATATTCTTTATTAGTACTACTATTATTACTACATAATAATCATTACCTACTTGATAAGACGATACTCAGTGACAGTGTGAAGTGAGGTTACCGATATTACTGTGTTATTCTTTATCTCACACCCATTTTCAAGTGCCCGGGACTATGGTCCCTCATCCTCCCGGGCCGGAGGAGTTTGCTCCTCATGGAGGCCAACAGGGCGCTGACGACGGAGCGTCTCAGACCGAGGCCTCTTGGCCATAATCCAATAAAGTGCTAATAATAACTTTAAGACGGGACCGGGCGGGCAATGTTTGTCGGATGCCAAGCGATTTGTGGGGCAGAAATCGCCACCGAATGGACCCCAAACAACGCGAAAAGGCCACGTGGCCGCCCCCGCAAACGATGGCGAGACGAATTTGACAGATAGGTTGGGCTGAGTGTGTGCAATAGAGATTCTTCTTCTTTTCTCGTGTGGTTTAGTGACCAAACCTATTTGTCAATGTTATTTAGGCCGCCCGTAGACCTTTGATGTGACCTAACGACTGCTGTCAAGCGACAACAACTGGGACCAACTGTTTAACGTGCTTTCCGAGGCACAGAGGGGCTCAGATGAGTGTCAAGCGGTCACCCATACAGGTACTGACCTTTTTTTTTTTTTCGGGGGGAAAATCATCCAGATATTATGATACCTCCTTGCCACGGGGAGGCGAGGATGGTTATGTCGGACTCTTACCGACTAAAAACCCCTCGGTGTTCCGTCTCGCCGCCCTATGACGGAGTCACGGGGAGACTTGCGAATTACTTCCGCGACTACGCCGGCTGTGTGTCCGGGGGGACCCTTCTCGGGGGTCTTTGACCCCATCCGACTGTTAGCGGTGTGCTGGAACACATGCACGCCAACCAACTCGAGGACCTGTTACCGAGCGTTGGACTACCCCGTGTCCACTCGCCCGGAAGCCCTCATTATGGGGGGAGGTTACGGGCATACGCCAGCCTCCTCCGCCCGACTCTCCTGCGGCGGATTCGTTCGGACAATGGATCAACCTCTCTTGCCCTCTCCGCCGCCTCCTTCTGCGAAATTACTTGTTCACAGAAGGCGACCACCGCGTCCCACGACCCGCCGCTGTCCACCATAGTTTTAACTATGGCCGACAGCGACAGGTCGGCTCCCACTGCCGCGACAAGCGCAGAGCGTTGCTCCGCCCATGCGGGGCATTCAGCTAATGTGTGGTGCGCCGTATCCTCGGCGCACTCACAATGGTGGCATTTCATGGTGGGCTCCCCACCCGCAACGTTACACAGGTATCTCCCGAAACAATTACACAGGTATCTCCCGAAACAATTACACAGGTATCTCCCGAAACAATTACACAGGTATCTCCCGAAACAATACAGGTACTGACCTCGCCCAGCGTTGCTTAACTTGTACGATCGTTTTCAACGACGAGCCCCCAGCAATAGAGGTGAGTGGAAGGGTTTAGAGAGGCCTTTGCCCAGCAGTGCGACATAACAGGCTATTAAATAAACAAATAAGAACTTTAAGACAAGATTCATTCATGTAAACATTACGTGTTCGTGTATAAATTAAGCAGCCCCCACGCGATCAATGTTGCGCGTGAGATAGATAATTCATTTACTTGTTCTTCTGTTTACAGAACTCGCGAATACTGTATCGATACCCGATGGGAGAGATCAAATTTCGTCACCATGGTTCCATCAGGGGACGCAGCCACATCCACATTGTCTCTGATTCTACTGTAAGCGACTCAGTCGAACATGATAACAAGACGAACGGTAGTAGCCGAGCGAGCATAGCTGGCCTCTCCGCTCTTTAAAGGGGCATTAATAAATAATTTACACAGTGCATTTGTATAAACATACCATTTAATTATTATTAAAAAGTTTTTTACATAATTTGTACAGTTTAATTTTATGTAACAACCTTATACAGCAGCCCAAATCAAGTGTCGGTTCAATCAATCAATCAATTCCTTCACCGTTACATTACAACAGGCAATTAGACTATCATATTTGTTTACAAAATAAGACACTTGATTTGGGTGGCGGTATACATTATTTTATGCAAAGTTTTATTTACATTTTCTTTCCTTGGACAACGGTCGAAAGGCGCCGCAAGCAGAGTGCTGTGGGTGGCATCGCTCGAAACAGCTGTTCCCATTACTCGCCACAAGTTCGGGATTCCATCTGTGAAGCCAAACAACAAGTCCATATTAATAACATATTCAAAACATACATATACAAACTTGACACTCGATTCGTATGTAATTCGACGCTATTCCTACCTACAACAAATCAAAATAATATAATGTGAGTTTTCTATGTATAAATATTTTGAATAGGGTTTCTTTTTTCGAATCGAAAATCTAAATATATCTCCCATCTATTTAATAAGTATAATACACAATATATATAATATATTATGATTATTTACCTACAACTATTTATATAACAGAATATGATTGATTAGAATAATATACCTACCACATCGTCATACGTGCGTGCAGTGTGTTCTACGAGATTAACAGAAATCCATCAGGGTCAGTCTTGTTACAGCATACAGTGGAATCATAGACCACGTTGATGTATTGTTAGTTCTGTGAACAGAGAACACCTTTGTGAAGAAGGGCACTATACAAGCAAACAAAACAAAGATGGTTAAAATGGCTTGTGTGCTTTTGATTAATAGTAATGCTGGAATTGACGTTGATGGTTGTCCACCATCTGCCACCTGTGACCCCATTGGTAGCCTGCAGATCACCACCAACAATATTTTCAATATTATTTTGTTTTCATTGTAATATTTATGTCTTACGGACGAAGTGTGCTCCAGAATCTGGCGGCTGTATCAGGCAGCGGTGGCGGCTGCGGCTCCTCGTTTCCTGAAACGAATTGATAAAGGCATTAGTAAATAAATAAGTTAGTAATAAACACCCACTGGGACAGCTTAGTCGGAGATTTTGCCATGAACCAAATCAATACATTATCCATAAATCCACAAAATGTTTAGCAATAAGCATAGGCAGCATATCTAGGTACACCTCTAAGAGTATGTATACATAGGTATACATACTCTTAGAGGTGTACCGATAGATGGATTCTTACACCTACCTAATAATGCGGCTCGACTGTACTGCAAGCTCTGCAATGCATCCGTGTGTAATGATCCTCTGGTGAGCCAGACGCTGCGTTAAGCACCAGTCATCCAGAATCACCTGAAATAACCAATAAATTGTAAAACCCGATTTCTTCGTTTGATGTACAATTTTAGTATATTTTCTGTACAATAAAGAATTTTTAACCTATCTTATCCTGTTATCCACTATCAACAAAAACCTTTTACACACAAACCATTTACACTGCCAATCAGAAAGACTATCTGAAAACGCTTGGACGACTGAGGTTGCCTGGAAGAGATTGCTTCGTGCGAGTGAGGCCGTCTTTGAACAAATTGTATGTATTAATTTCTCCGATATAGACACTGCCTTTTCGTGCAATAACATGTTTATCATCTTATGTAAAAGCATGGGACTGTTGTAGGATGCATGTCTTGATGGATTTGGATCATGCAGCGGCTACAGGAAGCGACAAAATGAACATATCTACATACTCAAAACATTAATTACCTTGTAGCAGTCGGATAAAGAATATAAATATTGTATACCTACCTAAAAGCCAGCAAGGGTCATCCTCTTAATACAGCGCTTCTAGGTGAATCTTTACTGGGCAATTCCAAACATGAGAATAATTGCTCGCTCCTCCAAAATATGCATCAAGGTGATGAGAAGGTGAGGATTTGTAGATCGACATCACAAATCTGAAAAGATAAGGCAAATACTGCAAGAAGACAAATGCAATTGTTCTAGAGATAAATAAACAGTACCTATACTATGCCCACTTAATAAACAGTACCTATAGTATGCCCACTTAAGAGTCCTCATTATGGTTTATTTGGTAACGAAAGGCAGTGAAGCAGTGTTACACTTATTTACTCCCAAGGCCAATAGTCAAAGTCATAGACAGTTTTGAGTATGAACTCAGCATGAGTTCGCACTTGTCTGTCAAAATTGTGTCAACTGACAGTTGTAAGACTCAAACTTCACTCAAACTCAAAACTGTCCTTGAGTTTGAGTGAAGCTTGGCCTAAGAGTATAAGTTTGTTTAGGCAATTATAACTTACTAGTAGAACATTCAAAGAATGATATCATGCATCCATTATAGCACTTGTAGGGAAGTCTACTTCAGTATTTTAAAACGAAATATTTGCTTTTTACTCCCTCTCTTTCCTCATATTTTTAATATAGTAAACTTACCATGAGTTCTTGGCTCTTGCATTGGTCCGAAAGGAAGAGACATAGTTGTTCATTTCATTACAAAGCTCTACGAAGAGAACTCTTCGTTGAGTCGATAATTTGCAATGCGATAAATCTTCTGGGATTTCAAGCGGGTTACTATGATCGCGGAGGAGTCTTCTGGCTCTGATAAGCTGCCATTTCAAATGTTCTTCTTCCGCGGGAAGATGTAGTTGTGGCCTAGAGTTGATATACTTAACACAAACCCACAGACCGACATCACGTCACAAATACACAGTATTTAAAACACCCTAGCCGCCATGATTTCCAAAATCAAGCCTTGGAACGTTAAAATGTAGTTAAAAAGTACAAAGAAATAATATAAATGCAATACAATATTCACTAAAATCAACCAAAAATGTGTTCTCACAATGTACTTTCTATGAAAAAGGTGGCTAAATGCCAACCTTTTTCATTTGACGTTTGCGATGGTTTTCAAAGTTAAAAAAAAAATTTAAAACGATTTTCGATTTCGCGGTACGAAAATAGACGGAGGGTCTGTCAGTTGCGTCATTTGTATAGAAACGTATAGAAACCATTCGTTCATTTTTGCCCTCTCGTGTTCCCTCTCGCATTCGTTTTGAACCATAGACAAACGTGTCCCATAGACAAGATGGCGGTACGGATAGATGAGTTATCGCATTCGAAGACGATAACAATGAATACGATAGAAGTCGCGGTCAGCCTACTGGCCTTGCCTGGAGATGGCGCTACTGGATTGGTTAGTTCCAAGTTAGTTCCGGCATCGTCCACATGGCCCTAAAGACAGTGGCGCCGATGACGTCAAGAATTAGAGACGGGGACATGTCGATAAACCGAGTTCGATGTTTTTCACTAGGGGTGTCCCACGATAATAATATATATCGATGCCTGTGCATATTTAAAACCATAATACTAAATGTTTTCTTAGGAATCCATTAAATAAATAAAAAATTTACAAATATACAAACTTTTATTACTTGACAATATATCTACTGAATGAAATTCAAATGTTTTCTTCACAAGTGTACTGAGCCAATGCCGAGTCTGTGTCTTCAGCCCTTTCAATGGAGAACAATTGCGATACAAACTGGTGGCATTGAATGATTCATCTGGCGCCGTTGAGAGATTCCCTGAACCATCTGGTGACGTTAACGTTGAACGGTTTCCTGAAACATTTATTAAACAAATCCTACTTAGGGTGACTTGCAATAAAAGATAACCCTAGAGTTGCCGACTTAACCCGTAAAAGCTCCATATATTTTGCTCGGCTTAACTCTTTTGACTCTAGGGTCATCTTTTATTGGGCGCCCCCACGGATCCCTATTGAGCGTCTCGAGCCACTCTTCCCAGGCCTCTTTCTTTGCCACCTTGATGGAATCCTGGAGGGCAATGCACGCGGCTCTGTACGCCGCGTATAACTCGGCCTCGAGACTCAGGTCTCGGACACTTCTCCTCCTGCTTCTGGTATACCGGCGACGCGCCGCTACACAGGTCTTCCTCAATTCGCGGATCTCTGGGCGCCACCAGTATACCTTACGCCTCGGGGGGACCGGCCTTGCTCTAGGCATGGCCGCATCACAGACACGAGCCAGGGCCGCGCCGAGCCGGTCCGCCACTGCGTCCACCTCCTCGTCCTGATGTCCGAAACCAGAGTCCATCGACCAGGCTTCCACCAAGGCGGCTTCCTTGGCGACTTCGCGGTCAAGCCTCGCCAGAACCCAACGAGTCCTCTCTGCAGCCGGGGATCGGTTGCCTCCCCCCGCTGGGATCACGATGGAGGTGGAGACATCAAACCGTATGTACAGATGGTCCGATAATGTCTCCACCCCCACCTCGACCCTCCAGTCATTCACACGACGAGCTAGAGCGGCGCCTGCAAACGCTACGTCTACGATTGAGCCGCCCTGTCGTCGTACGCATGTGTTTTCCGATCCCCGGTTGAGAACGGACAACCCCATGGACATCGCCCATTCCTCCAGTACTACTCCACGCGCATTTGTCGCCGGAGATCCCCACGCCACCGACTTGGCGTTGAAATCTCCGACCACAAGCACGGGAGCCGGGTGCATCCTCGCCATCAAGGTACCCACATCGGCGAGCGTTTGCTCCAGGTCGGCGATGGGCCTGTTTGGCGACGAGTAAACCCCTACTACTGCAACGCCGCCGACGGCGGCCGCCACGCACCCTCGACCCGAAGCCACTTTATCGAACGGCAGTGAGCCAGTGGCCGCCTGGGCGGCGATAATAGCCACAGACTCATCCCGATCCCCCACCCAGTTGTTCCGAGGGGGAACACAGTAGGGCTCGGAGACCACGGCTACAGAAATCGACCACTCTGCCATAGTCTGAAGCAAAAGATCCTGAGCTCTGGCAGAGTGGTTGATGTTCGCCTGTAGTAGACGGAGCGCCATTTATTGGGCGGTGTCCATGGGGTCCTCCGCGTGGGGTTCGACGTCAATCCCCCGGGACTGCAGCGAGAGGGCCCTAGGGCCATCGTTGCCTTCCATCCGCTTTCGTCCTCTGGCGCCTCTACGGCGCCCATTCCTTCGAGGAGCCGATCCGGCGGAGCAGGTTTTTGCCCCCATGGAGTGTTCCGCCGGTTTATTTGCTGCCGCACATATAACGCAGTGCGGCCTGTGTTCCGAGACGCCTTAAGCGGAGGTTTAGGGGTATAAACCCGAAGACGGGCCCACGCGGGCGGCCGCCGACGAGGTTGTGGTATCTGTCGTTGCGTTCCCACAACCTCGCCCAAACGCGGTGAGTTGAACACCTTGGGGTTTTAGTGGGTATAGGACCGTACGTACATGACGGGAGTCCCACATACCCACCGCGCGCCCCTCCTTATTGGCGCGGTGGGATGCGTAAAAGCATTTCCCCAAGTAAAAAAAAAAAAAAAAAAAGGGTCATCTTTTATTGCAAGTGAGGTTAATTTATGGGTATTAACCCAACTATGGGTATTAACGCATGCAACTTAGGCTGTGGCCTATTAATATAGGCCACACAATATGAAAAAATGTTTCTTCCAACTGTACACAAAGTGTAGGTACATCATTTCAAATGAAAGTACACATGTGCACTTGACAAGATTGCGGTTGCTGCTGATTTCGTTAGAAAATATATTGGAACTAATAATTATGTACATACTATGTGATGTACTGTATGTATACATACCAATTCTATCACTATTCTCTTTTTACGCGATGATCGGGATTGCTATGCTGAGTTGCTGACATCCTTAATTCCTTAGACTTTGTTCAGGCATCACGGCTAAAACAAAAAATTAAAATATGAATAATAATTTGTATAATATATAAAACAGGCCAGCTTTATTATAATTTAAATTTTGAAATGAAAGTCAGCCTAATGATCAGATATTTCATAATATTATAGGTTCCTATATTACCAACATACATACATAGAATGCACTCAAAATACATTATACTACTCTTACAGAACTCTTCTTCTTTACGTCTTCTGGTAAAAAATATGTTACTCAATAGTTGGAAATTGTATATTCTTAGTCACGAATGTTATTACTTGTAGTAGACCGATCTATCGCGTCTCTGCTCGCAAATTTCAGAGTCCATAAAAAAAAAAGTGTCAAGTTCCGCCGCCCCACCCAAACGGCCATTGCTAATCTTTGCGTCGATGCCGCGTGAGTGTTTTCCTACAATTTATGGAAAATTTTGCTGAAAACGAAAAATTTCGTACTCGATCAGTTATTAGAACTGGTTAGAACGGCTTGATATCGCCTGGGGAAGATGAGAAGAAGATATCGAACAAATGCCGTGAGGTTAAGTGAAGTTTACGAATAACCTGAGTGACGAAGAGTTGTTTCTTCTAGTGATGCTTGTACAGTGTACACCCATGCGATGGGTTGTAATTTGGAGTGATAGTTGTGACGTCTAACGTCCAAACTCGGGTGAGGAATATATATGATATTTCCACCACGAACATACGTGCAAACAATTTGATGCGTATCTATCACTCCCAGCGAGAGGCTGTATTGAGAGCCTGGGCTCCTTTCACGATATACATGCGAACAATCGATATGTATTGCCTCAGGAAGGTCACGTCTGGCGTTTAAACAGATAAGTATTAATCTAACCTAAAATGAATCATAGAAAGGCAAAGTACAGTAGATCGTATGACTATGTACCTTCTTACAATACATACTGGACGACATGTCACAGTCCATTCTTGAACAACGCCAATAACAGACAGACCCTGTAGACAGTCGCAGCGGTGCCCATGGGGAAAAATACCTCGGCCACTAGATAAAGAAATGAAACAAGATGTCCTGATCCAGAGAAATGTTATACTTGCCGTACATTGTTCCTATTTCCAACTCAAATACTAAGGCTGTGATGTCAGAAATAATATATGTACATTTTAATTTTGACTAATTATTTAATAAATATCCTTCAATGTGAGGGAAGGTCTGTGCCCGAGCATGGAGACATATACCTAAATAGACTGATGATGATTTAATAAAGCAGAAACATATGGGCTGTGTTGTCTTTTGCAGTGGATACTGCTCTTAATCTCGTCCTAAAAGGAACGATTAAAGTCCTGAACACTATTGTATCAGTGATGCTGGCTGACTGTTATACCGATAATTATACCGGTGTTATATGGACTGGCAGTTTGGGGTGGCTCGGTGGACAGCAGTAGGATTTTCATACTTCAGAAACGATGCGTACGGATTCTAAATGGGATACGTTCAAACAGAGAGTCCTGTAGATCCTCTTTCAATACTCTGAAGCTACACACGCTTACGTCACTATACATTATGGAGTTGTGCAAAACTATGAGACGCAACCCTGGCAAATTCCCCCAAAGGCCAGAGTTCAGAAGCACCAGACTAAACATGCTTCACGATGGTGTATTGCAGTTGCCAACCAGCAGATCGGCTCTGATGCAGAGAACAGCCAAATACAATGCTGTTAGAATTTATAATAAGCTACCAGACACTATCAAGTCGCTCCCAGATAATAAATTCTTCAGAAAAACCAAAGACTTGCTGCTTGAGATTTGTACTTACGACTTAAATGAGTTTTGGAGGATAGCCGAGGTTGCGATTGACATTAATCCGAGTACTTACCTATATCTAATAAAAAAATAATAATAATAATAATAAATAAAATATAATATGACTGTGTGAAGTTTTGACTTAATTTGTGTTGTAATAATATTGGCTTCAATAATGGCGATGAGCTTGACATTATAATTATCGACATTAATATCAAATTTACAATAATAATTTTGTTAAGTAAGTTTTATTTTGCTACACCCAAGATTGGGTAAAATTGTATCGGCACTTTATTGAATATATGTATAAAATCTCTGTATAATAACCTGCAATTGAAGGCAAATAAATGAAATGAAATAAAATAACACTTACAAAATGTGTCTAGTCCAGACGCTTATACCACCGATGCAGTTGATAAATATCATTGCAATATAACTTGTCTGGTAAATTGAATGAATGCAAGCAATTGTGCGAACATTTCTAAAGAAGGTTCACTAATGTTTGACAAAAAACGTATGACAAATGATCATTTTACAAATTATTTTTGAAAAAGTAATCATTTGACAAACTTATCATTTACTAAAGTGATCGTTTTAAAAGTGATCATTTGACAAAAATCCATTTTATAAATATTTAACATAGCAAATGTTGTGAATGCTAAACCGTCATTTTGCAATTGATTAAATGACCAAAGTATTCCTTTTTCAAGGTCGCCATTAGACAAAATATTGGGTAAATAAGTGGGTATTTTATATGTATAATTGTTAATAAATGAACTTGCTTTTTGAATACAAAAAAAAAACCTAACATCGAAGTCTCTGGCTTGGAGCGAAGCTGCGCTTCGCTCCAAGCCAGAGCCTTCTGAACCTAAACATCCGTGTCGGATCTGGTTAGAGAGTTGGTCGGGGTGTCCCTTCATTTGATAAAAAACAAATTACAAATTTATGTATAATTGTTAATAAATAAACTTGCTTTTTGAATACAAAAAAAAAAAACCTAACATCGAAGTCTCTGGCTTGGAGCGAAGCTGCGCTTCGCTCCAAGCCAGAGCCTTCTGAACCTAAACATCCGTGTCGGATCTGGTTAGAGAGTTGTCGGGGTGTCCCTTCATTTGATAAAAAACAAATTACAATTACCAAACAATGCATTTTGTCAAAGGTTTTTATGCCTTGCGTTGTTTTATCTATTAACGTATATAATAAGTGAATAGTTTGTTAAGTGATGTTTTGAAGAAAGAAACTTTGTCTCGTAATTGTTTTGTCAAATGAATTATTTATAGAACCATTACTTTGTACAAAGATGAACTTATGAATCATGATTTTGCCAAACGTTGTTTGTGAAATGAATGGTTTGTAATATGTTTTTTATCAAATGAAGGGACACCTCTAAAGAAACAGCATATTGGCTATACCAACATCAAAACTTTTCAATTTCCGTGACCTGCTTATACCTAGCCAACAAATTCAACAAGAATCTGTTAAAATCTTCTGTGGAACCTAGGCACACCAGAACAGCCTAGCACGACGACCAGCAACCCTGTATTACCACCAGTATTGGATGGAACACACAGCAGCAAGGACGGCACCAGACCAGTCCTACCCGCATTAGCCCAAAGGTAGGTTCACGGGTATATGTGCCTGTTATATACAATATATTATTATTAATGACAAGACGGCCTTGTCATGACTTGAGGATTATAAAATACCCCTTAAACAGCAGGTATCACAGATGAATCTGCCATGCATACATACTTAAATATCAATAATACATATTTAAATGTCAATAAATCAAAAACATGTGAAATTATTCATTTGAATTTTTCTTGCATATCCGCTAGGTATGCGAGTCGTTTCATACAATCGTATGCGAGGTGTGAAATTCACCTGCATATAGGATAACTTTCAACTGATGGGGCAATTACTCCCCGGCCGTACAAGTTGCATAGGCCAACTCCGGGCCAAACTTTTTCCTTCATTTCGTTAATACCAAATCTAATAGAGAAAGGGTAAACCTATTCTTCTAAGATACTTCACTTTAAATGCCTTAATTAATTCATATAAATAAATAGGTATCTCAAATAATTTGATACATACTTGTAAAGCTAATAGACATTGTATTATAGCGTGCATACACTTAAATATTTAAAAGACACCGGAAATTCCTTCAGTTTCAAATACAGTGTCTTGAGGGGTCACAAAATTATGTAATGAGTGATATGTTACCTAGGATCACTAGGTCTTATCTCTACAGTTTATTTGGAATCTTAAATGACTTTCCCTTATTGTAATTTTATGAAATGCCTATATCATTTGATATCGCTGTGCCGTGCTGTGTGTTGTGTATGTTATATCAAAATACCTAATAATTAATCAACATACATTTTGACATTATGTATGCAATTTTAAACAAACTAAAACTTAAATATTTGGATTCAATTAGATCATAACTTATTAAAATTAATGATTGTGTAGATGGAGTCATCACACACACATTCACTAAATTTTATGATAGAGACGTATTGGACTCCAATAATTCAAATTGCCAGAGCTTGTCAATCCCACCTTAGCTTATACACCATGCTACTGCACTAGGTCCTACCTGATCAGCACAATATCATATTAAATGGTTCAGTGACTTCATGCCGTGAAATGTTGTACACTACAAAATTGGAACTTACGGGGTTCATAACTATCAATTAATAACGATAACGTAGATTGATTGATGTGCAAATGGACATACATTCATGTAATAATTCATAACTTTTGTGTCGTCAACGACCATATTGCATTATGTTGGAAGAAGTAAATATAGCAAATACTTAATTAAAACAACATAGTTGCCCTAGAATATTTATCCTGTTTCATGATAGATGACACTTTCAACATCTACAAGTAATAACATTCGTGACTAAGAATATACAATTGAAAATTAAACGAACTTACCTGTTGTGAAGTTCAATTATAATTGTATATTCTTAGTCACGATATGAATAGTCCCACCCACCCCTAACACTCCCTAGTAACTTGTCATGAAACAGTTATACTTATACTTTGAACTACAATGGCCGTTTCGGTGGGGCGGCGGAACTTGACACTTTTTTTTTATGGACTCTGAAATTTGCGAGCAGAGACGCGATAGATCGGTCTACTACAAGTAATAACATTCGTGACTAAGAATATACAATTATAATTGAACTTCACAACAGGTAAGTTCGTTTTATTTTCAAATAAGTTTTATGTGTAAACTGGTGTTCCATTGGGCTACTGGGATTAAAGAAGTTTCACCTCCTAATTTGACAGCGGTTGACGGTTGGGGTGTCGCTAAGGGGGCACTGAGGAAAAAAGACTTAGAAAAATTCGCGGCGGCAACAACCGGGTCGAGGTGTCGTTAAGGGGGCGCTGAGGATTTTTTTTTTTCAACGACTTAGAAAAATTACGGAAACATTTTTTTTTCGTGACGTTAAGGGTGCGTGGGACTTAGAAAATTTTCGAAATATGTTTTTTCATTTTTATTTTTTTTCTCTGAAAATAACGGTCGCAGAGAAAAGTGTTTCAGGCAAAAGTTGTAACCCTTTGTGCCCTCCTTCCGTTGCACCAATAAAATTGGTGGGGGCACCTGCAACTTCCAGGTGGTGGCTCGGGGGGTCACAAAACGGGCCTGCACAAAAAAAAAGTTTTAAACAAAAGTTGTTGCCCTTCAGGTCCTTGGTCCATTGCGATGATATAGTTTTGATTAAGTGTAGTAGAAATTGATTGGTTAGATAGTAATGTTCTAAGATTGCGTATTATTTGATTGATTTAATGATGATTGATAGGTTGAACGATCCTCTCGGCCACAGATTGTTCCACGAACGTTTTATATGAAGTGTGAAAATGACAACAAGTAAGATTAAACTAGGTTTATGGCTAAGACTGCCCACCGCGCCTTCAATCGTTTTCGTTTTCATTTTGACACTTGGACGACATACATTGCTGCGTTGCATTGTCGTTTGTTAAAACTAGAAAAACTATTGCAGTAATGTATAGCGTCCGTATGTCTACTTGAAAGCGATTACGAAAACGATGAAGTAGATTCATAATCTCAAAAAACGCTGAAACGCGAGAGTATTATTTATATTGGTGTAAAATGGTGGCCTTCGTGGCGATGCAGAATATAATCGAATTATCTAAATAACTTGACATTGGCGAAATTATAAAATAGAATAAATATATGCAGAATACATACATTGTATAAACATCAGATCTGGCTGTATGCTCTAGTTGGTCTTGCCTTCGCCTTCTCCTCTCCGAGAATAATATTGTTAAAAAAAATCATGTTGGCTGCCGTCGCTGCCGTTTGGCGTTCATTAACCTTTGTTTTGATTTGTTAGTAATAAAAGGGAACAGTGAATACCATCAGAACACAAATTAAGAGGATAGCAACAGAAACAACAATTTCTCACTCATGAAGATCACGCAGTACCACACACTGCAGCATCAAGCCGGACATACTGTCTTCAAAAACCCATCGGTGGGTCAGTTGCTTGGTGGGGCCCTGAAGACATGTCCAAGATAATCTTGATGTTGTCCAACCTTCAATCGATGAGAAGAGGATACAAAAAGCATTTTGCATTTCTGATATAATATCATAAATGCTTTTTGTTTGCAGTTCATGCAACTGACCCAAACAAACTATATATGTGTAGGTACCTATACTGCAGATTGAGAAAGGTCTAATCTTCTAACTTTACACTGTAGATACTTATATGATATTCCTCTTGTTGTTTTCAGTTTTAGATTGATTAATAAAAGCCTCTCGGGCACTGATGCTGGAACATGATTCAATTAGGCAATATTGCAGACAAATATAGCAAATATAATACCTATGTAGACAGGTTGGCCCATTACCAGGTGGTCGTCAAGAACCTTACAAGTGCAAAATGTAAGTAATTATCTTCAGGTATATTATGCTGATTACGAATCAATGTTTTATTCTGTGAATATCAATTGTATATAAAATTCTGATGATTTACGTGCGTTATTTAAAGCTGGTGGTTTTAATTTAGTAAAGTTTGCCAGTAACTCACCGGAACTGCTGTCAAATATTCCCGAGTCCCATCGTGCAGCAATAGACTTCTCTGATTCTGATAATCTAAAAATATTAGGTCTAAAATGGCTTCCATCTTTGGATGTGTTTACATTCACGACTACTCCTTCCTGCACTACTGCAGGAATGGACGATAATCGGAAGTTAACAAAGCGTAACATTTTATCCGATATAGCGCGTTTATTCGATGTGTTAGGTCTGGTTGCGCCAGTAATTCTGTATGCTAAGCTTGTACTACAAGAATTATGGCTCATCAAAATTGACTGGGACGACAGTGTGCCAGAACCGCTTTCTCAATACTTCGCCAAGTTCAAGAATGAACTGCCGCTTTTGTCTGAACTCAAAATACCACGACATTTGGGTGTTGCCGATGGCTGTGAAGTCAACATAGTCGCCTTTGGGGACGCTAGTCTTAAGGCGTATGGATGTGTTCTTTACTTGCATGTTACAAATCCTAACGGTGACGTGTCACTCAATTTAATTTGTTCCAAGTCAAAACTTGCTCCGAAGACTACTATAGTCACCCTGGCTCGCTTGGAATTATGCGCTGCTCTACTTGTTTCAAAATTAGTTCGCCATGTTCATACCGCTTACAATAATCTGTATTCAATAAATGAAATTTATGCTTTTTCGGATTCAACCATTGCGTTGTCATGGATCCACTCTTCCCCCCACCGTTGGGAAATGTATGTAGCCAACCGCATCAGTAAAATTCATGAAAACATATCGCCTGACCGCTTCTTTCATATTAATGGAATTGAAAACCCGAGTGACTGTTGTTCACGTGGTTTATTGCCTACACAATTACTAAATCACTCTCTGTGGTGGCAAGGGCCTGAGTGGGCTCGTCAGCCTACGTCTCAATGGCCGATTATACCATTTTCTTATTCAGAACATGTTGAAATTCCTGAATTGAAAAAATCTATAACATTAGCTACTGTCACTGTAGTTGAAGAAACTCCTTTATACGACCTCGCATTGAGGATATCCTCGTGGTCTAAGTTGATTAGAATTGTGGTGTACATGATGCGATTTTTAAAGAAGTTACTTCGGTCGTCCTCGATTCTTCCCACTCCAGCTGATTTGAGAGCCGCTGAGCTCGCTGTTCTTCGTGATCTGCAAGATAAATATTTTAATCACGATATCCAAAGTATTAAAAAGAAGAACTTACCTTCGACCGCTCTTAGAAAGCTGGATCCATTTATCGACGCTGATGGCTTGCTTCGTGTGGCTTTAATTCGCACATCAACTGGCGTATTTAAACGACCAGTGGTGAAAATATGCCCGCTTCCAACGCAATAATAAATCGTTGATTCATTAATAAATAAATTTATATAAGTATATATACTAATAATCCTCTATTCACCGCTCTATGGTTATTCAAATTCAAATATTTTTATTAATTTAGATAACAAGATCCATTTTGTGTTAGTAGCTGTACTTAAAACTATGTTAGTACTTACATAAATAAAATAGGGAGTACACGTAAGTATATTTTATGTGTTCATCTCCCCCACGAGCCGACCAGACAGTTTATCTATCTGATCGGCACGTGAAAGAGATGACACATAATTGGCGAGTCATATTTATCAGACATACATTTCAGGATAGTGTTGGGACTGTCCCGCACTCTGCTCAACAGGGACGCTCCTTTTTTGCGCATGATGGCATGGAACCCATCCGTGCGTGCGTGCGCAAACATACCCGATGCGCTGCAGAAGCGGGGCAGTCCCATCAGCATCCTGAAGCCATTGTTATACTGGACACGCAGGGCACTGAGCGCTTTTTGAGTGTAATTGCTCCACAGGCTGCTCGTGTAGAAAGTCTGACAGTAGGCTTTAAAAAGCGTGACTTTTACTTGATCGCTACATCGAGCAAACCTGCGCGTGAGCATATTACATCTCACCGCCAATGCCCTGCGTTCCCTTTCAATATCAACCTGGTCTTTAAGGTCGTCGGTAATGTAGTGGCCCAAGTATTTGAACGTTGTCACTCTCTGCAGCTCTACTCCGTTCAGTCTAATCGGTGGCACTTCTTTTGGACATTTACCGTCGGCCTTAAATACCAAGTATTCGCTTTTCTTAACATTGTATACAAGACCATGGCTCATCGCGTACGCCTCACACGTCTCCAACAGCCTCCTGAGAGCCCTGACCGATGGACTCAGCAGCACCATGTCGTCCGCGTAGCTAATGTTGTTTACACATACATTATCCACATAGCAGCCGACACGTTTGCTGCTGAGTCCAACGATCAGGTCGTTTATGTACAGGTTGAAAAGCTTTGGTGAGGTTAACCCCCCCTGTCTCACGCCGCATTCCAACCTGTACGACTCAGAGAGCCTATTAGTCCAACGCACATTGTTAACCTGGTGAGCGTACCAATATTGAAAAATACCCAGGATTTCCTCCGGCACGTTCCTCTCTCTCAGCTTGCCCCAGAGCACGTCGTAAGAAACTAAATCGAAAGCTTTGCTGAGGTCGAGGAAACACGCGTAAACCGGCGTCTTTCTATTTGCGTAGTACTGGACAGTATGCTTCAAGCTCAAGATTGCACTTTCCGTGGATAGACCCTGTCGGAAACCGAACTGAGCATCGTGAAGTTGTAAGTATTTTTCTAATCTTGAGTTAAGCACACTGTCCAGCACCTTCGCTGTAATCGTGGCCAAAGAGATAGGTCTATAATTACATTTGTCCGATATATCCCCCGTCTTGTTTTTTACAATAGGAATCACAATCGTCTTCATAAGATCGGTCGGTAAGTAAGCGTGACTCAGACACAGCGAGTAAAACATGGATAAAACCCTCGGGAGGTGCACGCCCGCACATTGCATGTGCTCCACGCTGAGTCCGTCGTGGCCTGGTGACTTACCTCGCGTCATTCTTTTAATAACATTGCCAACTTCTTTGGCCGAAAAACGAATAACCTCTTCTCCGTATCTAGTTTCGGTATGAGTCCCCGGCCGCGACGGCCCCAGCGGTGATTTGACCGTGAAATGCTCCCTGAACATATTGGCGATGGCCGCTGGTTCACACAAGCCGTCTACGCTCACGGGAAGGCCAGGCTTAACATTCAATTTGTTAGTGGACTTCCAAAATTGGCTAAAGTTATTTGCATAGCGATGCGAAACAATAATGTCCATTTTTATTTGCTCCTGGTGATCTTGGCACCATTTTAATCTACGTTTAAACACTTTACGAGTTTCCTTCATATTTTCAAAAAATTGTCCGCACTGTGGTTTCCCATGAGATAGCCACATTTGAAGGGCAAGCCTGGCCTCCCCGTGGGCGCCTCTCACATGCTTATTCCATCCGGCGACACGACCCTTTCTCCTAGGTTTACTCGTGCTATGACTTATAATCGCTCCGTCTGTAAGTATCTGTACAATATTACTGTACATTGCATCTAACACTAGTCTATGTTTCATATCTGTACACGATCTGTCGCTGCACAAGGCGAACTGTTGTGGAAAATGGATATTACGTAGTGAACTATTGCAGGTTTCATAATAGCAATTAATTTGCTCCTTGTTTCGTTCCCCCCATAATACCCTATTACATGATACATCGGTCATAGTTTGTTTAGGCCTTACAATGTTTAAATTACATTTAACTAAAAGTGGCAAGTGGTCCGACCAATATACATTATAATCTATGTTAACATCGATAACCGTGTACCACGCCGACCGCGTGACAACACTATGGTCCAACCATCGCCTCGAGCCATGCGCGTCGCTCACAAACGTATAGCTATCCGAGTCCATACCTAACTTGTTTATATCGGCGCACAACCACTTTTGTTCCGTGAAAAAATCTAACAACTCATTACAAAATAACTCACTAGGGTGTGCATTAAAGTCTCCCATTATATAAACAGCCTCTATACCACTACCATCCACTATTGCACTCAGCTCGCTTAAGCAGTCTGTGAATTCCGGCAAATTATCAATCGAATTCGTAGGCATGTACAAGCTGAACACGAGGATGGTACGATCTCCTAAATTCGCCTGCACTGCCGCTATCCGCGAACTTTTACACTCCACCACCGATACAGATTGGAAAATACCTTTTCTCCACAAGATGGCGACACCACCGTATGGTCTACCAATCAGCAGGCCCGCCGACGTATCGACCGCAGATTTTCCAGTATACTCGAAGTCTTCGTGTATTGTGCCTAAGTAGGGAATGTCATGGGGCAGTAACCACGTCTCTTGAAGGGATAAAATATCGGCATGTTTACATAGGTACCTGATGCTGTCGACTGAGCGTTTCACAGACTTGCAATTGTAACTCGCAAGTATTGTATTGGTATCTATATTTTGAATACTATCCATACTATAAATATTATGTTCATAATACGACCCGATCAGAAATCGTTCTGTCTGTATCTTTAGGCCTAAAGCGTATAAACCTTCTGAAGGATATTCCACTTGGCCAGAAACTGTCATCTAAAAATAAGTCAAGTTTACTTTTAGGTACATATAACTTATAGGAATTGTAGCTTTTCTCAGTTTTCATTCTAATTTTTTGCAGTGTAACGATTTCCTGTGTTTTGTCTCTAATGTAGTTCGTAATATCGCTTTCGCTAGTTTCTTTACTTACATTAGAGACAAATAAAGGCAACTTTATTTCTGCAGCTTTAAATTTCGAATCTGGCTCATTACAAGCTTTCCCCATCATTCCCGCAAATCTATATTGTTTATTCTTTCTTTTCTGCACTAATGTCCAATCGTCGTACCCACTCTGTTGTTTCCATTTTCCCGTTGCGCTCACAACCTCCGCCATCGTGTTCCTATGAGACTCGATACGCAGTGAATGAGTCACTCCGTCGCCTTCGCCACCTCCCGCCTTGGTGCGCTCCGTACTTGTAGTCGGAGTGATGACGTCACCGGGCCTCCGCGCGCTGCGTTCAACACTAGAAACCGTGGTGCGGGCCTCACTGCGCGAGCGCATCAGCTCGCCGCTATTTCTCCCGAGTGTGAGCGGGACCTCCTCGACCGGTTTCACCGCGCTCCTCACTACCGACCCGGTGCCGCCCACTGTCCCCGAGCGCTCAGCTGATATATTTGCATCGTTTTTTCGCGCTGCATTGGCGGGTAGACTAAATCTCGGCGCAAGGGTCGAGCTCAAAACCGCATCTGCTGACGCACTCAAGTTCACATTTGTTGTGTGATTCGCGTTTGCGGGCACATATTGAAGACCCGTTGGACCACTATCATATGAATATGAATTCAACAAGCAGGCACCTCTCTTTTGGTTTACAAAATCGTAATCAATATTATTCACAACTGACGATCGTGCTAAGTTCTGGATGTCGGTTTGAAGCTCCTTAATTTGGTCTATAGTCGCGTACTGGTCTTTAATACATCTCACGTCATTTTGTAAAAGAACAATGTCCTTCAAAAACCTCGTTACATCCACGTGATCAAAAGAGACAGGCGGGAGTCGGTGCAGATCTCTTGCAACAAAAATCGGCATGTCGTCAGGATCAGGGATAGTGCTTCTCTTTAGTACCTCAATTATATCTTCCATGTCTCTCAGTTTCTTTATGTCATTCCTGTCGTTTCTTCGCTGAATTTTGCGCTTCGATGTCGGCACCGAATCGAACAAAAGACTTTTTGCCTTCTCAATCTCCTCGACCGAAATTGCGACGTGCACATCTGAATCATGGTTTTCTCGTCCATAACGTATTTATGTACTGTATTATTTCATTCCGCTGTATGTTATCAATGTAATGCATGTATTGGTTACTCTAAGTATTACATTATTCTTATCATAGGTATTGGGTAGGCTTTATTACTCTTTGCCAATCCTATTGATTGTCAAGCCGGGGAGAATGTTTGCGCTGCAAATCATAGGCTGGTCGATGTAAATGTTGGATGTTGATTTACCTACAATTGTGAGACGTTTCCAAACCGACGGCCCCCACTCCCCGCCCCCGCACCAGCTGATCGAGTGTGCACAGTGAATCACTCGTTTCGCTATCGCCGCCGCGCACGCATTTCTCCTGATCTTATCGCTGAACATTTAATTTATTTGTGGATTAAGACTGTGTAATTGGTGCACCTATAATTATATACTGTATGTGGAGTGCCTGCTGACTCTGTGCCAGTTTTCGCATTGTGTGGTGTTCCTGAGGGAAGGTTACTCTAACAAGGACTGGGTGAGTCGCATGCCGCATTTTCCATCTATATCGGTTTTATGTTTTGCAGTGCAAATTTCGATTCACAGTTTAATCCAATTTGGCGAATTAAAAATTTATCGCTACGCTAAGTCCACTGTTCCACCACTCACTTCCCTTAAACCGTGTTGATGTCTCGTTCACACTTCGTTAAAAACGTTAAGGGACGGAAGGCCTAAACGGTGGAATAACTTTGAATCACTTTTATACGCGCCTATAAGTTTTACATAGTAGTCGACAAATCGTGCCATAACGAATGTATGGCATGGGAGCGATAAAAGTGTAAATTATAAAGGCATGGCGTAACATTTTTAAATACACTTCTGTTGATTAAATGACGCCAATTCTGTATCACTTTAAATTTCTGAAATATCTCTTAAATTGGCGAAATTATGGACTGGAAACACTTAACGTTTCCAACCTGTATACAAAGGTCAGTTGAACTATCTGAATGCCTTCCATTTACAGATCAACCGATCCCTGTTGTCATAAGTAAAATTATGTCAAAAATGCAATAATTAAACCTCTAAAGAGTCTGAGAAAAGCGGGTGCGGGTACTTGAGATTTCTGCCTTTTAAACTTTTCTATCTCTGTGATTGATGAACTTATGAATTTCCGCAACATCGGTGGTCAAGAAAGTTTATTTACAACTTTGACACTTAATTTATAAGTCTCCTGGATGTAAAACCGGCAGTAAAAACAGTGGAGTGAACACGCAGCTTTCCCCTGCGGATCTAATGCAATAGCGGAGGTGCTGTTCCACCAGAATGTCTCGCAGTCAGGAACGCTGATGCTGGTTTCTTGGTCGGGTTCCATTGAAGGGCCTGGAACAGAAGACGTACTTACGTCAGGATTACATTCTGTGTCAAATAACCTGATTGTAAAATAGCGTCTTCAACATCATCGTGACAATTAGAGCTAGATGAACGAGGGCTCAAAATATTCCTAACCATGAGTGATTTAAAAGAGCACTCGAACGAATAGGTATCGGGATTATTGTTTCTATGATTCGGACAAAAAGTTCACCAATAGGTCTTAATTTACATTACGAGTGTGAACTGTGTGTTTACACCCAGCCCAGACCTTTGAGCTGTTCATATTGAAATGAAACTTTCTAAAGTTGTCACCTAATTTCGAACTGAAATGAACTGGAACTCTTTTATTTCACGACCAACCGAAAAAGCTTGTTTTCCATCATTCAGAGTTTTAATTGCGTTCTGTCAGAATATAACGTGTTTTGAGATACCTACCATTTTATCTAAAAAGTATGTAAGTATCTTTACCAGTTGTGACTAGATGGCGCAGCGTAAAATGTCTAAGGATATTATTTTTTTCAGAGAAAAACCGTATATTTATGGCTTAAGCGGTGGCGAGATGAAGGTGGCGTTATTAGTCATAAAAGTAGTGGACGTCCACGAAACACCTCCTCGGCCATTTCGCAACTTTTGTCATATCATAAACCTCTTGCATTTGCATATAAACTCTTTCCTTGCGACTGATTAACACGGTTAACTCAGGGCTAGAAATGAGTTCTTTGTCCTTTTTAGGCGGCATGATTATTTTCGTTATCTAAAATAAGCGGTAGATGACAAAAAACGTGTCGATTTATATTAATTTCGCAAAAATATGCAAATCAAGTACAAAATACTATACAATACATAGAAATATATGTATGTATTTACACGTATATACTTGTACGACAAGAATATACGTGTAAATATAGCAAATGTATAAAAATATGAGGTTTGTATTATGAACCAGGAGTCAACGGACTATTTTTTGTAACTTCATAGAACGTCTATAAAAGTTAAAATATATAAAAATATGATAATTTAGCCACGGGCTAATGTGAATAAATGAAATATATAGATATCCGTGGTCGATGGACCAAAAAAAATTGTGCGAACGTCGCAGCAATTCTAAACGCTGGTTCGATATAAAATTGTTTAAGTGGACTGTATAGTATGTATTTTGGAAAGATGAAAGGTATGCCAAGTCCCTGCCCAAATAGGTAAGTAAAAGAGCACCCGCTAACCTTAGAATCCACGTTCAACTCCAATGGAAGAAAGCAGCTCCTGCGGTATAATGGCGGTGCACGGCACACGAAATGTTCTTTACTCTTGGACAAGTTCCCGGAGACTGGGCACACGAGGATCATGAAGAAAGCACGACTTTTCACGAGACACAGGATACGAAACGTTCAAATCCAGGACTTAACCACCACACAAATGAGTTCACCAACAGAAACGTTCGGTCGGGAGCGCGCGCGCAGGGCAAGTGCCTGTCAAGGTTCACTAATGTTTGACAAAAAACGTATGACAAATGATCATTTTACAAATTATTTTTGAAAAAGTAATCATTTGACAAACTTATCATTTACTAAAGTGGTCGTTTTAAAAGTGATCATTTGACAAAAATCCATTTTATAAATATTTAACATAGCAAATGTTGTGAATGCTAAACCGTCATTTTGCAATTGATTAAATGACCAAAGTATTCCTTTTGCAAGGTCGCCATTAGACAAAATATTGGGTAAATAAGTGGGTATTTTATATGTATAATTGTTAATAAATGAACTTGCTTTTTGAATACAAAAAAAAAAACCTAACATCGAAGTCTCTGGCTTGGAGCGAAGCTGCGCTTCGCTCCAAGCCAGAGCCTTCTGAACCTAAACATCCGTGTCGGATCTGGTTAGAGAGTTGGTCGGGGTGTCCCTTCATTTGATAAAAAACAAATTACAATTACCAAACAATGCATTTTGTCAAAGGTTTTTATGCCTTGCGTTGTTTTATCTATTAACGTATATAATAAGTGAATAGTTTGTTAAGTGATGTTTTGAAGAAATAAACTTTGTCTCGTAATTGTTTTGTCAAATGAATTATTTATAGAACCATTACTTTGTACAAAGATGAACTTATGAATCATAGTTTTGCCAAACGTTGTTTGTGAAATGAAATGTTTGTAATTTGTTTTTTATCAAATGAAGGGACACCGCCTGTCAAAGCTGCGAGTCATTAGAAGATGACCGCAAATAATAAAATTAGTAGGCGCTATATTTTTACCCACCAATATAAAAATGCAAAGATTGAACAATATCACTTGATAAGAAGGTTTAATTAGTTAAAAATCACAATCAAAACAGCAAATTGACACATGAAGTACTCAACAAATGCGTTAACAAATATGGCGACTGGGCACGTTCCCACGGGTCGCGACGCCACATAATAAGTGTTGCCAAAATTGTTACTGACACAACTAGCGTCGTCCTTGTCCACTTATTGAAATTCATGATAGTTAAAAAGAGATAGCATTATATTTAAGAGTTCAACGTCGAAATGCATGATATTTGTATAACCAAATAGTAATATAGAATAGTAATATAGAAGAATAGGGCATGTCCATAGGTATTCCTTAGTCATTGGAGTAGAGTAGGGCTGATACTATTTTCACTCTAGTCACTTATTATAACTACCTACGTGAAATTCATTCGCTTACGACAATGAAGAAATGTCATGTTTGCATGTATCCGCCAATGGGATCACGGAGTTTCTTTTGATTGGTTAAAAAGTGACAGTAGTCTATAGAAACGTATATATACATCTACGAACAGCTGCGAAAGTGGCTAGAGCCACGTAGAGTTGTTTACAGTCAAATTGGTTTGATTGAAATCAATTTTCCAAACACCATTATTTTTGCAAATTGCTATGATATGATGTTCTAATCTAAAGTAATATATCTACGATGAACTAATCTCTTATCTAAACATAAATTATATACCTACTTACCAATATTATGAAGAATGTTTTATGAAATTAAACAAGTGATCATGATGGATGACAGTGTGATGGGTCGCGGAGTGCCTCGAGGATTTGTTCAATCAAGGGAATTATGCAAGAAGGTGGATCACAGTAAACAGTAAACACTATCATATTGAAGACCCTGATATGATTTAAACAATAGTATTAAGTATGAATATGGTGAAAATTATTTGTAAAATCTATAATACTTAATTAAATTAAAATGGTGATGTAAGTTTATACAAATACACTTTATACATTAATTAATGATGCCCGGCATAGTCCAGTGGAGCGGTAAGAAGTTGTGACACGAACACCACAGTTTCATAGAGTAGAGCGGCAAAGACATGCCACAGTATGTACACACAACTATGCAGTATGCTCAGCTAATTCCATCTTCTGTCGTGGGTCAGGGGCTGCTTAATTTATACTTACACAAAACGTAACAGTGATGTTTCTCTCAAAATTATTAACATTTTAGTAGATTATGGCCAAAAGGTCCCTGGATGAGACGCTCCGTCGTCGCCGCTGGCAGCGCCCTGTTGGCCTCCATGAGGTGCAATAGCTCCCCCAGCTGGAAGGATGGGGCCTTAGTCCGGGGCACTCCAAAATGGGTGTGAGAATAAGTAAACCTTAACTTTACACAGTCTCGTTACTCTTATGAAGTCGTTTTTCAGCGATTTTTTTTTAAATTTTGTTTGTACCCCATTAGCGACACTCTGCTGACCAATGATTCTTAATTTTTTTATATAGAATTAAATAATTAATGTAGTCCTCACGTTACTTTATTATTTACGATAAAATAAACATATTCATATCATAATTCAGGAATCACTGTCTACCTTCATCTGGTGCAGTCGCATAATTTTTCGCTCCGTATAATTAATATTTTTAGGAGTTTGAATGTCTGTTTTTAATTTGAATTTTTAACTAAACGTACTGTGGATGCAATAGGTGTTCGGTAGTGCATATAGCAAGGACCAACTTTGTGTATTTAATCTAATATTTGACAAAGGCACTGATTTAAAGAGGCAGTTGTAAATAGCAGTTTTGGTAAGTTAAAAATTATAAATGGCACGTTTAATAACTAGTTCAGCAGTTAAAACTAAGCAGTAAAGTAAACAAAAATGAATAATAAAAAAATAATGAAATGGATCAGTGAATATATAATTGAGCAGTAAAATAATTAAATGGGCGGTAAAAATGATTGAACGAGCGGTTACGTGTGGGCAGTAATAAATCGGAATTTGTCGGTAAGAAATCTCATTCTAAGCGGGTAGTATTTAAACGCAAATCAAAAAATATCCTTTTTCTATGCAATAAGATTCCGAATTCCCATCAAAATTACTGATTGCACAGCAAAATATTCAACTCAAAATATCACTAAACACACTACAATTTATTTTCGCAGCGTACAGCGATTTTTCCTAAAGCAAAAGCTTTTTCATCAATGCATAGCTAATCTTAATGCACATTATACATGTTAACTCTTTTTCTTATAGCTTCTATTTTTATATTATTTACAGCAGTTTTTCTAAATAAAACAGTATTTTATTAGTCACAGTCGTCTTATTATTTATTATGTATGTATGTGAATAAATGAACTTGCTTTTTGAATACAAAAAAAAAATAACCTAACATCGAAGTCTCTGAACCTAAACATCCGTGTCGGAATAAACTTATTGTATAATAAGAGCAGGTTTGGCTTGATCTGCCAAACTATTTATCGAACCGCTCATTCCATCATTTTTACCGCTCATTCAGTTATTGGACTGCTCAATTATTTCTAGAATTGACATTGTATGATAAAATAACCGACTAATTGATTTTTTATTACTGTCCATGTTTTACTGTCGCAATAATTAATCAACCGCCATTAAATTAAATAACTGCTCAATATGTTTTCCAACTGATCATAATAACATTTCGAATATTTAAATAACAGCTCAAAAAATTAGTTCCCTTTGACAAATAGTGATAACAATTCCTACGAAATTGTCCGGACTCAACAACGCTCGGTGAAAACGCGTAAGCGACATAAAATACACGGCGCTTACGCCCTTTTGGGCGCGACCTCGCGCTTGCGTTCGCTGCGGTAATAACAACTGAAGCCTCGTTTGTATCCGGCCCAATACTTGCCTATCACGATGAACTGTGCTGCCTGCCTGAGCGACTTCTTGCCGGGCGACGAGTTTCTCCAGTGCGGGATCGAGTCATGTGGCGAGGTGTACCACTACCTCTGCAATAATAAAACTCTGACATCCGAGGAGCGCGCAGTATGGGTCTGCCCCAAGTGCCGCTGTATGGCTGCTAAGAGTAGGAGTAACTGTGAGGTTCCTGTCGGCACACCGGTAAATAAGATAACATATAGGAAAAAAGTAGCTAGTGTTGTAGCCGAAGTTCCGGCGGATAGACCATCGTCCGCGCCGCACGATGTGCGGATTCTGGGCGAGCAGATGTCTGCGCTGACCGAGCATCTAAATAGTGCAGTCGCTACCATAGCACTATTCCATACAGCCCTTAATAAGTTGACAAAGAAAATGGAGTCGGTCGAACGGTCGCTACAGGGTCTGGAGCAGAAGAAGTGTAACTGTCAATGCCAGTGTAAGCTCAAGACTGCTGCGGCTAGTGACGAATGCCGTTCGGGACATGCTCGTACATCTGCACCTAAGCACGAGCGGAATCGCAAGACCAACGGACAGCAGCACATAACTCTTGCTGGTACTGAACTTGCTAGTAGCTCAAACATCGTGTTGCCATCCACAGCAGATTTGTCTCCAATCGCTCCAACGAGCTATGATAAATCTGCAAATGGCGCTGCTGCTACCGCTCAGAAGAGTACTACTGCGCATAATAGTACGGGCATGATAAACGACTCAAGTGCGAACACCGTATATGACATAAATGAGGACGAGCTTACTGATAGGGATGACAGGGATGGCTGGACTGAAGTGCGCAATAAGAAACCAAGAGCTTCCATTTCCGTGCGTTGTATTGCTGGACCAGATAAGACTACCCTAAAAGCCGTTGAGTTCCGCAAGCATATACACTTGTGGAACATGGTTTCTGGCGTGGAGGAAGTTCGTGCCTACTTGCTGCAACTTTGTCCATCGGGCACTTGCATGGTTGAGGAGTTAAAAGCTAAGGGTGACTACAAGTCTTACAAGATTGGAGTCCCGGCGGCATACTATGAGATGTTTATGGCACCTGACGTGTGGCCAGATAATGCAAGAGTGAAGGCTTGGTTATTTCGTGGGTCAAGAAGTAACAAAAACCAAAGCCAGCGAGCACGGGCATCTAAGTAATGGAAAATCCGCCGTGCCAAATGCCTCACTTGACATTGTCTACCAAAACGTTAGAGGATTGAAGACTAAGCTGCGGCATTGGAGGTCAAGCCTGTTGCTTCTGGAGTGTGATGTTGTCGCTGTCACCGAGTCCAATCTTGACCAATCGATTGAAAACTCAGAGTTAACCATAGGTGGCTGGAGTGTGTTAAGGCGTGACCGGCGTGGACGCGGTGGCGGAGGAGTGATGCTCGCTGCGCGCCCCGGCCTGGATTTGCGTCGGCGGTATGATCTAGAGACGGATAGCGGTGAAGATCTATGGGCCTCTTTGACCGTGGATGGCAGTGTATTCAATGTGTGTGTTGTCTATGTACCGCCTAAATCGACTGATCATACTTATATGCAGTGGTTTCTTACTGTGGAAGCTAAAACTATGGACCTGAATGGTACTTTAATCATTGTAGGTGATCTGAACTTAAACAGTGCATCCTTAAGTATATCTAGCTATTATGGTTATTTTTTGAATGCTTGTGGTCTGACCGAAAGGAATGGTGTCTTAAATACTTATGGTGGCAGGTTGGATGTGGTGTTGGTGTCGGACAGTTATGGGGGAGCAACCGTCGCCGAGGCGGAGGGCGGAAGCCTGGTACAAAATATTGACGCATACCATCCTCCGCTCGATGTGATTGTTTCTATTGCAAATTCCTCGCGTTCCAGTTCTGGAAGGCTCGCCCCTAGTAATGTTAGCCCCACAAGAGATTGGAATTTTCTCAAGGCTGATTTTGAGCTTTTGTATAGTTCTATCGCTGAGGTCTGTTGGGATCCGGTTCTCTCTCAGCGGGATGCTAATCGTGCGGCGGATGCTTTCTGTGACATCGTATACTCAGTCTTTGACGTCTCAGTCCCCAAAAAGAAGAGAGCGAGCGAACCAGTCGAACGCTACCCGGTGTGGTTCACGCGTGATTTGATCCGCGACATTCGGCGTAAAGCGATGCTTCATAAAAAATGGAACGCCACAAGAAGTCGCTACACCTACGATGACTTCAGTCGCCTTAGAGCTAGCGTTAAGGTGCAAATGAAACAGGCATATGAGGAACATATCACGCAAGTGGAGGGTAGCATCAAAAACAACCCTCAGGCTTTTTGGCGTCATGTGAATGGCCTGAGGTCAAAGGTCAAAGAGGGTTTGAGTCGCGGGTGTCGTATGGTGGACAAGAATTTGATGGTTGTGGGGCAGCCAATGCCTTTGCAGACTATTTTGCGAGCGTCTTTCTCCCCCGGGCTCCTGCACTAGATGCCGATGCAGCTAATGCCAGCGATGGAGCCAGATCGTCACAATACATACACATAGATATTATAACGGAGCGGGATGTAGAGGTTGTGTTAGGGAGAAAAGGGAACTTCATGTAGATTAAGTTTAATATAAGCAAGTACATAAGTTGTTTATATAGGTAAAGTAAAAGTAGAGCCTATTTTGTTTGAATATGTCTAATTTAGATTCCATTGTTGATTTTGTAGAACCATAATATGAATAGCTTGTGTACTGTATAGAGTAAGATAATAAGTTGGTCTTTCTTTGTTATCACTGCACAGATGGTAATTTGGGCATAGAACGTGGTTAAGCGCATTGATGATTTGGCGCAGTTCTATGGAAATTGCAAGCCTATTGTTATATGCCACTTAGGCAGGTGTGAGAACAAAGGAAGACCGCCTCATAGAGATAATTCTTTGAAATGCAGTTCGGTTTTTGTAGAACCACTGTATACATGCTGACCTGTACGCCCTTTTGTCTCAAACGAGTATACTACCTGCGTGACTAATAGTAGGCTAGTTTGAGCCAAAAGTAGTCAGTCAACGCGCAATCGGCGAACAGTGAACACGTCAGCTTGGATCGGACCACTGCGACTGTGTTGAACGAATAAAGCGGTTTTCGACGAATATATGCGAGTTTCTATGCGCTATCTCCGCGACACAACGAACCCACGCGCCTCCTGTACAAGTTTTGGTCTTTCGAGCCGGATCGTGTGAACATAGCAACATGGAAACAAGAAGCATGACGTCGCGTAAACTTGCTCCAGAACGCAGTAACCAAGCTAGTCGATTGCTCGGCGATTCACCAACGTCGGGTGGTAAGCCGGTCGAGCACTCCGGCGTCGCAACGTCGCTGCCTCCCCCCGCGGGTGAGGGCTCCGATAAGCGCGCACCGTTCGCGCCAGCGAATCGCGATACGCCGTACAGTACACCGCTTGGAGGCGCCGCCGCCGCCGCGGCGCCCGCGAATGTACTGCGATCACAAAGCGCGCCGCCCGCGCATCCGTTGTTACCCTGCCAACAATCGCTGCCGCAGCCACCGATGTCCATCGCCTCCAGCCAGCGCAAGAGCAGAACGTCCGGCTCTAGCGCCCGCCGGCGAGAGGTGCTACGACTTCAGATTGAATACGAGGCTGAGCAAGAAGTGCAGCGGTCAAAGGAGCAGAGGCTGAAGATGAAAAACAACGAGTATATGATCAAGAAACAGGCGCAGATAAAGATAGCAGAGCTCGAGGCCCAAGGATCGGAGACGGATCTCGACGAACGAACGTCACAAATGAACCTGTCGGAGAAAGTCTCACTATGGCTCGAGCACACGCCCGTGGAAACAACGACGAAACAGGTAACTGTCACCGCACCGGTGTGCACCGATGCTGACGCACACGCGCTCGCGTGCTATGCCGACGACACGCGTCCCGCCGCCGCGGGACGCCATGCTGCCGCACCAATACCACGCGCCTTTGATCGGGAGGTTGAAACTCCGAGGCGTGAGATGGACATGGAGCGGTTGAAGCTACGACCGGCGGAGCGCCGCGGCGCCGTAGAAGAGCGACACAATCGGTGCATCGACGGGCTGAATAACGCGGTATGTTCCTACAGTGATAGATGGCGGCCGACGCCGCGACAGAGCTACGATTTACCTCACTTTACCGGTGACCCGGTGGATTGGCTGAGGTTTAAAAAGGTATATGAAACCTCGACTATGTACTTCGATATACGACCGTACGAGAACATGCTGAGACTACATACGGCTCTACAGGGAAAAGCGAAGACGAGCGTAGAGGACATCCTTCGCACCAGCGATGACCCCAGTGAGGTGATGAAGACACTCGATTTAGAATATGGAAACCCGGCGCTGTTGATGGCAAACGCAGTGAGGAAGGTGCGGGCTCTGCCAGCGATGACGGAGTCAGGTCGAGAGTTGGGTGAGTTCACTGCTGTAGTCAGGAATGCTGTGTCCGTCTTTGAGGACATCAGAGCCGATGGTTTCGTGAATAACCCGCAGCTGTGTAATGAGCTCCTGAATAAGCTCACAGCAAATCAAAGAGAAAAGTACGGAGATTTCGCAATGGAGAAGGATAAGACCAGCGCTGTTGATTTAAGAGTATCTCCCAACCTGAGAATTATTGTGGAGTTTCTGACGAACCTGGCAACCAAAGCGGCATACTACAATCCGCTGAACGACGCCATGAAGCAAGCAAATGTACCAGCGGTGCCCATTATGAACCGGAGGGCAGCCACTAATGCTCAACGAATAGTACATCGAGTTAACACTCAAGTAAGTGCCCCAATAAAAGTGCTAGAACTGGACCATGACACGTGTGTATTATGCAAGAAAGGTGGGCATAATCTGCCCACGTGTGATAAATTTGCACACATGATAATGGACGAGCGGTGGGAATGTGTAAAGGCGAATAAGTTATGTTTCAAGTGCATGGTAGGGAGACACAGACGAAAGGATTGTCGCGCAAATAAGTGCGGCAAATGCCAAGCCTCGCACCACCCGTTGCTGCATTCCGAACGCCCTCCCGTCGCTATCCCCTCCACGTCGGCCGCTAACACCTCGGCGGTGGTAGAGACCGTGTCGAACATTGGTGAGTGTTACTCAAAGACTCTATTAAAAGTGCTACCTGTGACGATTATAAGTGAGAGCGGTGAAACTGAAGTATATGCCTTGCTGGACGATGGTGCAACGGTATCGTTGATTGATGACAAGTACGCGGGTCAGTTTGATGGACCAATAGTGCCGCTTCACATTGTGAGTGCGCGTGGACATAGTGAAACGGACAACTCCTCGCGGAAAGTTATAGTGACAGTGCGAGGCCCAAACGGAACTCTACATCAAGTGTGCCTCCGTACCATGAAACATCTGAACTTGCCTTCTCAGTCGCTTCCCGATGATATCATCCAGAAAAACCGGCACCTACTCCATCTGGGCTGCGGAGCAATGAAGGCTGCGAAACCCGTGATCCTACTAGGACAGGACAACTGGGAGCTGATCGTCGGCACGGTGATCCAACAAGGTAAATCCGGTCAGCCGGTAGCTTCTCTCACTAAGTTAGGCTGGGTTGTACACGGGCCGTTAGGAATTAGAGGTACTAATCGCGAGTCATTGAATTGTATGTACACTGGTTCTGATCTTAACACGCTGGTACGCGAGCAGTTCGAGCTCGAGGCGATAGGCATTACCGACACCCCGCGCAAGCGTCCATCAAGCGTGATGAGCGTCCACACGCGTCCACACGCGAGCGTCCCACATTCTGAGTAGTACCAGCCGCCGAGTAGAGGGTGGCTGGGAGGTAGGGTTGCTTTGGGCTAAGGATAATGTGGAACTCCCGGATAACTTCGTATACGCACGGCAACGACTCAAGGGAATCGAACGTAGAATGGACCACGACCCTGAGTACAGCGCTGCGTATGTTAAACAGATAGATAGGCTTGTGTCTGAAGGTTTCGCAACGAAATGGGACAAGGGCTTCCCAGTAAGCCCTGTATGGTATTTGCCTCATTTCGGCGTGGTAAACCCTAACAAACCAGGCAAGCTGCGCCTTGTGTACGATGCCGCGGCACCATATAAAGGAACATGTCTCAATGATCATCTTCTTACTGGACCCGACATGCTCAACTCCCTGTTGGGCGTGCTGTTTAGATTTCGTGCGGGCCCAGTAGCCTTCACCGGGGACATTGCAGACATGTTCATGCGGGTGAAGATACGAGAAAATGATCAAGGGGCTCAGCTATTTCTGTGGCGAGGTCAAGAGAGGGCTCGGGATCCAGATATCTACGTGATGACATCAATGGTCTTTGGGGCAGCGTCATCACCTACAACGGCTATTTATGTACTGAACAAAAACGCAAGTAAGTTTCAGGACGTATACCCGGAGGCTGTATTGAAAAGAAACATTACATGGACGACTACCTAGACAGCGTAGAGACTGTCAAAAAGGCGCGGCAGCTCATCGATCAGGTGACAAAGATTCACCGTGCTGGGGGTTTCGTGATCCGGGGGTGGATTACCAATTCGCCTGAGCTTCGCCGGCAGCTGCCGCCTGTAGTGCCTGTACGAGTCCAATTAGACAAATCCTCCAATAGCGCCGAACGTACTCTGGGCATGATCTGGGCTCCAGACGACGACAACCTAAGTTTTGACCTGTCTTTTAAACGGCTGCCCACAGAAATAGTTGACGGTAAAGTAGTCCCCACCAAAAGAGAATTTTTGCGTGTCATCATGACTATCTTTGACCCACTGGGCTTTATTTACCCATGTGTCATCCAGTCTCGAATCCTCATGCAACAAATTTGGAAGTCAGGAACAGCCTGGGATCAGAAACTGAATGACGCAGAGGCAAGGATGTGGTTCAAGTGGCTAGGAAACTTACAACTTCTGGCCGACGCAAAGATACCCCGGTGGTACGGGCTTAGTTTGAACGGAGAACTGGAGTTACATGTGTTTGGTAACGCCAGCGGGATGGCTTACGCGGCCGTGGCTTACTTAGTGGGATTGAACGAAAAAGGGTACAGGGAGGTCGCGATGGTGTAACGTCGCGTTCAGACGAACGTAAATTTTAGGCTTAATTTAGTTCATAAAGAAAATAGTTTAATAAAATATCTATCTATTACTATATTATTTAATTATCTATTATAAACACAACACTAAAATACACACTGTGACGATCCCAACCCGCCCTATAAAAGCTACGCACCTCTACACCCCCAAAAAAGAGTCTACGAAAAGCCTACGCAACCCTGAAGGGGTGAAAACCTACAAAAAGCTACGGAGAGACCTACCTAAATACTTACGAAAAGCACCAGCTCTGGAACCCCTACGTGAAAGCTAGATAAACCTACAAAATTATTAAGCTTAAAAGATACTTACCAAAGCTCTTACTAACTTCCTTACAATTAAAGCTATGTGTACCTACTCAATTGACTTTATACTACTATGTAAAATATTAAGCTTATTGAAATAAAGTAAATTGGAACTAATATTAAATCATAATTAAAGCAAAATTAAGGATAATAGAATATTAAATTACTAGAAATTAATAAGGCCAAAATGTGATCGTCTAACCCTACGTTGTTATTTCCTAATGTAGTAACACACAGAATCTTCAAGGGTTCAGAGGAGATCAGGTAGATGAATATAAATTAAAGCATAACAGGTTTATAACGAAAAGAAAATATTTATTGCGATAACCTAACATACAAAACTACTAGACTTATTACTAGCACGATTAATAAAACTTACGCTTAAGTTATCTTAAATCTAAATGAGCGTACTGACAACTATTAAGAAGTTACTTAAGTTCGAAATAACGTCCCTATATAGAAGTATAAAAGGTTATTAATTAAAATTAGAATTAAATTAGATTATTTACAGATAAACGAATTTGAAGTTGAAGTTAATTAGCTACCTACCTTCTGACATACTTATTGACCATACCCAAGGCCTGAATACAATACTAAAACGCAACAATATACCTACAGAACTACCGTGACTATGAGTTAACCCTATGAAATCTTTAAATCAAAAGAACTTATACATTTATATTGAAAATGAAAATAAATAATTAGAATCGAGAGAGGTTCTTACAACTAATATAAATACCGTAACGGAGTATTCCTGCAACAGAAAAATAGGTTAATATCGACTTCAAGATAAGATTTACACAAAGAAAGGGAATTACAGGAAAACTATATTAATGGTAAATAATGGAAGAGAACACAATTTATTGGTTTGGAACCCTGGATGGAAGTAAGAATATTACTCGGACATCAGAATCTCTGTAAGAAATTACTGTTAGACGTGAGAACATTTCCTGTAAGAGATTAACCTCTAAAAAAAAATGTTTTCACCCCCCTGGCTCCACACCACGCCACGAGGGGATAGACTCCAACCAGAATGCGAGTCTCCTCAGGAAAGGATGATGGAAAGGAATCTGATGTTAAAAGTTGCTATTTCGCAAAACTAATAATCTTTCAGTCCCTCTCATTGAATTTCTTAATATTACTAGATTCATTCTAGTGGTTTCTGGAGTGCCCAGTTACTGATAGAAGTATTTGCACATTGTGCGTACAAAGGTAGGTTCAATACCTTGTACAACTGAAAAGGTAGGTTCAATACCTTGTAACTGGAAAGGTAGGTTCAATACCTTTCCACAACTGAAAGGGTAGGTTCAATACCCTTCCACAAAATAAAAGGTAGGTTCAATACCTTTTATATTTCCTGTAGGAATAAAATAAGAATAGAATGAATTTTAGTAACGGTAAGAATAAGACAGACCGAAGTGATTGTGCATAAATAAATCATAAGCTACATTTAATAAGCATTTATATGCTTTCAGAAAGGAGTTGGTAGGAAGTTCAGAAAGATGGGAGAATGATTAGTAGGAGGATTATTGAAGGGAATATATTTAAACTAAAGCCCAGCAGCTTGCCGTACTAGTGGGTTGAATCCACATCCTCATTACCAAAATAACCCTGGCCTAAATGAGTTTGGTGAATGAAGGTTGAAGGTTGAATAAGCTGTGTATTACCTCGCATCCGCTATCACCGAATGTCAGTCTCAACCCATACTACGTCTGGTATTGTAACCCATTAAACTCCGCGATGCCACCATAGACCATTAATACCAGGGATCGTGAGTCCCCAGTATAGTTGGTCTAATAAGGCTCATATTGGCACTTTTCTCACTGCTGTGTGTGTATCCCTATCTGTGTATAGTGTAGGGAAAATTTGCGAGCTGCGTGTAGAGTATAGAGATAGTCCCAGAATACCGCATTCCCTAGACTATCTCCTGTTCACATTATTAGCATCGGTCAGCAACGATACCATGGAGTTACAAACGGGCAGGCTGTGGACCTGCTGGTTAAATAACTCTATGTCCAAACTAACTTCCACCGATAATGCTTCGAAAGCGTGTATGAGAGGGAGCGCCAATATGTAGATAACTACTTATTTACTTAGGTATTTTTACAACACCAACTGTATAGATTTTAACCAACACCGACAACAACTTTTCACTTAGAGGAATATTTAACGTTAAAAAGAAACAGATAATTACTGATATTAAAAATAATGAAACAATGTAATAGACGACTCGAAAACCAAAGCTATTTGTTGACTTAGATTTTTATAGCAGGTCATCATCATCATCATCAGCCCGTATCAGTCCACTGCTGGACGTAGGCCTCTCCCAAAGCGCGCCAATCAACCCTACTCTCGGCCCTCTGCATCCAGTCCCTGCCAACCATTTTGCGAAGGTCATCCCTCCATCTGGTCGGGGGGCGTCCCACACTACGTTTACCCGTTCGTGGCCTCCATTCGAGAACTCGTCTACCCCATCGGTTATTGCTTAATTATTAACAACGCAAATATTAAATGAAACAAAATAACACACAATTAAAATTGATGACCAAATGCTGAAAGAAAATTAGATTAACTTAAGATCTAGAATGAACACTGACTTTTCAACACCAACATCATCCAACCCAATTTGCTAAATGGCAACAAAATAGGTATATCTGCTTGAGACCCATAATCTAGGTTCTAGACCTTACTTACTTACTCACAGACATCTAGACTTTACTTACTTACTTACTCACAGAAATCTAGCCTATACATACTTATTTCATTTACTAGCTCAAATCTAAACTTTACTTATTCAACAATTTATATAAATATCAGAGTTCGAATCTGACCTGAATAGTTGAACCTTTGTTTACCTAAACGCTAACTGGATAGGGTCGATATTAAGACTTCATTGCTAATTTCGTTAACTATTTCCCTAATGTAGATGAATACTTACATACATAAACCAACAATAACACAAAGTCTAAACCTATCGGTTTTATAGCCTTGTTGCTTAGCAAAGACAAGCCAACCCACATCATAATTTAGTATAGACAAAGACGGTAGTGGCAATACGCCCAACCTCAGATCCGGTTCAGTAGTTTAGAAATAAAGAAAATACTATAAAGTCAATAATTAAACACTAACTATATGGGCTCGGATCAATAGCTTCGAATCTAAATTATACTTACGCATACATACATAATCTCATAGTAATGCCACACCCCTAACATGTCACTAGACCTTACCTACTGTGTGAGCGTCTATACTAGGCGAGCGCACATGTGCGCATACGCATCCGTACTTGCTAATTTTGCAAATAACCGGGTGTTCATAATGATTATCACTGCAATAATGAGATAAACTATTGACAAGTACTTAATATACAAACCTAAGTACGAATCTCAATTACCCACACAACAGTGATAAAAATAACGAAACATTAAAATGTACACACAGAGCTAGATAATAGTAGCACTTACCCAACACGGAGAATAGCTGTAATAAAATATGATTAGTAACAAAATATTTAAACCTTACTCACGTCCACTCAGCCGTAGGGGAATATATGAATGAATAATAAAGAATAAATAATATAATAAATAAGTATACATACAGTAAATACCTTTCTTCACTTGAAATCGCTGGGATTCCAAGCAGTTGGAACATGGGAATGTATAGGAATTAGGTTTACCCGACACTCTCACTCAGACTCAAGCAAGATTGTTATAATACTAACACAGGATAAAGGTGTCTTGTCCTGTATCGGGCTGGTTGGTTTAGGAGGAATTGTGGTCAGGAAAAAGGGTATAAGGTAGTGGAAATAGGAAGAGTTTGACCTAAGGGGCCCTACGGGGGAATATAATAAATAAAATACACAAATTAAACTTCAATAGAAAGAAGTTTAAAATTAAGAGAGACTACTACTGCACAACAAATTGCGCGCCAAACTCAGCTAAGATCGCACGTACGTCCGGCAGCGGTTCCGCGATCCAAAGAAGAAGCCCCTGCCACGCTCGGTCATGTCTATTTAAGCAGGCGCTGCTTCCCCTCCTCTCTTCACCTCTCAACCCCTCCTTTTCGGCGCCGGTCTGTCGCACCAGCCACCTGTGCGAAGTGGCGTGACTTTCTGAAATACTTCCTAATTAGACGTAACTAACATTAAATGCTACGCTACTGTAGGCCTTGGGTATAGTAAATCAAAGTCCATAAAAATCCTATGAAAATTGAATGAAAATCATACGATCGACCACTGGCGCCTGCCTGTCGCATGAACACCTGTGTCGTCGTGGCGTGATCTCTCTGCAAAAACCGCTCCTAATTAGGCTTAATTAACTTATCGGCAACTAGGCTTTATTCCTACTACACTAAAGTCGAATCTCGTTGTATTGACTTCCTATTGAAATTACATGTGGTAGGCTTTATACTACAGGGTGATTTATTCCCTAATAAAATCTCAGAATTAAATAAATAACATTTAAATAACTCCTACCTAATAATCTAAAATAATAAATTTTACCTATATGGAACATTCCATTATAAAAACTGAACGGCGGGAAATCCTACCTAGGTACATGTAAGAATGCAAAACCGAAGAAAATTCAGTAGCTTTTCAGTAGACAAGGTGGAAATATGAAAGCTTTAATGTTGTGAACTAAAAAGAAAATTAAATGAAGTATTTTCTATTGTAATTCCGGTATGACCGGTACACCACCCCCTGGAGAATTAAACGAAGATATATAATATCTGAGGCTTGATTATCCAACCATTCAAGGAAAATACTTCTAATAGAACTCTAAGTGGAATTCAACACTTAACGTAACAACGAGCTACCTCCCAGCCTATCACAATACCTACACATAATACGATGAAAGATATTATCTTTCCACTACTAATTACAATTCACTGCTTAGTTCGCATCCGGCCCTATGCACACAATATACCTACTTCTCGTCTATGATTTCCTAAACGTACATAATGACAACAGACGTGACGTCGATTAAAAAAAATCTACACGATAATAAATACTATCCTAAGCTTGATTATCGAAGCTAAGAAATCGAACGATTACGTTGAACCACTGTACGACTCACCGAATTTGAACTCTAAAAGACCTCCCTATTAACCATACTCAATCGGAAACCTAAGAAACAACGTGTTGCTGTAAAACCAACACGCCTACAACAAGCATCAGACTGTCTACTGCATGTCTGAACGCACTACAATTAGTATAATTAAACCCGAACAATTTCGAGGAATCTAATAAATATAGGTACTATCTATAAAAATTCACCTGAATTTGTAACTAATTCGCCAATCTGGTAACACCGATCAAAAACGACAACATTGTTTTCGACTTCAGGAGATAGGTAAAGGTCATAAGAACCATACAACCAAATACAAGTTTAAATAATTTGAACTACACTAACGACAATCGAAGTAACATCTTACTCCACTACACAACTGCTACAATTCAATTAAACATCGACAATCGAACAACCCACAACGTCTGCAAAGTCTGCTACTTGGTAACAAACCTAAAACTATTTACCAAGGCCGATAGATGGCGCTGTTAATAAAAAATTACACGACAACGCTAGCTCCACCTGTGTTCATATCCACACAACTAACGATAACGGCGACGCTAGCTCCACCTGTGGTGATACACGCACAACTACCTACCTAATACAAGTGCAATTACACATCTATCTATAACAAAGAAAAATATGAGGTCTGTCGAAAATCCTACCTACTGCGCGAGCGCATAACGTTTAGCTAGGTAAATTTTATCGACATCATCACAAGTACTCCACTGCTGGACATATACCTCCCCTAGACACGCTACACAACAAGACTTCAAAGTGACAGTGGTCCTTCGCAGATCTTCCGTCTATCTGGATGGGCCGCCCAACACTTCATAAATTCGAATAATTTAGCAATAATATAAGTAGGTATCTTAAAAAAATATGTTAACAACTAAGGTCACGGAGGCCCGGGTTCGACATCCAGGTCAGTCCGTACCTACCCTACTAGACTGCAAACAAAAATAACTTATCTTAACGTAGCACAGAGTACAGACGAACTTTAAAACCGACGCATTATGCGTATATATATTTCAACTGAAACAACAACAAAATAAAAGGAAACAATCAGACAAATTAATAACAAACAAAAACCTAGCGGTAAACCCATCCAAGTCCAGACCTCGCCGACAATTGCTTAACCGGAACGATTAGTGTCAACAAGTGCTAATAACATAACCCAAAATAAATAATTACTTATTCAACCCTAGCTTAACTGGAACGATCCTTGTCATTTCTCAGCCAAATACCTAGTGACAAAACAACCAATCATATATTTTTTCCTTACGAATTAAATTCTAACGGTCACCCATTCAAATACAGACTTGTCCAACGTTGCTTAACTTGAACGATCGATGTCAACGCGTGCTCGCAAATCGCACCTCGACTACGAATCTACAATTATTAACCAAACCTACCAACAAGCAGAGTCAAAACAATTTAAACGTACATCTGAAAATGGAAGGTAATGGATAAAACGATAGCTTAACCGCGGCGCACGCGCTATAACATCTACCTACCCACATACATAAACTTAAACTTGTTTCCCGTAGCGGTACCTAGACAGCGACGATGGACGTATCTACTTACTACCCCTAAAACGATGCTAGACATAAACGTGACTTAAAGTCAACCCATGTTTCAAAACATAGTCCTAATGGATTTTATAGTCTACCTGCCTAGTGCTATTCCTAAAACAATGCTAGACAAAATTAACATTAACCCACGGGTTAAAATACGATCCTAATGGATTTTATAGTCTGCCTGCCTAGTGCTATTCCTAAAACAACGCTAGACATAAACTCGGCTTAACGTTAACCCACGGGTTAAAATAAGATCCTAATGGATTTTATAGTCTACCTACCTAGTGCTAAATTCCTAAAACAACGCTAGACATAAACGCGACATAACGTTAACCCACGGGTTAAAATAAGATCCTAATGGATTTTATAGTCTACCTACCTAGTGGTATTCCTAAAACAATGCTAGACAAAATTAACATTAACCCACGGGTTAAAATACGATCCTAATGGATTTTATAGTCTACCTGCCTAGTGCTATTCCTAAACAACGCTAGACATAACCGCGGCTTAACGTTAACTCACGGGTTAAAATAATATCCTAATGGAATTTATAGTCTACCTACCTAGTGCTATTCCTAAAACAATGCTAGACATAACCGCGGCTTAACGTTAACTCGCGGTTTATAACATGATCCCTCCGTACCTAACTTAACAGTTTCTCGATGTAAGAAAGTGATGAACAAGTTTATGACTAACAACACAACCTGCCGCCATCTCCGCAGACGGATATGATGAACGCACCTACCTACCTACCTAGTAAGCTATTCCTAAAACAATGCTATTCCTAAACATAAAACGACTTTTATGGAAATGTGAAAGTGTCAGAACAAAGTAACAGAAATGAGGTTAATCCAGATTTATGGCTAACAAGCAACAACACATTTTGACTTCAGTTTCCGCATACACAGAGAAAACATGAAACAGACAGACAGACGAACCTACCTAGTATTCCTAAAGTAAATACGTAATATATTAGCTATAAACGCGGCTTAAAATAATTGCACGATTCAAATCTAACCACGGTTCCTATCCTACCTACCTATCGGTTTTTATCAAAATGTAAAAAGGACTACGCGTGGTTTAAAGATCAATGAAGTTAACCTAAGTTTACGGCTAACTCCCTTTTAAATACTCGGCCGGCCTCACCCCCGGCCTGTGTAGCCGCTCATTTTGAGAAACTCTCAAGCAACTTAGAATCCAACATACACTATTTACACACATACAATATTCATGCCAGCCTCACATGATGGTAGGCAGCGACGATCGATATCCATCTGCTGCCATCCTGATTTCTATTTTTCCAAGACCTTACTAGAAGTGACAAACGGACCGACATACATAAGTACCTAACCTATATGAGTAACTAGTGAGTATCACTTTTAACCGCATCTAAACTACATACAAGTGACAGTTATTAAGGGAGGGGGTCTCACCCCCACGGCTAGGTAGCTCGGTACCCATGTATCCTACAGAAATCTCTTGATCAAACCTAATGTAATAATACATCACACATCAAAATACACTAGCAATTTAACCTACAAGAATCGCAAAGAGACATATTCTGAGAGCCCTTCTACTGTCGGTAGTCTGTTAATAATTGACAAATTAACATAGTTATACAAGTTACAAGAGGACAGACATACAGAAATTCGAAAACATTACCCTACTCCTTTCTGCAGTCGGATAATGGCCTACACATTATCCTAGTCAATCAAACCTTTATCTACAAGAAGTTACGAGCGACATACATACATTCGAAAACATCACCCTACTCCTATCTGCAATCGGTTTAAGTTCCGATGGAATAGACATACTTAAGTAAGTAATCAGAATATAACTTTCAACCGCATCTAAACCTAACTTATTAAGGGTGGGGTTTTCACCCCCCCGGCTAGTCAATCCCGTATCTATGTATCCTATAGCAATCTCTTGATCAGGATGGATGTACTCATACATCAAAATACATTATCGGTTTAAACTACAAGAAATCACAAAAAGACATAGGTACATACATATACTTTGAGAACCCTTCTACTATCGGTAGTCTGTTAATAAAATACAAATTAACATAGTTAAACATGTTACAAATGAACCGACATACATAAATTCGAAAAACATTACCCTACTCCTATCTGCAGTCGGTTATAGCTATGATGGGACCGACACTTGAGTTACGAGCGACATAACATTCGGAAACATTACCCCGTCTCCTATCTGCAATCGGTTTAAGTTCCGATGGAACAGACATACTTAAGTAAGTAATGAGAATATAACTTTCAACCGCATCTAAACTTAACTTATTAAGGGTGGGGGGTTTCACCCCCCCGGCTAGTCAGTCCCGTATCTATGTATCCTATAGTAATCTCTTGATCAGGATGGATGATTGATCATACATCAAAATACATTATCATCACAAAAAGACATACATACATATACTTTGAGAACCCTTCTACTATCGGTAGTCTGTTAATAAAATACAATTTAACATAGTTAACATGTTAAAAATGGACAGACATACATAAATTCGAAAACATTACCCTACTCCTTTCTGCAGTCGGATAATGGCCTACACATGATCCGAGCAAGTCAAGACCTTTAGTCTACAAGAAGTTGCAAGTCAAATACATACCTACGTTCCAAAACATTATACCTTCTATCTGCAGTCGGTTAATGACCCTACGCATTTATCCGACCAAATCAAAACATTTAGTCTACAAGAAGTTACGAGGGGACTGACATACATACGAAACATTACCCTACTCAACTTATACACTATCCTAATAAGCCAAAACTTTAGCTACAAGAAATCAGGAGAGAACTGACATACATACATTCGAAATACATTACCCCTTCTCCTATCTGTAGTCGGATAACCTACACATTATCCCACTTAACCTAAGTATCAGAAGTAACTAGGGGACCGAACCATATTCGGAAAAATATTTTTCCTAGAATATTAAATAGAGAACACTCCATATCCTACAGTCCCGACACCCCCCATTTAGTACAGTCCTAACACCCCCCAGTTCCTGTGATTACCATGACAAAATTACCTGAATAAACCTACGCAATGCAAGCGAATAAATACCAATACATAAACTCATGTCTGCCATAGTGCTGAAAGCGCTGACGGAATTCCGTCTACTGCGATGATGACATAACACCTTCTCTACATTCATCGCTACTTGTGCTCCCTACGTAACCAACTTCGTTGCCTAGACCCTATATTATTCACCTAACATTACCTAGTACTATTTAGGCCTTACGACTAACCTTAGCCCTTTAGCCTCATAACAGTCATAACCCTAATGCACCCCCGATTCCCGAAGTTTCCTAAAATCCTAACAAAATGTAATTTTACGTACCTAGTTTATTAAGACTATTATTAACGCGTGAATTTAATCTAGTAAACCTGTAATTTAACTTAACCTAGTAAACCTGTAATTTTACCTAGAAAAACCTGTAATGCATCAATTCAATCCATCCACAACTGATCTCTTGAACCCCTCATTTGTTTACACGGAAACATATTGTGGACCGAAGTCCACTTTAAGATATACATAAATACATAATAATATACATAAATACACAATATAATATACGTTATACATAGATATATACAGATCCTGGGAATTTAGGCACCATATTGTGACGATCCCAACCCGCCCTATAAAAGCTACGCACCTCTACACCCCCAAAAAAGAGTCTACGAAAAGCCTACGCAACCCTGAAGGGGTGAAAACCTACAAAAAGCTACGGAGAGACCTACCTAAATACTTACGAAAAGCACCAGCTCTGGAACCCCTACGTGAAAGCTAGATAAACCTACAAAATTATTAAGCTTAAAAGATACTTACCAAAGCTCTTACTAACTTCCTTACAATTAAAGCTATGTGTACCTACTCAATTGACTTTATACTACTATGTAAAATATTAAGCTTATTGAAATAAAGTAAATTGGAACTAATATTAAATCATAATTAAAGCAAAATTAAGGATAATAGAATATTAAATTACTAGAAATTAATAAGGCCAAAATGTGATCGTCTAACCCTACGTTGTTATTTCCTAATGTAGTAACACACAGAATCTTCAAGGGTTCAGAGGAGATCAGGTAGATGAATATAAATTAAAGCATAACAGGTTTATAACGAAAAGAAAATATTTATTGCGATAACCTAACATACAAAACTACTAGACTTATTACTAGCACGATTAATAAAACTTACGCTTAAGTTATCTTAAATCTAAATGAGCGTACTGACAACTATTAAGAAGTTACTTAAGTTCGAAATAACGTCCCTATATAGAAGTATAAAAGGTTATTAATTAAAATTAGAATTAAATTAGATTATTTACAGATAAACGAATTTGAAGTTGAAGTTAATTAGCTACCTACCTTCTGACATACTTATTGACCATACCCAAGGCCTGAATACAATACTAAAACGCAACAATATACCTACAGAACTACCGTGACTATGAGTTAACCCTATGAAATCTTTAAATCAAAAGAACTTATACATTTATATTGAAAATGAAAATAAATAATTAGAATCGAGAGAGGTTCTTACAACTAATATAAATACCGTAACGGAGTATTCCTGCAACAGAAAAATAGGTTAATATCGACTTCAAGATAAGATTTACACAAAGAAAGGGAATTACAGGAAAACTATATTAATGGTAAATAATGGAAGAGAACACAATTTATTGGTTTGGAACCCTGGATGGAAGTAAGAATATTACTCGGACATCAGAATCTCTGTAAGAAATTACTGTTAGACGTGAGAACATTTCCTGTAAGAGATTAACCTCTAAAAAAAAATGTTTTCACCCCCCTGGCTCCACACCACGCCACGAGGGGATAGACTCCAACCAGAATGCGAGTCTCCTCAGGAAAGGATGATGGAAAGGAATCTGATGTTAAAAGTTGCTATTTCGCAAAACTAATAATCTTTCAGTCCCTCTCATTGAATTTCTTAATATTACTAGATTCATTCTAGTGGTTTCTGGAGTGCCCAGTTACTGATAGAAGTATTTGCACATTGTGCGTACAAAGGTAGGTTCAATACCTTGTACAACTGAAAAGGTAGGTTCAATACCTTGTAACTGGAAAGGTAGGTTCAATACCTTTCCACAACTGAAAGGGTAGGTTCAATACCCTTCCACAAAATAAAAGGTAGGTTCAATACCTTTTATATTTCCTGTAGGAATAAAATAAGAATAGAATGAATTTTAGTAACGGTAAGAATAAGACAGACCGAAGTGATTGTGCATAAATAAATCATAAGCTACATTTAATAAGCATTTATATGCTTTCAGAAAGGAGTTGGTAGGAAGTTCAGAAAGATGGGAGAATGATTAGTAGGAGGATTATTGAAGGGAATATATTTAAACTAAAGCCCAGCAGCTTGCCGTACTAGTGGGTTGAATCCACATCCTCATTACCAAAATAACCCTGGCCTAAATGAGTTTGGTGAATGAAGGTTGAAGGTTGAATAAGCTGTGTATTACCTCGCATCCGCTATCACCGAATGTCAGTCTCAACCCATACTACGTCTGGTATTGTAACCCATTAAACTCCGCGATGCCACCATAGACCATTAATACCAGGGATCGTGAGTCCCCAGTATAGTTGGTCTAATAAGGCTCATATTGGCACTTTTCTCACTGCTGTGTGTGTATCCCTATCTGTGTATAGTGTAGGGAAAATTTGCGAGCTGCGTGTAGAGTATAGAGATAGTCCCAGAATACCGCATTCCCTAGACTATCTCCTGTTCACATTATTAGCATCGGTCAGCAACGATACCATGGAGTTACAAACGGGCAGGCTGTGGACCTGCTGGTTAAATAACTCTATGTCCAAACTAACTTCCACCGATAATGCTTCGAAAGCGTGTATGAGAGGGAGCGCCAATATGTAGATAACTACTTATTTACTTAGGTATTTTTACAACACCAACTGTATAGATTTTAACCAACACCGACAACAACTTTTCACTTAGAGGAATATTTAACGTTAAAAAGAAACAGATAATTACTGATATTAAAAATAATGAAACAATGTAATAGACGACTCGAAAACCAAAGCTATTTGTTGACTTAGATTTTTATAGCAGGTCATCATCATCATCATCAGCCCGTATCAGTCCACTGCTGGACGTAGGCCTCTCCCAAAGCGCGCCAATCAACCCTACTCTCGGCCCTCTGCATCCAGTCCCTGCCAACCATTTTGCGAAGGTCATCCCTCCATCTGGTCGGGGGGCGTCCCACACTACGTTTACCCGTTCGTGGCCTCCATTCGAGAACTCGTCTACCCCATCGGTTATTGCTTAATTATTAACAACGCAAATATTAAATGAAACAAAATAACACACAATTAAAATTGATGACCAAATGCTGAAAGAAAATTAGATTAACTTAAGATCTAGAATGAACACTGACTTTTCAACACCAACATCATCCAACCCAATTTGCTAAATGGCAACAAAATAGGTATATCTGCTTGAGACCCATAATCTAGGTTCTAGACCTTACTTACTTACTCACAGACATCTAGACTTTACTTACTTACTTACTCACAGAAATCTAGCCTATACATACTTATTTCATTTACTAGCTCAAATCTAAACTTTACTTATTCAACAATTTATATAAATATCAGAGTTCGAATCTGACCTGAATAGTTGAACCTTTGTTTACCTAAACGCTAACTGGATAGGGTCGATATTAAGACTTCATTGCTAATTTCGTTAACTATTTCCCTAATGTAGATGAATACTTACATACATAAACCAACAATAACACAAAGTCTAAACCTATCGGTTTTATAGCCTTGTTGCTTAGCAAAGACAAGCCAACCCACATCATAATTTAGTATAGACAAAGACGGTAGTGGCAATACGCCCAACCTCAGATCCGGTTCAGTAGTTTAGAAATAAAGAAAATACTATAAAGTCAATAATTAAACACTAACTATATGGGCTCGGATCAATAGCTTCGAATCTAAATTATACTTACGCATACATACATAATCTCATAGTAATGCCACACCCCTAACATGTCACTAGACCTTACCTACTGTGTGAGCGTCTATACTAGGCGAGCGCACATGTGCGCATACGCATCCGTACTTGCTAATTTTGCAAATAACCGGGTGTTCATAATGATTATCACTGCAATAATGAGATAAACTATTGACAAGTACTTAATATACAAACCTAAGTACGAATCTCAATTACCCACACAACAGTGATAAAAATAACGAAACATTAAAATGTACACACAGAGCTAGATAATAGTAGCACTTACCCAACACGGAGAATAGCTGTAATAAAATATGATTAGTAACAAAATATTTAAACCTTACTCACGTCCACTCAGCCGTAGGGGAATATATGAATGAATAATAAAGAATAAATAATATAATAAATAAGTATACATACAGTAAATACCTTTCTTCACTTGAAATCGCTGGGATTCCAAGCAGTTGGAACATGGGAATGTATAGGAATTAGGTTTACCCGACACTCTCACTCAGACTCAAGCAAGATTGTTATAATACTAACACAGGATAAAGGTGTCTTGTCCTGTATCGGGCTGGTTGGTTTAGGAGGAATTGTGGTCAGGAAAAAGGGTATAAGGTAGTGGAAATAGGAAGAGTTTGACCTAAGGGGCCCTACGGGGGAATATAATAAATAAAATACACAAATTAAACTTCAATAGAAAGAAGTTTAAAATTAAGAGAGACTACTACTGCACAACAAATTGCGCGCCAAACTCAGCTAAGATCGCACGTACGTCCGGCAGCGGTTCCGCGATCCAAAGAAGAAGCCCCTGCCACGCTCGGTCATGTCTATTTAAGCAGGCGCTGCTTCCCCTCCTCTCTTCACCTCTCAACCCCTCCTTTTCGGCGCCGGTCTGTCGCACCAGCCACCTGTGCGAAGTGGCGTGACTTTCTGAAATACTTCCTAATTAGACGTAACTAACATTAAATGCTACGCTACTGTAGGCCTTGGGTATAGTAAATCAAAGTCCATAAAAATCCTATGAAAATTGAATGAAAATCATACGATCGACCACTGGCGCCTGCCTGTCGCATGAACACCTGTGTCGTCGTGGCGTGATCTCTCTGCAAAAACCGCTCCTAATTAGGCTTAATTAACTTATCGGCAACTAGGCTTTATTCCTACTACACTAAAGTCGAATCTCGTTGTATTGACTTCCTATTGAAATTACATGTGGTAGGCTTTATACTACAGGGTGATTTATTCCCTAATAAAATCTCAGAATTAAATAAATAACATTTAAATAACTCCTACCTAATAATCTAAAATAATAAATTTTACCTATATGGAACATTCCATTATAAAAACTGAACGGCGGGAAATCCTACCTAGGTACATGTAAGAATGCAAAACCGAAGAAAATTCAGTAGCTTTTCAGTAGACAAGGTGGAAATATGAAAGCTTTAATGTTGTGAACTAAAAAGAAAATTAAATGAAGTATTTTCTATTGTAATTCCGGTATGACCGGTACAACACAATTTCGTAAAAAGTTAAAGTAATAATTATAAAAAACTACCCACCATTATATTTTCGCTGGTGCTTACATTTCTGAACGAATGCAATTTTCGCGCGTTTTTTAACGGCTGGGTCAACTTGACACATGCCATTTTAAAAAACGGTCATCACTACGCTGCTAACGGACGAACGCTACGGACCTAATTGCAATTCTTCCAATTATTTTCTAAATTTAATACAATTCTACTGTTTTAATCATACAAGTGCTATGTATCCCCTCTAGGGTGAGTTGCCACTATTTTATTATGCTATCTGCTTTTCTTCCTGTGCTTTCTCTTCCTTAGCCGTTAGACAGACTCAGTAGTTGCATATAGCTTCCGGGTATGGACTGTGCTGATGCAACTGCTGAGGCTGTGGAGACGCGCTGGTCGAGAGCTCAGACCTGGATGAATATTCCAGGGCTGCAGTAGAAAGCTCCATTGCAAGATCCAGTACTAGCTGCAGTAGGAAGCTCCAGTGCTAGCTACAGTCTCCAGTACCAACTCCAGTACTAGCTCCAGCTCCAGCTCGAACTCCAACTCCAGCTCCAGTAGAAGACGACTGGCTGCCCTGCAGACCCTCGGCACAGAGCAGGCCAGTTCTACCCAATCTACAACGTAGCTAGACTAAAGATCTAGACCGACCAAGTACCCTCGACCCTGAGCACTATTCTTAATAAATTCTATTTTTAAACTACCTACTCTATTATTTCTAATCTATTCTAAATTCTATCTATATTCTAAATTCTACCTGTCTACGGAACTAACTTCCGTAACAGTGGCGCCCATACTCGGTTAACGGTCAGTCTAGGTCTTAATCTAGTGTTTTCTCGCACTACTGAGTCGTTTATTTAACTATATTTGTAAACGATTCGGTCTTGCAGCTGATTTTGTTGCGAACTAATGAGTTGTTAAAACTAACTACCATTTGTTCTCACTCTCGTAACATTCTCGAACGTAACTCACTTTTTGTTAATTTAAATTCATACTTGCTGATTAAATTCTTGATATTACAACTTAACTTCTATTAAAACTTAATTTTAACTTAAAACTAGATTCTAAATTACTTAAACTTAATACTAAATTCATAATTTTGCTAAATTTTTACTACTGTAAAACTCATTAGTTCGAATTCCTAATGATAGACGCTTTCGACTTAGTCCAATAGTAGTGCATGTTGCTTACGTACTTCTATTGTTCTTTTACACTTTTATATCTATATCTTCATTGCGGAAACAACATAATCTTTTAGCAACCGTCTCGGTCTTTGTTTTAACTTCATTTTTATTGTAAAACGGCTAATTTTAACTTCATTTTTATCGAAAAAAATTTACCCTTCGTAACAATTTTTTCGGAAAAAAAATCTACCCTCAATTTTGTTTCTGGAGCATATTTTTACCCTCAAATTTTAACTTTATTTTTGTCTAATTTAATTCCACCCTCAAATTGTTGTATATTTCTAACGAAGTATTTTGTTGTTTCTTATTTGTTTAATTGTGTTTGCTTATTGTTCTGGCATCTCACCCTAGTTATTTTACAATAATGCCGTCTCATCCGATTAAGTATCTGTTGCTAAATAAGAACGAACTTGCGTATGAAGTGACTATTCGTGGTGGTGAACCAGCTTCAACCGTTCTCGGATTACGCAAGCAGGTAATTAAATTAGTACAGTTGTACCCAGCTACGGATGTACAGGATTCGGGTTTAGAGTTCGACGACGATTTAAAGGGTGTTTCGGAGTCTCTGAAGGACGCTATTAAGAATTTGGAATCTTTGAAAAATAAAGTGGAAACACGATATCTAGAACGTACCGAAGCTCTAATTAATCACATTTTTCACCGAATTTCCCGTCTAAAGTCAACTACTACCGATCAGGAAATTAAGTTACAGGCTACAAAATCAGTTTTTGAATCTCAATCACATTGTATAATGAATTTATTAATACAAAATAAGTCTCAATCTTCCAAATCTACTACTCCTACAGACACTTCCAATACTGTAGATTCAGTTACAGGAGGTATAACTAACATTTCAGTCACTTGTGACAAAGGAGTAACATCTGATTTACATAAATTAAAGTATGATGGCAGGTCGTGCGTTCGTGCGTTCATACAGCGTGTGACAGAGTTTATTTTGGCTAGAAATGTTTCCTCTGATAAAATTCTATTATTTGGTACGGAAATATTTACAGGCGAGGCATTGCATTGGTTTAGGAGTGTTCGTGACAGCGTGAGTTCTTGGGATGACCTCTCAACCTTGTTACGTGCTGATTTTGATGTCACTGATTACGACTACAAGTTGATGCAGGAGATAAGGCAACGTGTGTACGTTGCCTTCATGAATCGATTAATCAATAAATATAATAAAATCGATCGAATAGTGTTGATCCAGGTGCCCTAATTTCCACCGAATCGATTAATCAATAAATATAATAAAATCGATCGAATAGTGTTGATCCAGGCGCCCTAATTTACAATTTATTTATTGATAACTGATTAATTTCATATTCGAATTAGTAACGAATTATAGAATGAGTAGAGAGTAGGTATTCAATTTACGAATTAAAGGCACTATCATTGATAATTGTGGTAAAGTAGCTATTTAATCGATTCATGAATCAATTCTGAATGAATTGTAGATATTAGAGTTTATTTAATTAGAAGTCGCTCTATTCATCTCTGATAACAGATGCAATGTGAGTGCGCTACGCAACGTATCTCGGGCATCCATGAATGAGTAATCCTTATTTGGAAGATACTTACTGGTAGTCGCAGGCCTCGCATCAGCATAATTCGAATACTATTTGAAAACACGAGTTTGCTCGTGCATACTTAATCTATATTGCTTTTGCAAGTACCTAAATAATGACGATAAAGGACGATTATACTTTGACTATAGTATTATAGTCAAAGTCAAAGGTACACAAATAGGTAGATAATAAAAACACTAATACTCATAAATACATTCAAATGCTTTATTCATCAATTAATATTATTTTCCGTCGGGATAACATAAATCAGTTGGTATTCGATTATTATGAATTATCTTATTCTCTATGTATACATTACGTTAATTACATTTAAATAATAATTTATTTGTATCTTATTTAAAAAGATGTATACAAATTGTTATCCATGCATTTTAAAATATCTTTAACTCTTGAGTAAATATTATCAGTGTGAACATTTTCCACTACATGCTGTGCGCACAGTTCGGCACTACATTTACATATCGATTTTTCTGTGTTTGAAAATTGTTCAGAGTTATATATTTCTATGCGAATGACTTTTGACCCATGAGACCTGGTCTTAAAAAATGATGTCAGTATTCTCTTTTTCTTTGTAGCGTCGTCGCAGGCACTAGCTCTCTCTGCTTCGATTCTCTGATCCTGTTGTTCCAAGTAATTTGTAATATTCTGAACCATCGACGGATCCACTGGTGGTGGCGAAAGATCCCATAATGATATCTGAAATAATAGGTTATTATTACATGGATCAATACCTTTAATAATTTAAATTTAATATAATTTAGCTAGGTATTTTTAATACAAATTTTTTATAGACTGTATATGAAACAATTTTAAAAATAAATAGATCTTCGATTGACTACTGATTGTTAAGTTATTTTAATTATTTGTGTTATTGTATAAGTACAGAAGCCCTAATTTGCACTAGAATATAACAAATTGTAAGTAAGTAATTTTTGCTTACCGACATTTCGGATGAAGAATTGAACTTGCACTGAGTACGATGTGTCTGTATGTAAATTTAGTAACTTTGTGAGAGCTTCATTTGGTTTTCCAAAAATTTATATTATTCTAATAACCAGGTACCGATTGAGTATTATTTGTAGGAGGTATCCAAATCCTAATATATATGTGTTATACAAACGTAATAGTTGTCGTAGGAGGGGGTCAAATCGTAGAGGGTATTTCAGTCCTCAGCTCCCGCCTGAATACGTATCTTGCTCAAGCCGAGCGTATATGGTAGGCCATGCGAGATACTATGGAGATATTGCTGACACGCACGATGTCTGTGTTCATATATAAAATCTGTTTGTACGTTGTACAAAATCTAGTACTGTAAAATGAGCAAGTGTATTCATAAATTAAGCTTGTATTATAAATATGCATCGTCTGCATCCATACTTCCATAATAAAAATGAATGTAGGTATGTATCACTGTTGATCGATTTTCATACACAGAGCTATGGTTGTTGTAAGCAAACCAATGAGACATGACTAGTGCGCCTAAGATATCAGGTGAACTCCATATTTTGGGTAAGCCTTGTTGACATTATTGGTCATGCGGAATCCCTTTAAAGGGATGAAACCACGTGGATCTGGGGCTATTTAAGCCGAACGTTGACGTTGGGGACTCACAAATCACAGGAAGTGCAGTGGTGAACGGTGAAATTTGTACCAAGTGCAGTGAAACAAAGATACAACAACGTCAATAAAAATGTAAGTATTTATTTTTAACAATAAGTATTTTAAGTTGTCTTTGATTTATCAATAAAATATATTTCACTTAAGAATGAAATGAATAAAGAACTAAGTCCTACTTATTTAGTTTACGAGTACCTAAGTATTTGTGTGGAGTTGCTTTAATTTAACCAATATCTTTTTCGTTTTCAGGTCGAGAGCTAAAGCTGATGAACTCTTTCCATCAGACTCCTCATCCTCATCCTCCGATGAACAAGAGAAAAAAAATACTAAGAAGCGATCGAAGTCTGCACCTGTGTAAGTACCTACCTATATTATTCTGTTGTGTTCTAACAATACCTAATGTGCATTTCAGGTTTCAATTCGAGGATGACATTCACTAAATACACACATTAATTTTAATAGTAATTGAATCCCATTTAATGTAGGTAATAATAAAGTACGCTTATCTGTAAATGAATAAACTCTCATTGTATTATTTTACTATCATTACTTTCAGTATTCCGCGATTTTTTGCTAAATACTTTTAATGTATAATCATGGCTATTATTTGTTTTTACAGGTCTAGAGAAATAATCTCTACCGATACGAGTGATTCTGATGAAGAGGTTCAAGCGAACGCAGTAAAATCGAAACGCTCCAAGGCAGTGGCCGCAACATCGCAAACTGGTGCCGTGCCGATGCCAAGCACATGTTTCGCCGCGCCTGCATCAGGGTCAACTGCGCACTACTGTCAGAGTGGTGCCGAGCCAACGCCGAGCACGTCTCGCTCCAAGAAAACAACATCGGCGAAGGGTGGAGCGAAGTCATCAGTGATTCCGAAAGCATTCCGTACCAAGAAAAGTAAGCTTAAAATACGACCAATTCCTGTCGAGATGAGGCCCACCGCAAATGATCTCTTCGGCACAGAAAGCGGAGATGATACTGTGCAATGCGATGGGTCTCAGCCGGGGAAAAAACCACTGATTTCATATATAACTAGACGAGTGGCGAATGGCGTTGCTCGACAAGTGAACAATGCGAAACAGGGTACTCACTACGTCAAGCTTAAAGTGTGCAAGTGCGATGAGATAGAGCGCACAGCGCCTGTTAACAGATGGCGTCAGGCCATCATAACAATAAAAAATAGAACTGACGAGAATACTGAAGCTTGGAAGCATTTAACTGATTACGTGTCCGCTACACGTGGAGAGTTTGTGAATTGCCCTCCAACCTTCATAAGTTCTAACTACTAATTCTTACTACTAATTATAATTACTTACTCCATTTATAATTGACTAATTTTATTATGATTTTACGTTACTTATCTCTTCTAGTTTAATAATTTGTGAAGATACCTACTTAATCTTATTTTCTTACCTTAGTAAATGCTATTAATTGATATAAATTGTGTATTTTTTTACAGTTACCCCTCCACGACACTCAAGATCAATGAATGAATTGATTAAATGTGAAAAATGCAATATTGAATTATTACGATCTGAATACCGATATCATATGAGAACTAGTTTGCACAAATCAAATTGTTTACTAAAGACTGAATTCGATAATATCGATATTGTTGCCACTGCATTCAGAAACAGAATTATTACTTACCGTTTAAATTGCACTCAAGAAGTCGAGTACCTCACACCGGAGGCGCTCTTGAGTGACAACAAGAAAGATGTCATAAAATTAATCGATTTCTCGCTAAATAAACACAACTGTATTAAATTAAACTTTGAGTTATCTGCTTACTTTATGTTACCGAAATGTGATGAACAGCAGTTAAAGACATTTATAACGAAATATGAAATTGTTTCCAAAAACTCTGATTTGAATGAATTATATGCAAAGGTAATTAATACTTTTAACAGAAAATTAACAGAATTCGAACACTTTGAATCTGGTTGGACATACCATTCAATGAAACATCTAGAAATCAATGTAAATAAATATTGTCCTATGCGAGGGGGTACGTACATAGAGTTACCACCATCTATAAAGAACTCGAAAAGTTGCATAAATATACAGAATAGTGACAACCATTGTTTTTTGTGGAGTATTGTTGCTGCATTATTTCCCTCTAAAAATAATGTTTGTAGAACAAATTCATATCCACATTATAATTCTGTTTTAAATGTAGAGGGAATGACATTTCCACCCACATATAATGATATAAAATTATTTGAAAGAATTAATCCGACTGTAAGTGTAAATATTTATGGTTTAGACAAATCTGTTGTGACTGGTCCTCTGTATTTAACGAATTTAAAAAGAACGAATCACATTAACTTATTGTATATCGAGAATAAAGGTACCGGACATTATTGTTTAATTAAAGACCTCGTACGCTTAGTACGACGTCAAGTTACTCGCTATAAAGGAAACGTGTACTTATGTGACGCATGTTTGCAATTTTTTACAAATGAAAGTATATATAAAACTCATAATTGTTCGAATGTTTTGACAATGTTACCTAAAAGGAACTCTACTTTAAAATTTAAACATTTTGAAAGACAGCAGAAAATAAATTTTATTATCTACGCTGATTTTGAAAGTCTGCTAATTCACTGTAATGAACAAAATTCGAAAAATACTCAAAAATTAAAAGAACATCAACCTTCCTCTTTCGCATATTATATTTGTTGCTCGCACGATGCTCAATTAAATAAATATGTTACATATAGAGGATTAGACTGTGTTGAAATGTTTATTAAATGTATAATACAAGATTGTACCAGCATACATGATATCTTGATAAGTAAAAAGCCGATGAATCCTTTAACAACTGAACAAGAACAAGACTTTCAAAATACCACAACCTGTCATATATGTAATCAATTGTTATTTAACGACAAAGTCCGTGACCATGATCATATTACAGCAGAGTACCGAGGAGCGGCGCACTCGCACTGTAACTTGATGTATAGAGTGTGCTCATTCATACCTGTTGTTTTCCACAACTTATCTGGCTATGATTCTCATCTATTTATTAAAGAGCTCGCAAAGTGTGAAGGTCCTATCAACATTATACCGAAAACAAAGGAAAAGTACCTCACAATTACGAAAATAATCGCAACATGCAAAGGTACTCGCCCAATTCAAATTAAATTTATTGATTCTTTTCAGTTTCTTAGCTCAAGTCTTGATACTTTAAGTAAAAGTTTAACTGAAAACGATTTTATCAATCTGTCAAGAGAATTTACTGATAAAAAACAGTTTGATTTATTACTAAAGAAGGGTATTTATCCTTACGATTATATGGATTCTTGGACAAAATTTGACGAAACACAGCTACCTTCAAAATATAGTTTTTTTAATAGTTTGAACATGGAACATTTAAGTTACGATGATTACAAGCATGCTCAAACTATATGGGATGTTTTCGGTATACGAACACTTGGCGAATATACCGATTTATATTTGAAATGTGATGTACTGTTATTGTGTGACGTATTCGAAAACTTTAGAAAAACAAGTTTACATTATTATAAACTGGATCCCGCTTACTATGTAACATCACCAAGCTTAAGTTGGGACGCCATGCTTTTGTATACAGGCGTGGAACTGGAGCTAATAAACGATTTAGAAATTTATCAGTTATTAGAGAAAGGAATACGTGGAGGGTTGGCTCAGTGCACACTTCGACACGCGGAAGCGAATAATGTATACTTACCGGACTTCGATGATTAACCCTCAAGTTATCTGATATATCTTGACTGTAATAATCTTTACGGGTATGCTATGACAAAAAAGTTTCCTATTTCCGAATTTAAATTTCTAACGCAATATGAAATTAATGATTTCGATGTAATGAATATTTCAGACAGCAATGAATATGGTTTTATATTGGAAGTAGATTTGACTTACCCAGATCATTTGCATAATGATCATAAAGATTTACCTTTTGCTGCAGAGAAATTAGTGCCTCCGGGCGGGAAAACTCCAAAGTTAATAGCAAACCTCTATGACAAATACTTTTATGTGATTCATTATGTTCATTTAAAGGAATGCATAAAAAATGGACTTATTTTAAAAAAGATCCATCGAATACTTAGTTTTAAACAAGAAAACTTTTTAAAAAGGTACATTGATTTAAATACACAGCTTCGTCAAGCATCGAAAACAGCATTCGAAAAAGATTTTTTTAAACTTTTGAATAATGCAATATTTGGCAAGACTATCGAAAACAAAAGAAAACAAGTGGATGTCAAATTAGTAACAAGATGGAATGATGACATGAATAAAACGAACAAACACCTTACCGTAGAAAAATTAATCACTAAACCAAATCTAAAAAGTGTATCAATATTTTCAGAAAACTTGGTGGCTATACAATTAAATCATGATAAAATAGTACTTGACAGACCAATATACATTGGGTTCACAGTTCTGGAGTACGCTAAGCAACATTTATATCAGTTTCATTACAGTTTTATTAAGAGTAAATACGAAAACAAAGCACGATTATGTTATACCGACACTGACAGTCTGCTTTACTTAATATATACTGACGATTTTTACCACGACATGAAATACGAAATTTCAAAATTCGATACAAGTAATTTTGCGACAAACAATCCTTATCATATGCCGCAAGTTAATACAAAAATTCCAGGATTATTCAAAGATGAAATGGGCGGTGAAATAATAACCGAATTCATAGGTCTAAGAGCCAAACTATATTGCATAAACAGTGAAAAAACTCAAATAAAGAAAGCAAAAGGTATATCTAAGTCCGTAACTAAACGATTAAAACCGAAAAATTATAAAAATGCATTATTAATGAATAAAAGTCTGAGATGTAAGATGAATATGATAAAGTCAATCAAACATGTACTGTATTCACAACAAGTTAATAAACAAGTTTTAAACAGATGTGATGACAAAATGCAAGTACTCTCAGATCAAATTCACACTTTGCCATGGGGTCATTACAACACGCTATTTTAACAATATAAATATAATTATGATAACGTAACTAGATACGAATAATGTTGTAATTTAAGTATATAAATAATGTTGTAATCAAAGTGTATAATATAATGTTGTAATTTAAGTGTATATAAGTAGCTGAAATATAATTTGATTTTGAATAAATATGTACTTCATGATTTATATTTTATTACAACGACCAGCCCACTCGCTCTGCTATATAAGCTATGACATTATTTATTGCAGATCATATATCAACATGAAGCTGATTAAGCAACCACTGTCTTTACAAATTAATAACATTAATGTAGATCAAAACAGTGATCGCATTAAGCATAGCGCACTTTTACCTAACACAATTCGTTGTATAATATGCGGGCCATCAAATTGTGGAAAAACCAACGTAATGATTTCATTACTACTACATGAAAATGGTCTACGATTCAGAAATGTATATCTGTATTCAAAAACAGCATTTCAACCAAAATATTGTTTTTTGACAGAAGTATTAAAAAGAGTTCCGTCTGTCAAATATTTTGCCTTTAACAACAATAAAGATGTTATTCATCCTAATGACGCTCTTTCAAATTCAGTGTTTATTTTCGATGATGTTGCGTGTGAGAATCAAATTAATATTCGAAACTACTTTTCAATGGGAAGACATAGACAAATAGATTGCTTTTATTTATCTCAAACATATTCAAAAATACCTAAGCAGTTACTTCGTGATAATGCAAATCTTTTAATTGTATTTAAACAAGACGACATTAATTTAAAGCATATATATAATGAACATGTAAACACCGACCTTTCTTGGATACAGTTTAAAGATCTGTGTTCGAGCATATGGAACCATCCACATAACTTTTTGATTATTAATAAAGACTGTGCAACCAATAATGGAAAGTATAGAAAGGGATTTGATGTGTTCATTCATTTTGAATAATAAGAGCATCTTCATGGAAATAGCATCAGTTCAACTTTTTGTTTTACTAAAAACGGTTGTATAGCAGCAACATGGAACAAGATATTAAAAAACAGTTAATTAAATCAGTAAATTCTATCAAAAATAAAATAAAACACATTAAAAATGAAGAGAATCAAATTGACTTAAATATGAATAGAATATTAAAACCCGTTGTCGGGCCTTTAAAAGCATTAGTAGATTCTAATAATTCAAAAAATTATGGTGATGATAATATGAGTTCCTTGAATAATTTAAGTTCGTGTACGAAATATAAGGATTTGAACGATAGCCAAATTCAAGAAAATTGTGATAACTATCATTTTAATAATAAGGGTATTGGTAATGAATATGAAGACGATAATAATGACGACAATGATGATGATGATGATGCGAAATATATAGATGCATTTTCAGACAGTTTTGATAAAAATGAACTTCACAAGAGTCCTTTCAAATCGGAAAAGGCTTTAGAAATATCACTTAAAAAGGAAGATATAAGTAATATTTACGATAACATAAATATATCAGCTGGAATAAGGAGCGAAAATAAAAAAATGATGATGGGCAACTGTGTAGTCAAATTCTCAATGCTAGATAATCCTTTAGTGAATGAAAAGAAACATTTGATTACCATTGATGACAAACAGTACGAATTTACGCCAGGCTTAAAAGAACTTTTGCTACTCAAAAGACCGGCTTTACATTTGATATCGGAGGCAGATAAATTAGTGTATAAAGATATATTGTATCACACTAATGCTCATAAAAGAGATTATAAACCTAATGGACAAATGAAAGGTGATAAAAGCATAAAATATCGTGAAATAATAAAACCATTATTTTCTGAGGGATCGAATGTCTCAGAAACTGATGCTAAAGTCAATACTGTATCAAAATTTGGAGGTAGCTTACCAAAGTTAAAAAAATATAAACGTAATACTGATTTAGTTTATTGGGATGATCCGAATGAGTTAATTGAAAGATTAAAGTTATTAGTTGCCTCTAGGGATGCTGGAAATAGCAATCACGACAACGAGATAATATCTATAATAGAAGAATTAAAAGAAGCTGGTATTATCAAGGAATAAAACCAAACTGCTTCTAAGTTAGTCTTTCAGTTTCGATATAGCACTCAAACATGAATGTTGATAAATTCGGACATCACGTGAACAAAAGAAAAAGAGGAAACGATGAGAGACCAGTGTTTTTAGAGTGCTTTTTGAAACACATGATTGATGGTAATTTAAACGCACAGAATAAAATTATAAAAAATCTTCAAAGTCCTGTAGAAAATAAAGATAGCGCCACAAAAGATTATGTAGATAAATTCATGAAAGACTGTTTTATTAAACTTGAAGCATTGCAGCAATTAACCACTGCACTAACTTCTAAATTATCAAAATTAGAAGACGGTTTTAAACTGGTAAGCCCGAAGACAAATTCTATTGTGAATACAAAAAACATAAAAATTAGATAAAAATGAGTAAAGAGGACGTTGTAAATGAAATACATAAAAATGCAAGAAAAAATTACCCTCGTAGACAGGTTATAATGAAAGACATAGACGATCTTTGGCAAACTGATTTGATCGACATGCAAGCGTATTCACGAGAAAATAAAGGTTATAAATATATTTTAGTGGTAATTGACACATTTTCGAAGCACGCTTGGGCATTTCCATTAAAACGTAAAACTAAAGATCTTGTATGCAATGCATTTGACTTGTTACTAAAAAAGGGACGTGTCCCGAAAAATCTCCAAAGCGACAATGGTGTTGAATATTACAACGAGAAATTTCGGAAACTTATAAGCACTTACGCTATAAATCACTATTCTACATATTCAACAAAAAAAGCTTCGATTGCAGAACGATTCATTAGAACAATAAAATCTAAAATGTTTAAACAATTCAGTTTAAATGGTAACTACAAATGGGTTGATGGAACCCTCAATGATTTAATTCATAAATATAACCATACCTGTCACAGAACAATAAACCAAAGTCCAGCCAAAGTAAATGAAAGTAATAAAAATGCTATACTGGATCGATATATGAAAAAATCTCCGACAAAATTACTCAACAAGAAGAAAAAGTTAACAGTCGGAAACTATGTGCGGATCAGTAAATACAAAGGTACTTTTGAAAAATGTTTTACTCCTAATTGGTCAACAGAAGTATTTAAAATTATAAAAGTACAGAACACACACCCTGTTACTTATTTAATAGAAGATGCAAAGCATCAGCCTATTCTCGGAGCATTTTATGCACAAGAACTTCAGAAAACGGCACATCCTGATTGTAAAAGAGTGCCGGCGCAAGGGTTCGTGTGGCCTGCGCACTGGGAGCGAGGGGTTCGGAGGGGGGTCCGAATGAAAGACGTTGACTTTTTCTCTCTTCTTTTTATTGTTCCATTTTCTTGGGGCTTGTCCCTTGTTCCTTGCCGCTGTGTCGGGAGCTTGTTGATCGTGGGTGTTCCGGTGATGCACTGACACCGAACTCGGAAAGGGGCCTTCTTTTATCCCCGGTCCGGGCTCGGAACAATGAAGCGCCCACGGCCGAACAATGACTCATCACAGCGGCTCGGCCGGTCAGGTACAAGCCCGCGCACTCGCAGGTGCGTTTTAATTACACATGGTACTTATCTTATTTTAATATTTCTGGTTCGCCTATTTCTACATGTTTATTCGTCTTTATCTTAATCTCGCAGACAAATTTAACTTATTTATTATCTATAGATCGATAGGTAGCCTCGCTCCCTAGTTGCATCAAATTACTTTGTCGTCGTAATTTTAGGAGCAAGACTACATACATAAAACATTGACTATAGCGATTTCGTTCATCATATTGTTAACATGTAGAGCAAGGCGAACCAAACATAATCATAAAACTCAATCAAAATATACACTAAATCAGAATAAAAATAACACGGTCCATCCACTAACATAATCACACGTGGGCATTCAGTTATTTATCCTAACACATAATCAGTCGTTTATACATCTTTCCTACATCTAACTAATCTATATATTAAAACTACCTAATCTACGCTTTGGTAGCTGCTCTACTCTACACTGATATATATCTGATCGAGAAAGTACTAAAAAGAAAAGGAAATAAAATATATGTAAAATGGTTGGGATTACCGACGAGTGAAAATAGCTGGATTGAGAAATCGAGTATTGTGTGTAAATCATCTAAATGATTAATGATTAAAATGTAAATCATAAACTGTTTAGAAAATAAATTTAATATATTTAAAAGTGTGTTACGTGTACTATTTAATTAGTCTTCTTTAAGGCATGACAGAAAGTGGTCTTATCAACTGGTTTATTAATAATCTACCTTTTGAACTTCATTTACCTGGTTATAATTATTGCGGTCCAGGAACGAGACTACAAAAAAGACTTGCTCGAGGTGATAAAGGTATTAACTTGTTAGACGAATATTGTAAACAACACGATATCGCTTACAACTTATCCTCGTCTTTAACCGATCGTCATAAAGCTGATATAAGTTTAATGAAAATGGCAAAAACACGAACAACTGATCCACAAGCTTCCATAGGAGAAAAAATAGCTGCTAATTTAGTTCACAAGGCTATGTTAGCTAAAGTGAGCACTGGTGCAGGACTAAAGAAAACCAAGAAACGTACAGGAGTAAAACAAAGTTCAGGTGCTGGCATGAAAAAGTATTTTAAAAATATCATTGCTCATGCAGGAAAGCATGTTCAAAAAATGAAGCCCAATTGCAAGAAAATGGCTATTGATCTAGCTGTTGCAGCTATCAAAGATTTGACAGCTGATTCATCCATTAAGCCTCCACGTGTCATTCCCGTACCAAAAACTGGTGGAGTTCTACCTTTAATACCGATATTCGCTGGACTATCCGCGGCAGGCAAGCTGACAGGAGGTGCTGCTGGAATAGCTAAAGTTATAAATGCATTCAAAGGTGCGAAAAAACGTTTAGCAGAACTAAAAAGACAAAATAAACAAACGAAAGCTCTATGTATAGGGAATGGATTACAGCTTAAACCTCATAAAGATGGTTTAGGAATTTATGTACCTCAGACAAAAAACTAAATCACAGGCTACCCAATCGAGCTCTTACTAATATTGATATTATGAACTATGCAAAAGATGTGCCTTATTTTCGCGGAGTATTTATGAGGGATGAATTATTATATATAAACGGATATCACTCACTTATATTGTTAAAGTCGGCAATTAAAAAAGAAAAAAAAAAAAGAAAAAAAAAGTTCTTTGTGCCACGCAAGATCAGGGAAGCGATTGAGATTGCACGACGGCCCAATTTCAACAGAGATTGCGGTTGGTCCTTGCCTGCTACGTGGAAGCCCGTACTCAGGGCCGTATCCGATGTTAGGAGTGTGAGTGAATGCGGAGTAGACGCAGTGAGTACATACTGCGTGACAGGACCTAACGTGAGTGGCGGTAACTCCCCGACAAGTGAGATCGATCAACGAATCCAGCTACAGCCATCGAACGCACCGTCGTCGTCGACGGGACAAGTTATCTCGGAGCGCGCACAGAGGGCGCTCATCCGCAGTGCGCGAAGAAACGTCAACGGCGACGCGGGCGTGGCGCGCTCACCTTGAAAAAGACCGTCGAAATCGGTCGAAACTGTCGGTCTAATTGCCGACTTTAACAATATAAGTGAGTGATATCCGTTTATATATAATAATTTGTAGTGAGGGATGAATTGCCAAAATATCCACTTCGCAAAGAATGTGGTGTCATTAACTTAGATAGTTCAGAAAATGCTGGTTCTCATTGGGTAGCCTATGCAAAATCAGATAATTATATTGAGTACTTCGATAGCTATGGAAACTTAAAACCACCACAAGAATTAATTAAATATGTTGGAGCTGATATACATTACAATTATGATAATATTCAACGCGATCATCCTTTTAATTGTGGTCATCTTTGTCTTAAGTTTCTTAAAAGTTTTGGAAAGGTATTTAAAAATAAATAAAAACCATAAACACATTGTTGTTCATTTAGTCTGCAATCATGTCTGTAACATTAACCATGACTGGCAATAAATCAATTTTGGAGAACTGTTTTCAGCCTCCAATAAGTGTAGATGAAAATAATTATGAGTGTGGCTTGCTATACTTTTCGGCTTTAAATTCAATACCGAATATAGATGCTACAAATAATATATTTTCTTATGGTGATAACGATGAAGAATTAAAAATACCATTTGGTACTTACGATCTATATGATTTAGTTGACTATATTAAAAGTAAAATTAATGGTCATGACATTAAAATACAACCTAACAATAATACTCTCACATGCTCATTATTTTGTTCCAAAACAGTAAACTTTGATAAAGAAAACAGTGTAGGACAATTACTGGGCTTTTCCAAGGTTAAATTGGAAGCAAATAAATGGCATTGCTCTGAGAACAAAGTCTGCATTCTACCGCTGTCCGTGATCAGAATAGAATGTGATCTCGTGCAAGGATCGTACAGTGACGGTGCATTATCGCATGTAATATATGAATTTGTGCCAAACGTTCCTCCAGGTCATCGATATATTGAAGTACCGAGAAATATTATTTACTTGCCAATCAATAAAAACATTGTGTCATTGTGTATTACGATTAAAATTGTTGACGAAAACGGTAACTGTGTCAACTTCAGAGAAGAAAATATTCAAATCCGTCTTCACCTAAGAAAAGCAAGATGATTGTTTTTAATAAAATATCTAATGTGAAACGCGTCAATACTGCTCGCACTGTTAGAGCACCCGGACGTATTAAAGTATTAAAAAAGATAACAAAAGAAAATAAAAAATTTCTCAGAGCTCTTGGATTTAAAATATGAGTATTCTTCAAATCAGTGACTCAGTGCAATACGATAACTCGATCGAAGGCTATGAAATTCATACCTATAATCCATACAATAATAGCTTCAAAGAAAACGATGAGATTCGAATCCCTATACATCAACAAGACATTTACATATTACCATCCGCTAGTTCTATTTATATCGAAGGACATGTCACATTTATCGGTAAAGACCAGAAGCCCGTTAAGAAGACTGTGGATTTCACTAACAACTCTATTCTGTTTTTGTTCCAAGACATCAGATATGAAATGAACGGTATTGAAATAGATCGTATTAAAAATTATTATATATAAACGGATATCACTCACTTATATTGTTAAAGTCGGCAATTAGACCGACAGTTTCGACCGATTTCGACGGTCTTTTTCAAGGTGAGCGCGCCACGCCCGCGTCGCCGTTGACGTTTCTTCGCGCACTGCGGGCACTGCGGATGAGCGCCCTCTGTGCGCGCTCCGAGATAACTTGTCCCGCCGACGACGACGGTGCGTTCGATGGCTGTAGCTGGATTCGTTGATCGATCTCACTTGTCGGGGAGTTACCGCCACTCACGTTAGGTCCCGTCACGCAGTATGTACTCACTGCGTCTACTCCGCATTCACTCACACTCCTAACATCGGATACGGCCCTGAGTACGGGCTTCCACGTAGCAGGCAAGGACCAACCGCAATCTCTGTTGAAATTGGGCCGTCGTGCAATCTCAATCGCTTCCCTTATCTTGCGTGGCACAAAGAACTTTTCTCGCGCAAGAACAGTTGCTTTGTCAAAGCGTATGTAATGACCCGTATCTGTATCCATAGCGTGTTCTGCGACTGCTGATCCAACGCTATCCAGGGTTCTCACTGACCGTATGTGCTCTGACAACCTTGTAGCCACGTTTCGCCTCGTTTCGCCTATGTAACTCTTGCCACAGTCACAAGGCACCATGTATACACCCGGGACGTTCAATGGGTCTCTGTCCTTGGGCGAGCGTAAAAACTGTCTTAGTTGTGTAAGGGGACGGAAAACTGTCTTAATGCTATATCTCCGGCGTAATAAGTTTCCAATTATATCCGTCACCCCCTTCACAAAAGGTAAGTATACTGGGGATCTCTCTACGGACGGCCAACGTGTGCTCTCAGTCCTGTGTGCCACTCTCCAGCTCTGCCTCCACCGGTAACCGTTGCTCTCAAGTGCCTGTCTCACATGTGATAGCTCATCGTTCACATACTGTGCGTCACATAGGCGTAACGCTCTATTGATGAGAGCCCGTGGCACTGAGTAAAGATGTGCAGGGTGATGATGCGAGTCCGCCCTTAGATATCGGTCCGTATGAGTAGCTTTCCGATAAACCGTGTGACCCAGTCGACCTCCGACTCCCCGTTTCACCAATACGTCCAAAAAGGGGAGGGCACCATCCTTCTCCTCCTCGATCGTAAAGGTAATATTTCGTATTAAAAATGCTGGAATAACATCAACGATTAAGTCATATATATCAATGAATGCAGCAGAAAGTAAAGTAGCTGCTTTATGGGGATGGAAGTTAGATGGAATCAAAAGCAATGACGGTTCTTTCAATATCATTATACCATTGAACAAAATAATGGGATTTGCGGAAGATTACAATACAATTATGATGAATTGTAAACATGAACTTATATTGAACAGAAGTAACTCGAACTTAAACTGCTTCATACTACCAGAAGATGTTATTAGCGTTATAATAGATATACAAAGAATACAGTGGCGTGTACCACATATAAAAGTAGCAGATCGAGAAAGATTATCACTACTAAAACATTTAGAAAAAGACAGACCGATTCAATTAGCATTCAGAAATTGGGATTTATACGAATACCCATTGTTACCTAAAACGACAAAGCATTCGTGGTCGGTTAAGACAACATCTCAATTAGAAAAACCTCGATATGTAATATTCGGCTTGCAAACAAATAGGAAAAATAGTAAAACCAAAGATTGTTCTGAATTTGATCATTGTAATTTAACTAATGTGACGTTGTTTCTAAATTCACAATATTATCCCTACGACTCCCTGAATTTGAAATTTGATCATGGCAGATACAGTATATTATATGAAATGTACGTGAAATTTCGTCAGTCTTATTACAACTGTCCTGCAGATCCTCTGCTTGATCTACGCAGTTTTAAAGAAAAGGCACCATTATTTATTCTTGATTGTTCGAGACAAAATGAAAATTTGAAAACTGGACCTGTTGATGTTAGATTAGAAATTGAAAGTTCGCAAGATATCCCTGACAACACAAGTGCCTATTGTTTAATCATAAACGATCGACTTGTGGAATATAAACCTTTAAGTAATATAGTTCGCAAATTATCATGAACGCTTTTGTAGATGTTCAAGGTTTTAAGACTGACGGGAACGAGTTTATTTTAAAGGAAATTGCAATCATTTGCAACAATCAGATACATGTTCTTCAAATTAAACCACCTTTTCCATTTTATGATTTAACAAAATCAGAAAGAAGACAAGTGAGTTGGATAGAAAGGAATAGAAGAATATTTTGGAAAGATGGTTTGATACCTTATTCAGATTATAAGCATCATATCACCGATTTGTTGAAAGATAAATATGTATTTACTAAAGGTGATGAAAAAGTATCTTGGATTAAAAAGATGTCGGATAGCACCAAGGTTTATAATTTAGAAGATAAAGGTTGTCCTAGTTTATTAAGTTTGTACCAAAATTATAGCAACGCAAACGATGTATATCAATGTATTTATCATCCTACTGTATGTGCTTTAAAGAATGCTATTTGTATTATGAAGTGGTGTAAAGAAAATAAAATTTTATAATTTATTAGATACACATTTGTTGTTTCATTTATTATAGTTCATATAACAGATTTCACAAACTGATATCCATTTACCAGCAACACTTTTATTGTGAAAGACGTTTACATATTTACATATTACCTACTCATATATTATAGGAATAATGACTTTAAAAATTGGAGATATAGTAGAAGTTATCATTCTTAAATGGATTTTCTTTGGATGGGACGTAAAAATATTAGGTAATAAGGAATACAATTCTATTTTATTGCCACGTAATATCGCATCAAAAAATAAACACAGACAAATCGGTTTAAAAGTACTTGCCCATGTTCTCAGAATTGACAAACACTATGTGGATTTAGTAGAACAGCTCTGTGAACTGCAACAGCTCAGAACAGCAAAATAATACAAATATTACGATTTGACACACTATTTCAAAGCTGATCAACTGATGAGTTGATCAACTGATAGGTTGATCAGTTGATAACATTTGATTACAGTTAACATCAATGTTATACCTTTGACAAATTGAACATTCTACAAATCGTTATTAATTCAAACATGAATCGATTTAGTTCTTGAACTGGATGCATTGAATTATTTAATATCTATAAACGGAATCCATTAACCATTAAATAATAAATAAATTGTAAATTAGGGTGCCTGGATCAACACTATTCGATCGATTATATTTAAGTATTGATTAATCGATTCATTGAATCGATTAATCAATAAATATAATAAAATCGATCGAATAGTGTTGATCCAGGTGCCCTAATTTCCACCTACTACTAATTGAGCATCAAATTGATACTGGTGACGCTGCGCCTATTCGACAACGGTATTATAGGATGCCTTTGGAAAAGCAGCGTATACTGTGTGAACAGCTGGATGAGATGATTGCTCTTGATGTTGTTGAACCTAGTGGAAGCGCTTGGTCTTCTCCAGTTCTGCTTACTCCTAAAAAGAATGGAGAATTACGTTTTTGTCTGGATAGTCGTAAGCTGAATGCTATTACTAAAAAGGATGCTTATAATTTACCCTACATATCAGAAATTCTGGATAACCTACGTGATTCCAAATACCTATCTAGTTTAGATTTGTCAAAAAGCTTCTGGCAAATACCTATAAGAGATTCTGATAAGGATAAGACTTCGTTCTATATTCCTTCTAAAGGAACTTACCGTTTTAAAACCATGCCCTTCGGCTTAACAAATTCTCCAGCCACACAACAGCGTTTAGTTGTTCATCTATTCTATGGGCCAGAGTTTGAACACAGAGTGTTTGTATTCATAGATGACATTATTATTGTTTCGTCATCATTTGACCAGCATATTTCTTTGTTATTGCGTGTTTTGGAAAAGTTAAAGTACGCTAACTTGACTATTAACTTTAAAAAGTCACAGTTTTTCAGAAAACAATTGAAATATTTGGGTTACGTCGTCGATGAAAACGGTCTACATGCTGATCCTGAAAAGGTTGAGGCTATTGTGAACTATCCTAAACCTAACACTCGAAAAGAAGTTCGAAGGTTCCTTGGAACTGCTTCTTGGTACAGGAGGTTTATACCTAAATTCAGTTCTCTCGCTGCCCCCCTAAACAAACTTACTTCGAATGGAAAGAAGTCTGATCCATTCTGTTGGTCTTCAGAAGCCGATAATGCTTTTAAACAACTAAAAGAAAAACTAATATCGACTCCAGTTCTCTCATGTCCGAAATACGAAGAGTCCTTTGAAGTACACACGGATGCTAGTGATCACGGTATTGGTGGGGTTTTAACGCAAACTATAGATGGCGTTGAACACGTAATAGCATATATGAGTAAATCACTAAATGCTGCTGAACGTAACTATAGTATAACGGAACGCGAGACACTTGCTGTACTTACCGCATTAGAACATTGGAGATGCTATCTCGATAATGGTAAAACGTTTATTGTCTACACTGACCACTCAGCTCTCAAATGGTTTATAAATCTAAATAATCCTACAGGTCGTCTAGTCCGCTGGGGTGTACGATTATCGACTTTCAACTTTGAAATTAGACATCGGCGTGGTGTTCTGAATGTAGTTCCTGATGCGTTGTCTCGTGCTTGTCCTGTGGCTGTTATTGATGGTACATCTAACTCATCTACGCCTGATCCGATTAATACTACTGATTCATGGTACCTAAATATATACAATGGCTGTCAGAATTCTCCCACTTCGTTTGTTAACTACATTGTTAAAAATAATCGCTTATTTCGCTACATGAAAACGCTAAATCCCTTAACTTCCGAATTCGATTGGAAAGAAGTTGTTCCATCCGAATATCGTTCAGATACAATTAGTCTGAATCATGCAGAGCCAACCTCAGGCCATTTTGGTATTTTTAAAACGTATAAACGCTTGGCATTAAGGTACTTCTGGCCACCGGTGTGAAGTTAGCGGCCAAAAGTAGCGGCGGATTATAACCCGACCAAATTGAGAAGGCTTGCGCATACTTTCGCAATTGCCGACGATTTAGGTCCTATACGGGCTGGGTATGAAAGTAAAGAGGGGGAGGGGGGATAATAAGGGTGAAACAACGCAATTAAAAAGGAAATTCAAGAATAACAGCAGTTGTGAACTTGGCGGCAAAAATCAGCGGCCGAAAATCTTACTTTAGGGTTATTTCTAAACGCTCCATACAAAGTTCACGAAACTTTTACCGAGCATAGAACTGTCCCCAATGCTGAGGTGTTATGCAGTGAAAGTGACTTGAGCGGACGGATAAGACCCGAAATATTTTTTTCCAATTTATAGCATAAGAAAATCGGCCGCCAAGTTTATTTCTAAATGCAGCATTCAAAATTCACGAAACTTTTACCGAGCATAGAACTGTCCCCAATGCTGAGGTATTATGCAGTGAAAGTGACTTGAGCGGACGGATAAGACCCGAAATATTTTTTTCCAATTTATAGCAGAAGAAAATCGGCCGCCAAGTTTATTTCTAAACGCAGCATTCAAAGTTCACGAAACTTTTACCGAGCATAGAACTGCCCCCAATGCTGAGGTGTTATGCAGTGAAAGTGACTTGAGCGGACGGATAAGACCAGAAATATTTTTTTCCAATTTATAGCAGAAGAAAATCGGCCGCCAAGTTTATTTCTAAACGCAGCATTCAAAGTTCACGAAACTTTTACCGAGCATAGAACTGTCCCCAATGCTGAGGTGTTATGCAGTGAAAGTGACTTGAGCGGACGGATAAGACCCGAAATATTTTTTTTTTCAATTTATAGCAGAAGAAAATCGGCCGCCAAGTTTATTTCTAAACGCTGTATACAAAGTTCACGAAACTTTTACCGAGCATAGAACTGTCCCCAATGCTGAGGTGTTATGCAGTGAAAAAGACTTGAGCGGACGGATAAGACCCGAAATATTTTTTTCCAATTTATAGCAGAAGAAAACCTGCCGCCAAGTTTATTTCTAAAGGCTGCATTCAAAGTTCACGAAACTTTTACCGAGCATAGAACTGTCCCCAATGCTGAGATGTTATGCAGTGAAAGTGACTTGAGCGGACGGATAAGACCCGAAATATTTTTTCACAATTTACAGCATAAGAAAATCGGCCGCCAAGTTTATTTCTAAACGCAGCATTCAAAGTTCACGAAACTTATACCGAGCATAGAACTGTCCCCAATGCTGAGGTGTTATGCAGTGAAAGTGACTTGAGCGGACGGATAAGACCCGAAATATTTTTTTCCAATTTATAGCATAAGAAAATCGGCCGCCAAGTTTATTTCTAAACGCAGCATTCAAAATTCACGACACTTTTACCGAGCATAGAACTGTCCCCAATACTGAGGTGTTATGCAGTGAAAGTGACTTGAGCGGACGGATAATAACGCTCAATCTTTTTTTTGGTTTTTGTTTATTTGTATGTTTGTTTGTTATTTTTACTCTCTAGCTTATAAGGTTTTCATATCAAGTACTTATTTGCGAATACCTATTACTGGCTGCGTTGAAAATTGTTTTTGTAAATCATCGACTGTACTTTACAGCTGTTGGTATTCCGAAAATGTAAAATGTAAAATGTAAAATGTAAAATGTAAATAAGACCCGAAATATTTTTTTCAATTTATAGCATAAGAAAATCGGCCGCCAAGTTTATTTCTAAACGCAGCATTCAAAGTTCACGAAACTTTTACCGAACATAGAACTGTCCCCAATGCTGAGGTGTTATGCAGTGAAAGTGACTTGAGCGGACGGATAAGACCCGAAATATTTTTTTCCAATTTATAGCATAAGAAAATCGGCCGCCAAGTTTAATTCTAAACGCAACATTCAAAATTCACGAAACTTTTACCGATCATAGAACTGTCCCCAATGCTGAGGTGTTATGCAGTGAAAGTGACTTGAGCGGACGGATAAGACCCTTTTTTTTTTTTTTTTTTTTTTTTAACCCAGGTAAAACATGCAAATCATGTGGCACCACGCCCGGGGGAGCGTGTTGGTTATGTCGGGATCACCGCCCTGAAGGGGCAGCATACCGACTAAACATCCTGGGGTGTTCCACCTCGTGCCATTCATGCCGAGCCACGGGAAACTGTGATACAACCGCGACCCGACTGGCGCCCGAGCACTCCCCTATTGTGGGCTGTACTAGCCCACAATGTATAATCCACTCATCCCTCACCTTCCTCGTCCCCGTCTGAGCCTCGAGCCACTCGGGCGCCGTGCGGTGCGCGCACTGCGTCCGTGGGCCTGGGCCCTTACTTAGGCGGCGGCACCTCGTACACTCCGGTACGCTTGGCGCCGCCTCGTACCACCCCATGGCGCGGATTTCTTTCTTACCAACCTTTCTCTCAGCCATTCATACATCTTCTGCGTACATCGTCACCGCGCCCGACACGGGCCCCGCGGCGCGCGCGCCACTGACAGACCCGGCCGCATACAACCGTTCACTCATACCTCTCATGCTGTCGTCGCCGTGCGGGAACACGTGACACGACGACGACCCTCCCCACGGGTCCGTGACTTCACCCCGAATCACGGGCCCGAGGACTGCTTACCTAGGGAGGCAGGCGACGATCCTGTGCCGCCCTGCGGCCCGCCCCCGGCCTTCTCCTCCTCCTTCCGGGGCGCGCTGCGGGGTCGCGCTCGCGCTGTCGCTCCGCCTCCTCCTTGGCGGACATGACTCGCTCCGCAAACTCGGATACAGCGCGCCAGGCTCTCTCGCTAGTCACCATAGCGCGCACGACCGTGGGCAGAGTCAAGTCCGCCCCGACCACCGAAACAAGCGTCGCTCTCTCAGCGTTCCAGCCCGGGCACTCCGCCACCGTATGCTCAACCGTGTCCTCGACACACGCGCAGTGATGACACCGAGGAGTGGACTCCGCCCCCGCCACCCGCCACAAGTATCTCCCGAAGCATCCGTGCCCCGAGAGGACCTGCGTCAGGTGGAAGGAGAGGGCCCCGTGCCTCCGCGTCACCCACTGCTCCAACACTGGCCTCACTGCCTCGACGGTGGCGTGGCCCGCCGTGGGCTCCTCCAGCGCTCGCTTCCATCGGTGAAGGAGGCGCCTGCGTGCCTCGTTGCGCCACTGCAACATGCCCTCCCTAGGTAAGGGCTCACCTCCGGTCCGGCTGGCAACGACGCGCTGGTACACCGCGGCCAGCACCTCCACGTCCAGCTCCCACGGCAGGCAGCCGGCCAGCACGCACGCCGCCTCGAACGAGACGGTGCGATAGCCGCGCACTAGCCGGACGCACATGGCCCGCTGCGGTCGCCGTAGCAGCGCCTTGTTCACGCGACCCAACGCGCCCTCCCACACGGGCGCCCCGTACAGCGCCATCGACCGGACCACCGTCACGTAAAGGCGGCGACAGGTCGCATTCGGACCGCCGACGTTGGGCAGCAGGCGGCCGAGGGCGCCGCACGTCGCCATCAGACGCGGCACTAGTCGCCGAAAGTGCTCGCGGAACGTCAGCCTCGAGTCGAGGACCACGCCAAGGTAGCGCATGGCCGGACCCACCGCGATCTCCACCCCGGCTACCACGACGCGAGCCCCAGCCGGTGGCTGCCTCCGCCGCCCGTGGAAGCAAATGGCCTCGCTCTTCTGCAGCGCCACCTCCAGGCCTAGTCGCCGAATGCGCCCCACCACCGCCTCCACGCCGGCCGCCACTCGCGCGGCAGCGTCGGCGTAGTCAGCACCTCTGGCGGTAACCAGTGTGTCGTCCGCGTAGCACGTCAAGCTGACGCCCTCCGGCACCGCGCCCCGCAGCACCCAGTCGTAGCCGACGTTCCACAGGGTGGGCCCGAGGACCGAGCCCTGTGGGACGCCGCGCGACATGGGGCTTGCCGCCCATGCTTCGCGCGCCGGGTACCGGACTTCTCTCCCGGAGAGATAGGCCCCAACGATCCGGCGCAGGTAGACTGGAACGGCGTGGTAGTTGAGTGCCTCCTCAATGCACGGCCAAGGGAGAGAGTTAAAGGCGTTCGCTATATCTAGCGAGACAGCCAGCAACACCCCCCTCGCTTCCGTAGCCTCCTCAGCCATCCGCTTCACCTGACAAATCGCATCGACGGTGGAGCGACAGTGGCGAAACCCGAACTGTGCGTCGGCGAGGTCTGGGCCCACACCCTCCAGATGTCTCGCGAGGCGATTCACCAGGACGCGTTCGAAGAGCTTGCCTACCTCGTCCAGCAGTACGAGCGGCCGGTAGGCGGACGGAGAGTCCGGCGGTCGGCCGACTTTTCGCAGCAGCACCAGCTTGCCCACTTTCCACTGCGGCGGGAAGTGGCCTCGCTCGAGGCATGCGGTGAGCAGTGACCTGTATCGCCCTGCGAGAGGCCCGAGAGCGACGACCACCGCACGTCCTGGGACTCCGTCCAAGCCCGGCGCCTTCTTCCGGCCGCGCAAACGACGCACCGCCATCTCCAACTCCGCCTCGGACACCTCCGGGATCACCCCGTCGTCCCCTCCAACCACCGCTGCAGCCATCACCGGCGCGGGCCGGCCGTTCGCGGCCGGGAACAGTCCGGACACGACGCGCTCCACCACCTCCGGCCGCATGCTCTGCGTCACCGGTGGCGCCCAGGGCCGCAGTTTGTCCCGAACCATACGGTACGGGCGGCCCCACGGGTCTGCGTTCAGTGACGCCAGCAGCTCCTCGAACGCGGCCGCCTTGGCTGCCGCGATGGCAGAGGAGAGGGCCGCGACGCACTCCCTGTACCTGTCGTACAGGCGGTCCTCCTCCTGTAAGTCCCTGCGGCGCCGGCGACGACTGCGGGTGTACGCGCGCCTCGCAGGCACACAGGCGGCCCGCAGCCCGGCTATCTCTGCCGACCACCAGTAGGCGCTGCGCCGGGGCGCCTGCGGCCCGCAGCGAGGCATCGAGGCGTCGCATGACCGCGTCAGCGCCCCGCGCAGCCACTCCGTCTCCGCCACGACGTCCACTCCGCTGGCGACGGGCCCGGGCGCCCAGGCCTCCACCTCCGCGGCCTCCGACATCAGGTCGCGGTCGAACCGCCCGAGAGCCCAGCGAGGAGGGTCACCAGGAAGGGTCCGCCACGGATCGACCGTGACCGTGGAGAGAGCGGAGACGTCGAACCTTATGTAGCGATGGTCCGACAGCGTCTCCACTCCCTCGAGCACCCGCCAGCCCGCAACGCGATCCGCGAGCGCCGGCGTCGCGAACGTAACGTCCACGACGGAACCGCCGTTGCGCCGCACACACGTGTGTACTCCCCCCCGGTTGAGCACTGCGAGTCCCGCCCCGACGGCCCAATTCGCCGCCTCCCTGCCTCGTGCGTTCGTTACCGGGGAGCCCCACATCGGCGACTTGGCGTTGAGATCGCCGGCGACCAGCACATGGCGCGGCCGGCGCCGGACGACCAGCCTCTCCAGCTCTCGCAGGTAACTCTCGAACCGGACGAGCGGTTCATTCGGTGAAAAGTACCCCGCGACGAGAAGGGTCCCCTCGACATCTCCGGCGACCCACCCGCGCCCCCTCTCCACGCGCTCCAGCGGCGGCGCGCCGGCGCTCGTCCTCGTGATGATGGCGACGAGCCCTTCCTCGTCGCCCGCCCATCCGGCGTCCGGCGGCACCCGGTACGGCTCCGCGACGATCGCCACGTGAACTCCCCACTGCGCGAGGGTCTGCATCAGCAGGTCCTGAGCCCTCGCGCAGTGGTTGAGGTTCCCCTGCAGAAACCGGCTCGTACCCATCTATCGGTCGGTGTCCATGTGCTCCGCCTCGTTCCGCGCCCCTGCACCGGAGGGCGACGGGCGCTCGGGCTGCGACGCGACCCTAGAGCCGGCGCTCGCCACTGGCGCTCCCCTCCGTGCAGGCGCGGGGCACGATTTGGTGCCGCTCCTGTGCTGCGCGGGTCTGCCCGCCGCCGCGCACAAGGTGCAGCGCGGCGTGGCGTGGCAGACCGCCTTGTGGCCGGGCTCACCACAGCGATAGCACTTGTCACTGCGGTCCTCCGTGGACGGGCAGAGCGCGCGCACGTGCCCGGGCTCCAGACACCTGAAGCACCGGAGCGGGCGCGCCTCCAGCAGCGCGACGCGCGCCGAGCCCCAGCCGACGGCAAGACGACCGGCCGCCAGCACCTTCTTGGCGGCGGGCACCGGGCACCGCACCCACGCTGCACACGCGCCGGTCGCGCCGCTGCGGACCTCGCCGCCGGAGACGGCCGCCGCGTCGCACGCGCCCGCGCGCGCCACCGCCGCAATCACCTCCGCCGCAGTCACAGATTCGTCAAGGTCGGACACTCGCAGCTCCACTAGTCTGACCGGCCGCGCCACGTGCGCCACCTGCCCGACCGCCTCCTGCATCCGCTGCGCCAGCGTATCCGCCCTGGCCCCGGCCTCGTCGCTCGCGCCCGCCACCTCGAGCACGCGGGCCCCGGTCACCGCGCGCCTGAAGCGCAGGCTTTCGATCCCTAGCGATGCGAGATCGATCTTCGACCTCGCGACGGCGAGAACCTTCGCGTACGTCATGCCATCCTCCACCGCCTCGGGCCGCAGCGTGACGGTCACTGCGGCGGAGCGCGGCGAGCGAAGCGCGCGGGCAGCCGTTCGGTTCGGCGGTGAAGCTGTCGGCCTCTGCGCGACCGCGCGCGGGCCCACCGTCGTCCACCCGTCCCCGGCGGAGGCGGGAGACGCGCCGGCAAGCTCCGCGTCGGGCTCATGGCGAGTCGCCATATTTCCGCGCCGACCTCCGCGGCGCCGGCGGCGCCGAACGGACGTCTCGGGGGCGAGCGGGGCAGCAGGCGGCGCCTCTGCGACAGACACTTCATCCACCACCTCGATCTCCTCCTCCTCCATGGGCACCGCCAACGCCACGGGGGCGGGCGTCGGCGCGTGGACAGCAACAGCGCGCGCAGGCGCCACGGCATTACGCGCGGGCGCCGCAGAAGCCGCGGCGCGCGCGGTAACCTCAGGACGCGAGCGGTCCGCGGCTCGCACAGGGGCCGCACCATTCCGCGCAGGCACCGTGGCGCGCGCGGGAACCGCAGCACCTCGCGCGGGGGCCGCCGCGCGCGCCGTCGCCGCGGTAACCCGGGCGGGCGCCGCGCCGGTCCGCGCAGACACAGGACCGCGCACAGCCAGTGCCGGCCGAGGCGCAGCGTTGGCGGCTACGGCCGCATATAAAGCAGCCGGCCGCGCGAGCGCCGACGCCGACCCCCGCACGGGGACGGGCAGGCGGCCGCGCGGCGGCGCCGCGCGCCCGTCCGCAGCAAGCGGTGGCCGCAGGCGCGGCTCCGGCGGCAGTCGCGTCTCCAGGGACTCGAACCGGGCGTTCACCATGGCGCCCACCTGGACCATGATGTTCCGGCGGAGTCCCTCCTCGTCCACGTCCCGTCGCGCCCTCGAGAGCTCCTCCCGCAGCTGGTCCAGGTCGCGGCGCAGCCCTTCCACCTCGGCACGGAGTCGAGAGTTCTCCGCTCGAATGAGGCAGGACTCCTCCGCGACCGTGACCTCACCCGCACCCGCAGCCCGCGGAGGCGGCATCGCCTGCCTCGACGCGAGCCGCCTGTCTTGCGGCCGCTGCTGCCCGCGCTCTTCATCTCCGTTGGGCGCGGCGCGGTCGCGGCGCGCAGCCGTCCGGCCGCGCGCGCGCGAGGCGCCGGCGCGCGTGGTCACACGCGACGCCTTCTCCATCGGCACATCCGACGCCTCGGTGTCGTAGTCCGTGGACTGCGAGCGGGCGCCGGACGCGCTCACACTGCGGCGCCGCTTTGACCGCGAGCGCCAAAAGCGGCCTCCCTCGCCGGGCGTTAGCGACGGCGCTTGCGCGTCCTCCGTACAAACTTGCGAGTCCGCAGCGTCGACCGGTGGCTGCGACGAGGCCATCGCGGGCCTTAACCAGTCGCACCCTCACCGGTAAACACAGCGGCACACTCTCAAACAAACAAACAAAAACAACAAAAGAAAAAGAAAACACGCACCGCTCTGTATCAGATTTTGAGGTTATAAACCACAAAATCCACCGCAAAGGCGGCTAAAACGCCGAATTATCTGAGATTTTAGTCTCAGACACTCCCGCAGTCCTGAAAAGAACTCACTCACTCCTACACCACTACAAAACTCCAAGAAAAACAAATATTTAATTTTCCCTCCCACAGAAACACGTCCGTCGCGTACGGCGTCAGTGTTGCCATCATCTGAGCCGGACGGATAAGACCCGAAATATTTTTTTCCAATTTATAGCATAAGAAAATCGGCCGCCAAGTTTATTTCTAAACGCAGCATTCAAAGTTCACGAAACTTTTACCGAGCATAGAACTGTCCCCAATGCTGAGGTGTTATGCAGTGAAAGTGACTTGAGCGGACGGATAAGACCCGAAATATTTTTTTCCAATTTATAGCATAAGAAAATCGGCCGCCAAGTTTATTTCTAAACGCAGCATTCAAAATTCACGAAACTTTTACCGAGCATAGAACTGTCCCCAATGCTGAGGTGTTATGCAGTGAAAGTGACTTGAGCGGACGGATAAGACCCGAAATATTTTTTTCCAATTTATAGCAGAAGAAAATCGGCCGCCAAGTTTATTTCTAAACGCAGCATTCAAAGTTCACGAAACTTTTACCGAGCATAGAACTGCCCCCAATGCTGAGGTGTTATGCAGTGAAAGTGACTTGAGCGGACGGATAAGACCCGAAATATTTTTTTCCAATTTACAGCAGAAGAAAATCGGCCGCCAAGTTTATTTCTAAACGCAGCACTCAAAGTTCACGAAACTTTTACTGAGCATAGAACTGCCCCCAATGCTGAGGTGTTATGCAGTGAAAGTGACTTGAGCGGACGGATAAGATCCGAAATATTTTTTTCCAATTTATAGCAGAAGAAAATCGGCCGCCAAGTTTATTTCTAAACGCAGCATTCAAAGTTCACGAAACTTTTACCGAGCATAGAACTGTCCCCAATGCTGAGGTGTTATGCAGTGAAAGTGACTTGAGCGGACGGATAAGACCCGAAATATTTTTTTCCAATTTATAGCAGAAGAAAATCGGCCGCCAAGTTTATTTCTAAACGCAGCATTCAAAGTTCACGAAACTTTTACCGAGCATAGAACTGTCCCCAATGCTGAGGTGTTATGCAGTGAAAGTGACTTGAGCGGACGGATAAGACCCGAAATATTTTTTTCCAATTTATAGCAGAAGAAAATCGGCCGCCAAGTTTATTTCTAAACGCAGCATTCAAAGTTCACGAAACTTTTACCGAGCATAGAACTGCCCCCAATGCTGAGGTGTTATGCAGTGAAAGTGACTTGAGCGGACGGATAAGACCCGAAATATTTTTTTCCAATTTACAGCAGAAGAAAATCGGCCGCCAAGTTTATTTCTAAACGCAGCACTCAAAGTTCACGAAACTTTTACTGAGCATAGAACTGCCCCCAATGCTGAGGTGTTATGCAGTGAAAGTGACTTGAGCGGACGGATAAGACCCGAAATATCAATAATTACATATCTGGATGGGTTTCGATCCCTAGTGGTGTCCCACAAGGTTCTTTATTGGGGCCATTGCTGTTTGCAGTCTTTGTGAACGATATCGATCAGTGTTTCCAGACATCTCGTTTACTGTGTTTTGCTGATGACATGAAAATTTTTGCCCCAATATCATCAATAGTAGACGCTGAGGCCTTGCAGTCAGACTTGGCACGTCTTGAAAATTATTGTCGCATGAATCAGCTTGATCTCAATCCCTCCAAATGTAATATTATGACTTTTAGTCGCAAAATAAATTTATTGTCATTTAATTACTATCTCAAGGGGGAAAAACTGCAAAGAGAGAGCGTCGTTCGAGATCTCGGTGTCCATCATGACTCTAAGCTTATATTTGATACCCACATAGATAAAATCACAGCTAGGGCTTATAAAGCCCTTGGATTTGTGATGCGGAGCTCGAGAGACTTCACTCAAATCAAGACAATTAAAATACTGTACTGTAGCTTTGTACGCAGCATTCTCGAGTACGCGTCGCAGATCTGGAACCCTGGTTACAATGTGTACATAAAACGTATCGAAAGTATACAAAAAAAGTTCATAAGATACTTGTGTTTCCGTACTAGTGACATATATGACTCTTCTTGTTATAATAACCTTTGTAAGAAGCATCACTTACTACCCCTAGACAAACGTCGTGAAATCTCAGACATAACGTTTTTATTAAAAATTGCCTCAAATTCTATTGATTGCTCAGAGCTGCTGTCTAGGATACATCTTAGAGTCCCGCCTAGGACCTTTAGACACAACCCTGTTCTCTCTACTCCACTAGCCTCAACCAGGTACAGGAGGAACTCCTTCCTACTGCGAGCGGGTGAGAGCTTCAATCATTTGTCTGCAGACCTGGATCTGGATCTATTTAATACCGGTTGTGGCAAGGCAAAGCGACTTATAAGTAGTCGGTTTTTTGACGATTAAACCGTTTAGTTGCGATTAACCGTTCTGTTATATTTGTGGTGTCTTGACTGTGCTGTTTTATGTTATCAATTATATTAGTTTTAAGATGATGTACTTTTAGTGTCTCAAATACGTATACCGCATCTAATAGTGGAGACCTATTATTGGCTTTCTATTATTATTTTCATGACTATTTATTTATATAGCTGTTGGTCTTCCCAAAATTGTAAAATAAATAAATAAATAAATATTTTTTCACAATTTATAGCAGAAGAAAATCGGCCGCCAAGTTTATTTCTAAACGCAGCATTCAAAGTTCACGAAACTTTTACCGAGCATAGAACTGTCCCCAATGCTGAGGTGTGATGCAGTGAAAGTGACTTGAGCGGACGGATAAGACCCGAAATATTTTTTTCCAATTTATAGCAGAAGAAAATCGGCCGCCAAGTTTATTTCTAAACGCAGCATTCAAAGTTCACGAAACTTTTACCGAGCATAGAACTGTCCCCAATGCTGAGGTGTTATGCAGTGAAAGTGACTTGAGCGGACGGATAAGACCCGAAATATTTTTTCACAATTTACAGCATAAGAAAATCGGCCGCCAAGTTTATTTCTAAACACAGCATTCAAAGTTCACGAAACATTTACCGAGCATAGAACTGTCCCCAATGCTGAGGTGTTATGCAGTGAAAGTGACTTGAGCGGACGTATAAGACCCGAAATATTTTTTTCCAATTTATAGCAGAAGAAAATCGGCCGCCAAGTTTATTTGTAAACGGAGCATTCAAAGTTCACGAAACTTTTACCGAGCATAGAACTGTCCCCAATGCTGAGGTGTTATGCAGTGAAAGTGACTTGAGCAGACGCATAAGACCCGAAATATTTTTTTCCAATTTATAGCAGAAGAAATTCGGCCGCCAAGTTTATTTCTAAACGCAGCATTCAAAGTTCACGAAACTTTTACCGAGCATAGAAATGTACCCAATGCTGAGGTGTTATGCAGTGAAAGTGACTTGAGCGGACGGATAAGACCCGAAATTTTTTTTCAATGTATAGCAGAAGAAAATCGGCCGCCAAGTTTATTTCTGAACGCCGCATTCAAAGTTCACGAAACTTTTACCGAGCATAGAACTGTCCCCAATGCTGAGGTGTTATGCAGTGAAAGTGACTTGAGCGGACGGATAAGACCCGAAATATTTTTTCCAATTTATAGCAGAAGAAAATCGGCCGCCAAGTTTATTTCTGAACGCCGCATTCAAAGTTCACGAAACTTTTACCGAGCATAGAACTGCCCCCAATGCTGAGGTGTTATGCAGTGAAAGTGACTTGAGCGGACGGATAAGACCCGAAATATTTTTTTCCAATTTATAGCAGAAGAAAATCGGCCGCCAAGTTTATTTCTAAACGCTGTATACAAAGTTCACGAAACTTTTACCGAGCATAGAACTGTCCCCAATGCTGAGGTGTTATGCAGTGAAAGTGACTTGAGCGGACGGATAAGACCCGAAATATTTTTTCCCAATTTATAGCAGAAGAAAATCGGCCGCCAAGTTTATTTCTAAACGCAGCATTCAAAGTTCACGAAACTTTTACCGAGCATAGAACTGTCCCCAATGCTGAGGTGTGATGCAGTGAAAGTGACTTGAGCGGACGGATAAGACCCGAAATATTTTTTTCTATTTTATAGCAGAAGAAAATCGGCCGCCAAGTTTATTTCTAAACGCAGCATTCAAAGTTCACGAAACTTTTACCGAGCATAGAACTGTCCCCAATGCTGAGGTGTTATGCAGTGAAAGTGACTTGAGCGGACGGATAAGACCCGAAATATTTTTTCACAATTTACAGCATAAGAAAATCGGCCGCCAAGTTTATTTCTAAACGCAGCATTCAAAGTTCACGAAACATTTACCGAGCATAGAACTGTCCCCAATGCTGAGGTGTTATGCAGTGAAAGTGACTTGAGCGGACGGATAAGACCCGAAATATTTTTTTCCAATTTATAGCAAAAGAAAATCGGCCGCCAAGTTTATTTCTAAACGCAGCATTCAAAGTTCACGAAACTTTTACCGAGCATAGAACTGTCCCCAATGCTGAGGTGTTATGCAGTGAAAGTGACTTGAGCGGACGGATAAGACCCGAAATATTTTTTCACAATTTACAGCATAAGAAAATCGGCCGCCAAGTTTATTTCTAAACACAGCATTCAAAGTTCACGAAACATTTACCGAGCATAGAACTGTCCCCAATGCTGAGGTGTTATGCAGTGAAAGTGACTTGAGCGGACGGATAAGACCCGAAATATTTTTTTCCAATTTATAGCAGAAGAAAATCGGCCGCCAAGTTTATTTGTAAACGGAGCATTCAAAGTTCACGAAACTTTTACCGAGCATAGAACTGTCCCCAATGCTGAGGTGTTATGCAGTGAAAGTGACTTGAGCAGACGCATAAGACCCGAAATATTTTTTTCCAATTTATAGCAGAAGAAATTCGGCCGCCAAGTTTATTTCTAAACGCAGCATTCAAAGTTCACGAAACTTTTACCGAGCATAGAAATGTACCCAATGCTGAGGTGTTATGCAGTGAAAGTGACTTGAGCGGACGGATAAGACCCGAAATTTTTTTGTCAATGTATAGCAGAAGAAAATCGGCCGCCAAGTTTATTTCTGAACGCCGCATTCAAAGTTCACGAAACTTTTACCGAGCATAGAACTGTCCCCAATGCTGAGGTGTTATGCAGTGAAAGTGACTTGAGCGGACGGATAAGACCCGAAATATTTTTTCCAATTTATAGCAGAAGAAAATCGGCCGCCAAGTTTATTTCTGAACGCCGCATTCAAAGTTCACGAAACTTTTACCGAGCATAGAACTGCCCCCAATGCTGAGGTTTTATGCAGTGAAAGTGACTTGAGCGGACGGATAAGACCCGAAATATTTTTTTCCAATTTATAGCAGAAGAAAATCGGCCGCCAAGTTTATTTCTAAACGCTGTATACAAAGTTCACGAAACTTTTACCGAGCATAGAACTGTCCCCAATGCTGAGGTGTTATGCAGTGAAAGTGACTTGAGCGGACGGATAAGACCCGAAATATTTTTTCCCAATTTATAGCAGAAGAAAATCGGCCGCCAAGTTTATTTCTAAACGCTGCATTCAAAGTTCACGAAACTTTTACCGAGCATAGAACTGTCCCCAATGCTGAGGTGTTATGCAGTGAAAGTGACTTGAGCGGACGGATAAGACCCGAAATATTTTTTTCCAATTTATAGCAGAAGAAAATCAGCCGCCAAGTTTATTTCTAAACGCAGCATTCAAAGTTCACGAAACTTTTACCGAGCATAGAACTGTCCCCAATGCTGAGGTGTTATGCAGTGAAAGTGACTTGAGCGGACGGATAAGACCCGAAATATTTTTTACAATTTACAGCATAAGAAAATCGGCCGCCAAGTTTATTTCTAAACGCAGCATTCAAAGTTCACGAAACTTTTACCGAGCATAGAACTGTCCCCAATGCTGAGGTGTTATGCAGTGAAAGTGGCTTGAGCGGACGGATAAGACCCGAAATATTTTTTTCCAATTTATAGCATAAGAAAATCGGCCGCCAAGTTTATTTCTAAACGCAGCATTCAAAGTTCACGAAACTTTTACCGAGCATAGAACTGTCCCCAATGCTGAGGTGTTATGCAGTGAAAGTGACTTGAGCGGACGGATAAGACCCGAAATATTTTTTTCCAATTTATAGCATAAGAAAATCGGCCGCCAAGTTTATTTCTAAACGCAGCATTCAAAATTCACGAAACTTTTACCGAGCATAGAACTGACCCCAATGCTGAGGTATTATGCAGTGAAAGTGACTTGAGCGGACGGATAAGACCCGAAATATTTTTTCCAATTTATAGCAGAAGAAAATCGGCCGCCAAGTATATTTCTAAACGCTGTATACAAAGTTCACGAAACTTTTACCGAGCATAGAACTGTCCCCAATGCTGAGGTGTTATGCAGTGAAAGTGACTTGAGCGGACGGATAAGACCCGAAATATTTTTTTCCAATTTATAGCAGAAGAAAATCGGCCGCCAAGTTTATTTCTAAACGCAGCACTCAAAGTTCACGAAACTTTTACCGAGCATAGAACTGTCCCCAATGCTGAGGTGTTATGCAGTGAAAGTGGCTTGAGCGGACGGATAAGACCCGAAATATTTTTTTCCAATTTATAGCAGAAGAAAATCGGCCGCCAAGTTTATTTCTAAACGCAGCATTCAAAGTTCACGAAACTTTTACCGAGCATAGAACTGTCCCCAATGCTGAGGTGTTATGCAGTGAAAGTGACTTGAGCGGACGGATAAGACCCGAAATATTTTTTTCCAATTTATAGCAGAAGAAAATCGGCCGCCAAGTTTATTTCTAAGTATCAAATGTAATCAAATGTTCGAAATTCCGTCCGCCATTTTGCTATTTAAGCATTTAAACAAGCCTACGACGTTGTTTAAACTGACAGCTACTTTTTTTATTTATTTATTTACTAACTATAATTTTACACATTTTACTTAGTTCTAAGCTTCGCCAAATTGCATAACAATTTGTTGGCGAACATTTGCACTCACTTAACTACTATGTGTACATATGTCGCAGTCAGACGGGCCCAGCTAGACACTTCGTAAAGCGCCGAACCACACCATATAACTACTTTTTCGGATCTTCAGGAGTTGATTAACTTTAAATAGTGTTTATTAGTAAACATTTTTTTCAAACAGTTGTTAAACAAGGTACTAATTTTAATCATCGATTATAAAGTAAATAAATGATAATAAGTAGATGATTAAGTAAGCTCAAGTCACTTTCACTACATAATACCTCAGCATTGGGGACAGTTCTATGCTCGGTAAAAGTTTCGTGAACTTTGTATGCAGCGGTTAGAAATAAACTTGGCGGCCGATTTTCTTATGCTATAAATTGGAAAAAATATTTCGGGTCTTATCCGTCCGCTCAAGTCACTTTCACTGCATAACACCTCAGCATTGGGGACAGTTCTATGCTCGGTAAAAGTTTCGTGAACTTTGAATGCTGCGTTTAGAAATAAACTTGGCGGCCGATTTTCTTATGCCGTAAATTGTGAAAAAATATTTCGGGTCTTATCCGTCCGCTCAAGTCACTTTCACTGCATAATACCTCAGCATTGGGGACAGTTCTATGCTCGGTAAAAGTTTCGTGCACTTTGTATACAGCGTTTAGAAATAAACTTGGCGGCCGATTTTCTTCTGCTATAAATTGGAAAAAAATATTTCGGGTCTTATCCGTCCGCTCAAGTCACTTTCACTGCATAACACCTCAGCATTGGGGACAGTTCTATGCTCGGTAAAAGTTTCGTGAACTTTGAATGCTGCGTTTAGAAATAAACTTGGCGGCCGATTTTCTTCTGCTATAAATTGGAAAAAAATATTTCGGGTCTTATCCGTCCGCTCAAGACACTTTCACTGCATAACACCTCAGCATTGGGGACAGTTCTATGCTCGGTAAAAGTTTCGTGAACTTTGAATGCGGCGTTCAGAAATAAACTTGGCGGCCGATTTTCTTCTGCTATAAATTGGCAAAAATTATTTCGGGTATTATCCGGCCGCTCAAGTCACTTTCACTGCATAACACCTCAGCATTGGGGGCAGTTCTATGCTCGGTAAAAGTTCCGTGAACTTTGAATGCTGCGTTTAGAAATAAACTTTACGGCCGATTTTCTTCTGCTATAAATTGGAAAAAAATATTTCGGGTCTTATCCGTCCGCTCAAGTCACTTTCACTACATAATACCTCAGCATTGGGGACAGTTCTATGCTCGGTAAAAGTTTCGTGAACTTTGTATACAGCGTTTAGAAATAAACTTGGCGGCCGATTTTCTTCTGCTATAAATTGGAAAAAAATATTTCGGGTCTTATCCGTCCGCTCAAGTCACTTTCACTGCATAACACCTCAGCATTGGGGACAGTTCTAGGCTCGGTAAAAGTTTCGTTAACTTTGAATGCTGCGTTTAGAAATAAACTTGGCGGCCGATTTTCTTCTGCTATAAATTGGAAAAAAATATTTCGGGTCTTATCCGTCCGCTCAAGTCACTTTCACTGCATAACACCTCAGCATTGGGGACAGTTCTATGCTCGGTAAAAGTTTCGTGAACTTTGTATGCAGCGTTTAGAAATAACCCTAAAGTAAGATTTTCGGCCGCTGATTTTTGCCGCCAAGTTCACAACTGCTGTTATTCTTGAATTTCCTTTTTAATTGCGTTGTTTCACCCTTATTATCCCCCCTCCCCCTCTTTACTTTCATACCCAGCCCGTATAGGACCTAAATCGTCGGCAATTGCGAAAGTATGCGCAAGCCTTCTCAATTTGGTCGGGTTATAATCCGCCGCTACTTTTGGCCGCTAACTTCACACCGGTTCTGTATCATACGAATTATCTCTAAATCATCAATAAGATGTAATTGAACTTTAGTTTTAAGTAACATAGCATCAAAACTTAAACTTGGAGCTGTTAAGTAAAACGATGGGTCCAATTTATAATTTTTTGTGCAAGTTTTCCTGAAACTTTCGAAGATATCTGTTAGTAATAATACGTCACTTTTTAAGTACAAATCGGTATTGTTCGATACCAACCCATGCAACGCAAAAGCACAGTGGAAGCGTGTCAAATTAGAAGAGTTATTGCATGGATCGGTACCGTCAAGTTAGCCTGCGATACACAGGGCAATAATCAAACTAACGAACTAACCTTAGTGTTCCAAATACAAAGTTAAATTGTCGTGCGCGGTCTTCGGAGGCCTGTACGTACGTACAGGAACATGTGGCTCGACGTCTTGACATTCGGCGCACGACCCAACCAACTACTTGTTACGTATGTATAGTCTACACGGCACAATCGAGATAACAAGTTATTATCACCAAAAATCGGTTCCGGCGCACAACCAAAAAACTTAATTCGCGTCCAACAAACGAGCAAACAAAACAAAACAGACAAAAAACGGATCTATCCGTACGCGAAAATAATAATATCGGAAGCAAAATTAATGGCCGATTATCATTCAAAACAATTATGCGAATTGTCTGCGTTCGCGCAAGCAACAACAACCAAGCCAAAATCGGCACCAAATTACACTAATAGCAAACGGGCGAGACACCGGCCGGCTACCTGTCGACCCTGCTCTTCACCCCCGCCTGCCCGCGTTGACCTACATTCGCTCAGCACAGCACGGCAAATGGCACGGCGGCTGACAATTAGGTACTTTACGCGAATTGAATCAAATCATATCTATTCCAAACATTCCCCCGCCCCGGACCGACGACATCGGTCCGAATATCAATTAATCGGGAGTCGAGAGAGTGTTGCGACAGCTCTCTTCAATATGGAGTCGCCCACCAAGACCTCTGCAAGACGTGGGGTGCCATCTGCCCCAAGAAAGAGGTTGAGAATTCGCCCCCTTCGCCACAATAACGGCGGCAGGTTAGAGTCCTTAACCAGGACAAGGTCTCCAATTTTTGGTGGGTTCTCTCGGTCAGTCCACTTAACGCGCTGCTGTAACAAATGGAGGTACTCCAACGACCATCGATGCCAAAAAGTCTGGGTCATTTGTTGGAGTGCCTCAAAACGCGACAATCGGTTCGGGTTAATATCCTTCAACGGATATTCAGGCAGAGCGGTAAGTGGCTGCCCAATCAAGAAATGACCTGGGGTCAAAACTTCCAGGTCATAGGGATCCGACGAGAGCGGACACAATGGCCGTGAGTTTAACACGGCTTCAATTTTACAAAAAACGGTAACAAGTTCCTCATATGTGAGTACCGTATCCCCAATAACGCGACGGAGGTGAGTTTTGGCGACTTTAACAACGCTTTCAAAGATCCCTCCCCAATGTGGGCAATTTGGAGGATTAAATCGCCAAGTTACCCCACGTCGGGACAGTGCATTTTCAATCTGACTATGGTTACCCTGGAGGAAAGCATGTACGTCATTCAAATAATTATCGGTGCCCTTAAAATTTGTCCCGCAGTCCGAACGAATCAACGCGGGCAATCCGCGACGGGACCCAAAACGAGAAAGGGCCGCAACAAACGCTTCGGTGCTAAGAGCAGATACAACCTCAAGATCGACGGCTTTAGTTGACAAACACACAAACACGCACAAGTAGACCTTCTCTCTCTTCGCATTGCGAAGGCGTGACGCTTTGACCTGAAAGGGTCCTGCAAAGTCTGTCCCAACTCCCAAAAATGGACGAGCTGGATTCACACGATCAGCCGGCAAATCTCCCATGAGAGGCTGCATCGTGGCCGCCTTAAGGCGGTAACAAGGTATGCACCGAAAGATCACAGATCTAATGGCTCGTCTCGCCGTCAAGATCCAAAAATCACGCTGCAAGTTGGCCAGCAAGGCATTTAGGCCAGCGTGGGACGATTTCACGTGGCGATCAGTCACCAACAATTCCACAAAATGTCCGCTCTTAGGAAGCAACAAGGGGTGGCGGGCGCCATAAGGCAGCCTCGCATTCTTCAATCTTCCCCCAACGCGCAGCAATCCTGTTTCATCAATGAAGGGAGTCAAGCGTGCAATCGCGCCCTTCAGCTGCGACTTTCCCTTTCGCAGGGTATCCAACTCAACATGGAAGTGCTCAGCCTGCACAACTCGGACCCAATGCATCAGAGCGCTCTTACGCTCGTCCGGACTGAGGACAGGAGAACTCGTTCTCAAATGTCGCTGTTCTGCTCGATGTCTGCAGTTCCAAGCAAACCTCTTAATCCAACCGGTCACTGCTATCAGCTTGTCTAACGAGCTGTACCGATCGAGCAGGGAAGTAGTGTCCTCCTTGGGACGCTGCTCCATGGCGTGGACTTTCAGTCCAGGCAGCGGATCCACCATACAAATGCCTGTAGGGGGCCAGGTCCCTTCAGGACGAGCCAACCAATCTGGACCCCACCACAACGGATGTCGAACGAGTTCTGGGGAGCTGCAACCACGTGACGCACAATCGGCAGGGTTCAGCTCACCCGGGGTGTGTCTCCAAATCAAAGGAGTCGCAGTATTTTGTATCTGCGAGACACGGTTCGCAACAAACACCTCTAAGGTGTGAGCTGGCGTCTTCAGCCAGGCCAACACAATTTGGCTATCAGTCCACGCGAACACATCACGGACAGCAACATTCGGCCGCAGAACGGCGGCGACATGATTCAACAGACGCACGAGGAGGGCGGCCCCACTCAACTCCATCTTCGGAATGGTCAATCTAGTCCGAAGGGGGGCGACCTTGGTCTTGGAGGCTACCAAATGCACGGACACCTGTCCAGAGCCATCCACAACACGCAAATAGACCACGGCAGCGTACCCTTTCTCCGATGCGTCACAAAACCCGTGTAGAGACACGGTCTTCCGGCCCGAGAGTGAAAACGACCTAGGAATCGTTACAGCGTTCACCTCATCGAGGGTGCTGACAAAAGATACCCACTCTTGGTACAAGCTGCCGGACAAGGGTTCATCCCAAGCCAGCTTCGCCAACCACAACTTCTGAAGGAAGCACTTGGCCTGAAAGATGACGGGGCCAATCCAACCATTTGGATCGAACGTTCTCGCCACAGTCGACAGTACAAGACGCTTTGTCCACACCGGTGGGGACGGCAAGTCAACGTTATACGTAAAAGCGTCGGCAACAGGATTGTACTGGACTCCAAGTACAGCTAAAACGTTCGGGTTATCCGCATTTTCAAACAGATGAGGATCCTGCTGGTACTCACTGGGAAGCCCTTCCAGTAGACTTGGTGAGTTAGACATCCATTTTCTCAACTCATAGCCTCCAGCACGCAAGATTTCGATCAACTCATCTCTCAACAAGAGAGCGTCCGCCTCGCTAGCAGCTCCAGTACAGACATCATCCACGTACAGGTCCTGCTCCAATATGGCGGCGCCGCGAGGAAAGTGGTGTCGCTCTCGATTGGCCAACTCCAACAAAGATCGAATTGCCACGAAGGGACTCGATCGCAAACCATAAGTGTTGGTATTCAATTCATACACCTTGATAGGTGCGTCAGGATCTTCTCGCCACAATATAAGCTGGTACCGACGATCGTCCGGGTGTATTACAGTCTGTCGGAACATCATACGGATATCGGCCACAAAGACGACAGCATGGCGACGGAAGTTCGTAAGAACATCACAAATATCCTTATGCAATTTGGGACCCGAGTGTAGACATTGGTTCAAGGAAACACCATTGGACGTGGGCGCCGAGCCATCAAACACCGTCCTCAATTTACCACTCGGGGCCTTCAAAACGGCATGGTGGGGCAAGAAATAATGTTCCACGGAGCGCCAATCAACATGGGATACGGACATGTGCCCCAAGTCCGCATATTCACGCATGAAGTCAATGTACTTCGCACGGAAGTCAGGATCTCGCCTCATTCGGCGCTCCATCGATATTAACCTTTTTTCCGCTAATACACGTGAGTGACCGAGAGGAGGACGCGAAGCGAGGAAAGGCAACCGCGTAACAAACTTCCCAGAGCGGAGACGACCAGTGTTATTCTGGTAAAACATCTCGCACTCCTTATGCTCCGGATTCACAAGTGCCTTGGTAGGGGGCTCTTCAATTTCCCAAAAACGCTGAAGAGCGTCAGATAGAGACAACCCAGCAACGTGGACAGGCACATCCAAAGATCCAGCCGAGATAGGCCCAAACAAAACTTGCCCAAATATCGTCGGCTGGGCCACCAAGCCTCCTGGCTGCAAGATCGTGAGGCTTCCACACATCAATACCCCCAAAACATCGGCACCTAGAAGGACATCAATAGGTCCGGGTGTGTGGAACGTAGGATCAGCCAGGACAAATCCCGACGTCAAATTCATCACCGAGGATGGCAATTTTACCTGAGGCATGTCCCCCAGGACATTTTCAAAAACAATCGCTGAAGTAGTTAGCCTCGGGACCGTAGGGGAGACAGGGGAGAAATCAAACCGCACTTGACCCACAACACTACAAATTTTAGTATGGCCAATACCCCTCACATAGTCCTCGTAAGGCTCCAAACCCAATTTTAATTTCCCCACTAATCGCGTAGAGAGTATGCAACCCTGGGAGCCCGAATCCAACATGGCCCTTACGTCAACATGGTTGCCATGCGGGCCCCAGACTCTCACCAATGCTGTCGGCAACAAAACGGTTTCCGACAGAGCACGAGCAGCATTGGGCTGAGAGTGGGGAGCAAATACCTATTCGATGCGCTCCTCGGAGCGCTGACCCCAATCGGTGTACCTTGGGGACTCATACTGCTCAAATGACGCCTGTTTGCGTCTCGAGTTCACCCAGGTCCTCGGAGGGGGGCTGTGAGCTCCACCTCGGTCCAACTTCTGCGGAGCCCTCTGCAGTCTCGCATTGACAGACAATGGCGGCGAAAACTGTCTCGAGGGTCTTGCAAGGAAATTGTACTCCGCAGGGCGCTCCCAATCTTGGCGTGGGGAGGGGGGGCACCCGCCCGTAGGGCGCTGTTCCCCACGTCGTTCCTGAGCGCGGGTCTCATCATTGAGACGTTGAGGCGACAAACAATCCTGCCTGTTCGTCCGCCGGCTGCCAGACGGCGGAGAGGCAGTCCCTCCACGAGCCCGCTGCTGGCCGTGGCCAACCACTGGCCTTGCTACAGGAGGGGACCAATCATGGTTCCTTTCCCCGTTCATATTGGCGCACAGCACCCGGTGGTGGTTGCCTCCGCAACTAGCGCAAGGGGTGGAACTCTGGCACTCGCGTTGGAAGTGCCCGCCTAAACAACCAAAACACCAACGGCGTTCCAAAGCGACACGTCGCCTGCCTTTCACGTGAATGGCCATGAATTCCGGGCATGCAACAACTCGGTGGCCCGGTTTTTTACAATACACGCACGAATCTCCAACGACTGCCGCTGCGTACTTCTTTGTGAATGTCGCAGGGTGTCGGCGCGTGTCCTGCCGCTTGGGCACAGGTATTACCCCAACCACTGCTGGAGCGGCCTGTCCCGAAACATCGGCCCGACGGCACTCTTCCTCCAAAAATTCCACAAGTTCCGAGTACTTACTTAGGAAGGTGCAGCTTAGTGACGTCGTGTTTCTCCTCACGACTCACAAATCCGTGTTTTTCCTCAAAGCGAGCCCTCATGTCTCCCGGGAGCTTGGTCATGACAAGGTGGAAAAGCAAAAATGACCACTCGTCCACCGGGAGATCAAAATTCTTCAAAGAATTAGTGGCCACCAACAATGGATTCAACAACTGCGTGCGCAAGTGCGCAACCCCCTGGACCCTTGGCAGTCCCAATATAGTCGCCACGTGCGCGTCTGCCAAGCGTCGGTTATTTTGGTACCGACGTGTCAATAGGTCCTTCGCAACCGCGTAGTTCTCATCCGTCATGGTCAGATGCTGAACCTGACCGCGGGCCTCTCCGTCTAAGGAGGACATCAAATACGCGAGCTTCTCAGCCGGGGACAAATCCTGGCGTTTATCGACCAGGTTCTGGAACATATCCCAAAATGCGGCCCATCCCTTCAAATCACCCTGAAAGGTGGGGATCGTCAAGGTAGGGAGGCGTGACAACAATCCCGCCGGCGTGGCGGACGCCGCGGGGCCCCTACTCGAAGCACTCAAACCTCGTTGGCGTCGCTTCTCAATAATGCAGGCCGCCTGCACCAACTGATCAACCATTTCATAATACTGCTGGATGTCATTCTCCACCTGGTCTTTCCGTTGCGGATCCAAATCATCAGGTGCCAGCTCCAAAAACGAAGTATAGTACGTGTGTACGTCAGAGGTACGCTCTGTCAAATCGGCGTATCTCACTAAAAGCGCCTCTTCACGGTCTGGCCTGTCTATCAAAGCTACAGCCGTGGACAACCATCGCAACTGAGATTGTATCTGTCTTGCCGCGTGTGAATAAGACATAGTTTACGATAATTCAATAAACACAACAAAAATCAAACAACCAAAAAACAAATCCAAATTAAAAATGCACTGTAGGATCAATTACCTGCCTAACTCCGGCCCTAACAGTGGTCGCGAGGTGCTCAGCAACACAAAACCAAGACGTGTATCACTGAACCACGCTCTGCTACCAAACGCTTGTTCGATACCAACCCATGCAACGCAAAAGCACAGTGGAAGCGTGTCAAATTAGAAGAGTTATTGCATGGATCGGTACCGTCAAGTTAGCCTGCGATACACAGGGCAATAATCAAACTAACGAACTAACCTTAGTGTTCCAAATACAAAGTTAAATTGTCGTGCGCGGTCTTCGGAGGCCTGTACGTACGTACAGGAACATGTGGCTCGACGTCTTGACATTCGGCGCACGACCCAACCAACTACTTGTTACGTATGTATAGTCTACACGGCACAATCGAGATAACAAGTTATTATCACCAAAAATCGGTTCCGGCGCACAACCAAAAAACTTAATTCGCGTCCAACAAACGAGCAAACAAAACAAAACAGACAAAAAACGGATCTATCCGTACGCGAAAATAATAATATCGGAAGCAAAATTAATGGCCGATTATCATTCAAAACAATTATGCGAATTGTCTGCGTTCGCGCAAGCAACAACAACCAAGCCAAAATCGGCACCAAATTACACTAATAGCAAACGGGCGAGACACCGGCCGGCTACCTGTCGACCCTGCTCTTCACCCCCGCCTGCCCGCGTTGACCTACATTCGCTCAGCACAGCACGGCAAATGGCACGGCGGCTGACAATTAGGTACTTTACGCGAATTGAATCAAATCATATCTATTCCAAACAGGTATATTCGCCTAAATTGCGTAAACCAAATATGTTCCATACATTCAAGGCGTGTTTATAGTTAGACTCAGGTATATCTTCATTCATTAACTTATTAAAGAAACGTTTTCGCGGTGGTAGAGAAGTTTCTTTGTATATGTTCCAGCCAGTTATACGAGGGACGTTCAATGTATTCTCGGTATCAGTATGAAAAACAATGCGAATAAAACTGATTATTTTTTAATTTTCAATATAATTTCTCATAACCTCAATACATTTACTACATCTTGAAATTAACTTTTCAATCCCCTGTAAAAAATAATTTTCTTCCTTGTCGGAAAAATTATCATTTATGGCCGTCTTAAGCTCTTCATCATCGAAAAATCGTTTCCCGCGAAGATTTTTTTTTTAATTTTGAAAGAGATAATAATGACTCGGGGCCAGGCCGGGGCTATAGGGTGGGTGGTTGAGTTCTTCGAAGCCACATCCTCGCACAGCAGCCTTCGAAACACGCGCTGTGTGCGCCGGAGCGCTGTCGTGGAGAAGCAACACACCAGCGGTCAGTTTTCCTCGCCTTTTTTCATTAATATTTTCCCTTAAATTACGCAAAGTGGTTGCGTTAGATGCTGCGTTTAGGGTTTCACCTTTTTTCATGTACTCGATCATCAAAATTCCTTTAGAATCCCAAAACACCGTGGCCATGACTTTTCCGGCAGATGGAGTGACTTTAAATTTCTTAGGGTGATCTGCGCCCTTTTTATGACATTGCATAGACTCCTGCTTACTTTCAGGGTCATAGTGATGAACCCATGTTTCATCTCCAGTAACAATTCGGTCAAAAATACTAGTAGGATTGTCGCCACAGAGCTCCAAAAACTCGCTACGCGGTGCTCTATTTTCTTCAACATTGTCGCGTTAGTCATTGCGATCGTCTTTCACCGAGGATTATTAGAGAACTAATGATCATAATTAGATGAAATTTTATATTTATACCCTCAGATAAAGTAACTATTTAATGAAGTTATAAAATTACCCAATTCATTACGTAATAAGTCCGATACCGAGAATACATTGAACGCCCCTCGTATATTCATACGGATACACCCCTTTACATCGCATTAAATCAAATTGCAGCGGATCTGAAAAAAATCGTGATAGATGTATAAAATCCTCTTTGTTTAAATTTTCTGCGAGTTTTTGTAAACTAGTAGCTAAAAAATTGAATGAATCAACGAAACGAACAGGTACTAGCCCTCCGTCCTCTGTAATGAATAGTTTTGTAAACGATATGTACTTTTCTTTATTTTTAGCTACCACTTTCAATGAACCTTTCATATCACCTAGTTCCTTTATAAATAAATGACAGTCGTGGCCTGATAGGTTATGAAAATAGACCGGGATGAATTTAGGTAAAGCAAATCGAATGTTACAGTAGGTGTGCGTTGCGCCTCTGTACACCCCTGTCAGGTGACAGTGATCGCGGACTCGTTCGTCAAAAAGCATTTGCGAACATATATGACAGACTTTTGCGTTATTAAAATTTTGTAAATCGATGTCGGTAAATACAATTGGTTTGTTAGTGTTCAATATCTTATGAATCTTTATAATATCGATTTGAAGATACTCAGTGAATTTTTCGGCACAATTAAGACCTCTGTATGATCTGTATCGGTTGAGGGTATTGTCATATGAGCACACAATGTAATAACCAAAAGCTGCTGGAACATGTTTTTGAGTTGTAGTTGTGAATGTAGAGGTGGAAGTGTCGCTCGTACAAGGCTCTAAAAATGACTCGAAGTCAGCGTAAATAACAAAAGGTATATGCTGCATCCTTTCAAAATGCTTAAATTGAATTATGGTCCCCTTGTTCGTAAGAACTGTCGCGACACTACCACATACATGTGAATTTAATTTACATTCGCTGTCAAAAAACATCAGACAGTCATCGCAAAAGTATATTTTACCATGATGTTTAGTTAACTGTGTTCTCAATAAAATGTTCAAATGTTTAATTAAACAATAATGTGAACGAGATCCGTTTTCTAGCAGTAATAAATTAACATGATGATTTTGCCGACAGTGCGTTTTGTAAAGCGGTCCAACAATATGTTTGTTATTACTAATACCATACACGTTCACACTCACATTACGATTATTTTTTTCGAAAGTTTTTATATCAGAAAGGGAAACCGGAAAACTCATATTTTGCACATTTAGTATATCCTTAAAATGAGGATAAGAGGATACTCTATTCGGGTTATTTTTTGCAGGAAAAAGAGATGCTATCACACTCCATAAGAAGCAGAAATTATCATAATTTTTTATATTGACACATGATCGCTTATGTTTTAAAAATTTCGGCAAAGCGATAAAACTAGAAGCCCTCAGCGGAGTGTATTTGTTAATATTTACTTCAAGATACAGATTTCTTAGAAAAGTCCAACCGCTATCTCGTTGTTGAAACTCATCCATTTTTTTACAAATAATATTTTTCATGTTCCGAAATACTTCTTTAAAATCATAATTTCGACATAGAACTATATTTTCCGTATTGAAAGACTTTGTTTCCTTTGAATCATTTTTTGGTAAAGCGTATTCAGAAAACAGCTCTAAATTTACCTTTATCGCATTGTAAGAGCTGATTCTAGCGTCGAATAGCTGACGTACTAACGAACTGAGTTTATTTAGATATTCAACTGGCAAACAACTAGTTGTCTCGTTCTCACTCCCACGTCTAGTAGGTGATGGATGTCGCAAACGGTATGATGCAATGCGATTTCTAAATGCAGATTGAATTTTATCAATGTTTTCATTTATTTGTACAGCATTATTGTTCTTATGTTGTATGCTTTTTAGATGACCTGAAAAAGCCTTGCTTTTAATTGATTGATCACAAACCGTACAATAAACGGATTTGTGAGCCATAATGGTATAGGTTTAATATAATGATGTTATAATGTACAAATAGTATGAAGTAATATTTATTTGAATTTTAATTTATAAATACTTGTACGGAAATATAAATTATAGTAATTTTAGAGTTCTTCATCTATTTTCGATCTGCAAAAAATTTTCCTTCTTCCGTAAACTTTTTCTTCACTTCCTTCATAAAGTTTCTTAGTGATTCCAACTCTGGGCTGTCATCACTTACGCGATATTTTAGGCTTACGCTCGCTTTTTCGTGTCGGTTCCTAGGGTCCACTTTCGCAATATCCGCGGTGTTGTACACCCGAACCTCGACAAACTAATTACCCTCCAGTTGCTGGTATCTCCGCAGAACCCCGTCGGCAACCCTCCGCGACAGCGCTGACGTAAGGTTCGCTCTCTCCAACGCGATACTTCTCGCACTCCTCGCCTCACTTTCGTCACCGCTGTCAAAGACCTCGGTGAAGGTTTGTCTTTCGTTGTCAAGGGTAGCACGTTTAGGAGCAGGAGCAGGAGCGTTGCTTGCTTTTGATTTCCGCTTCGGAGCAGCAGCGATCTTCTTTGTCACCGATTTAGACTTGGGTGTTCCGCGAATGCTTCTGAAAGGGGTAACAATAAATTAATTAGACATAATGGATTCGAATAGAGCATATCGAAATGATGATCACGTAATGTTTACAGTAACATAGCACCTAATATATTTAATGTAAACTTACACTCGTTCATCGTCATCGGAGTAGAGGGTTGCGAACCGATGTGCAGGTTCTTCATGGCTTGACTTCGCTGTGTTCACGTTCTTGCGCACGTAATATTCAGAGTCAGACCTGTAAAATGAAATAAAATGTAAAATAAATAATTTAATCTCTACATTCAGAGAGGTGCTGTGTTTTATTAGGAATATCAGTGTTCGATCCATGAGTTATCCCTGATTGTTCGTCAGCGACATATTTACAAGAAATAAAAAAATAAATCAGTAACAGTAGTAGGATTTACGTACTTACATGATTTAGATGCACCGGATTCTGAGTTTCACAAAAAAATACTTAGTTAGGTACTAGGTCGAGCACTTCTTCACTTTAGGGTAGAGTAACCTTGCTGAAGTTCACTTGAAGACAATTTGGATGAGCTAATTCGTTAGCACCATTTAAACACGAATTTCGGGTGACGCTGACAGGGGTCGTCAACATTTTATTGATCATACTTTTTTTAAGTGTAACACTTTGGACTTTACATCGTTCTTATTATACGCGTAATTTTTTCTGCGTTTGAATGGTTAATTAACTCATGGCAGATATTACATACGAGTTTGCTAGCTAGAGATTTATTAGGATCTTTTATAATTCTAAAGGGATGATCCACTTTGTAAAAAGTCCAACCCTATTTTGCACGCACACAAGAATATGCTGTGTTTTGTTGGTTTCCTCACGATGTTTCCTTATGTCGCAATAACTTATTGATACAATATTCATTTATAGGTCAACATAGAGCTCATTAATAATATTAAGAACAAGTAATGAACAGATAAACGTGTTATGTTACAACCGTATATCGTAACCAGTCAAGTAATCTTATTCATTCGTTTCTACTTCTTAATAATTCATTTCTAATATTTTAATTATTTTGACTTTGACTGAATTCATTTTTATGAATAAAAGGTTTACTACACCTTACATGGTGCTAAATAAGCATAATTTATATTTTAAATATATTTAAGGAAAATGTGTCGCAATGACCTAATTAATTTAAAACCGTACACTAAACGCACATCGTATTGCACTTCCGTCAGCGTTTTCTTTGAGGATACAGTCGAGCACATAATTATGTATGTATAAAATATTAAAATAATATATTATTTATTTATTTATTTAATCTTTGTTACATTTTATGTATCGAGCGAACTTAATGCCTTGCGGCATTTTCTTCCAGTTTACCTTAAGGCATGCAGAAATTGTATATTACCTATTATAGATCTATTAGAGAATTCGTGAAATGTATTTTATACTTTTATCATCACTAATCAATCTTCACAAATGTTTCAAACATGACTGTGTTATTACCGAAAAATTATATACAGTCCTTTGAAAGACTTTATGAAACAAACATTATTGATAGGTAATTAATTATAGAAGAATTTGTGTCTGCATTTGAATAACCTGAATAACAATAAAAAAAATTATTTTGCAAGAATGCTATAAAAAGATTTTATGTTTGACTGTACTTATAATATGTTGCAATGATTAAACCGTTTACATATCATAACATGAATACCTAAGGGATATCGCACATGGTGATGCTATAATATTTTATGTTACGATAATATATTAAGAAATCAGAAACAGATAAGATAAGATAACAGGTATGAAATCTTATCAGTCTCTTGAAAGCCTGCTCTAATACGCCTTTTGTTTGATTTATAGTATACAGGTATACCGCTTTACTATTAGATGCATTAGACAGCTCATCAGATGATGATTCTGTTCAGCAAGATGAAAATGTACATTGTCTTCACCATTTATGCGATGATTCATGTGGATTGTATAGTAAGCGATATTTTATCTTAAGGTAAAAATAATTATAACATCCGCTGTACAACATGCTTTATGCATAACCGTTTACTTAGCAAAAATGGTTTGCGCAACATGCGTGGCAAAAGGTTGTCGCACATGGTGATGCTATAATATTTCTGTTACTATATATTTTAAGTATCACAAACAGGTAAGATTATGTTAATGTATTATGAAATCATTTCAGTCTCATAAAAGCCTACTAGTACAAACTTTTTGATCGATTTATATAAATACAGGTAATACGACTTCACTATTAGATTTATTAGACAGCTCATCAGAAGATGGTTACTTACTTTCTGTAAGATGAAAATGTACAATTGTTTTCGCCTTTTATGATAATCTATTTAAATCCTATAGTAAGCTATGTATCGTATATAAGTATATTATCTTAATGTAGACATATATTATAGCACCCACTGCACGACATGATTTACACGTACCTAACACGAGGTGCGCCAATGTTGATGCAGCAAAAATAGTATAGGCAGCTTACTTATTATAATGTCTGTCAGCAATTTTGATCTAAGGATGTACAGTCAATTGGGAAAATATGTAACCTTGTAATAAAAACTCAATGTTTTTATTTAACTTTTTGATTCATTTTGATTATTATTATTATCACACTTTAAATGTCAAGCATAGAAAATACTTTCTCTGTGGGAATCGCGCTCAAGACGTTCAGCTTATGCGCAGCCTAACCTACCGCACATTTGGTTAGGATAGGTCTGATGTTATGAATCTAATTGAGTTTACTACTTCATAGTTAACTCTTTGCTTTATATAATTTAGTGGTGAATGGGTGAATTGTAATTAATTAAGTTGCCATCGTCGACTTGGGTGAAAACCTGTAAAGGCGCTGGGATTTTGATCTTTAATGAAATAAATAAATAAATATTATTATTACAAGTATTATTGCAAATATACATAATACATTTATAATGATTTTAAAATGTAGTCAAATAAATTGTTGTATGTAGTATATACTCGTATTCAATTGAAAATGTATTCAACAATATACCTTGTTTATACATTTTTACGTTTGACTGTACTTAGAACAATCGCTGACAAATTGTTGTTGTCAGTGACAATGCTTACATTAACTATAGATGTAATGTTAGGGAGCTGGGGATAGTATAACAAAAATTGCACTCCAAACTCTGATAGTGCAATCTACTTGTCCTAGTACATATCAATGTGATGCTTGTTACAGCTTTTCAACATTCATTTTTGCAGATTTTCGCATTAATGTCGATGGCATACAATTTGAGGACCCTCACATATACACAGTAATATTTTACCATATGTTTTAGTGCAATGTTCAGTGTGCTAATATCTATAGTGTTTTTAGACAAATATTGTATAAAACGTTCACGCAACCAAACTGGTTATTGAATCGTATTTTTAATTTATCAGTGTAGAGTCCGCTTACAAAGTGCAGTTAACTCAGGATGAAGAACTTAAAATAATAATTAGATAATTTGAAATGTTTGTGTTGTATGACTAGAGTCGACGGTCTAATCATAACCAATTCAAGAAGGTGATTGTATTTGAGGTTGAGTAGTTCGATGGAAGTCTAGATATCGGCAGATCGAGTCCGTGATGGAATGATCCTTTATTATATCTAGACTATCCGTATTCTAACGAAAAACTAATAAAATAATCATCGACTTGGGTCTCGGTCACATTATAGACATTGTGAAAGATCTAGTGAAACAAAACAGTTATGTTATACGAATAAGACTATAAAAGTGTGTGTTATGTGATTAGAGTATAGGTCTAACTCTTCCCAACTCGAGAAGGTGGTTGTCTTTGAGGTAGTCAGATGGAGTTCTAGACATTAACAGATCGAGTCCGTGATGGAATGATCCTTTATTATTTCTAGACTATCCGCATTCTGACGAAAAACTAATAAGATAATCATGGACTTGGGTCTCGGTGACTTTATAGACATTCTGAAAGATCTAGTGAAACAAAACAGTTACTTTATAGAACTCTAAAGTTTGTGTTGTGTGACAAGAGCAGAGTTCTAAAACCAACCAACTCGAGAAGATGACCGTCCTTGAGGTTGAGTAGTCAGATGGCGTTTTAGACATTGGCATATCGAGTCCATGATGGAATGATCCTTTGTTATTTCTAGACTATTCGCATTCTGACGAAAAAACTAATATGGTAATCATCGACTTGGGTCTCGGTGACTTTATAGACACTCCATCTAGATCGGGGAGTTTTTAGTCCGTAGGTCACTGAGTCACCTTCTCAGTGAAGTCGGGCATGCTATCGCGTACGGGCGCGGTGTATCCATGAGGATTTTCTCCTCGCACGGAAAAAAAAAAAAAGATCTAGATGTTGTAGTTATGAACTTGTGAATCAATCAGCAGAGAAATTTGGGTATGTTAACATTTTATTTATTTCTATCACCTATATCCTACAACCAACTAGTCTGTTAACAGTGTTACGTTAACGAATATGTTCCATAATAGCGTATGCAACGCAAACGATATCCGTTAATCTGCAGACATTCGTAACATTTTTACGATCCCATGAAAATTGTCATACTACGGTAGCGTATTTTTGGGTTTTTCGAAATGCATGATCATCCGAGCAAAGTGAGTGTCAACGAACGTTTGCGAAGGAATGGAATGTGTTTTGAAATGCCCAATAATACCCTACTAGTGGGTTTAGCTACAAAGTATAACCTACACATTCATCAAATGGATGCCATCACAGCATTCCTTTAAGGCGATATTGATGAAGAAATATATACAACTCAGCCGCCACTATACGAACAAAATAGTAAAGTATGTCTACTCAAAAAATCGATATATGGTTTGAAGCAAGCAAGCCGACAATGGAACAAGAAACTTAACATGGCTCTTCTAGATATTGGTCTGACAAGATCAAATGTGGATCCTTGCATTTATTATCGGATTATAAATGATAATGACATAATGTTCATCGCAGTTTATGTCGATGACCTGCTCTATTTCTTCAATTGTGAAGAAACTGCTGATAACATCAAAGAGAAATTGAAGAATAATTTTTTTATGAAAGACTTGGGTGAAGCAAAGCAATGTATTGGTCTCCGGATTGGTCGCAACCCAAGTAAAAATGAAATTACGCTGGACCAGTCTGTTTACATAGAAAAAATAATTACAAGATTTGGCATGACAGATTGTAACACTGTATCTACACCATGTGATCCAAGTGTGCAATTAAAGAATGCATGCAATGATGATGAAATTTTGAAAAATATTCCCTATCAAGAAGCTGTTGGCTGTTTACTGTATTTATCACAGGGCACAAGACCTGATATTGCATATGCAGTTAATAATGTGAGCAGATTTAATAACGAGCCGACTGTACAACATTGGACGGCCGTGAAGAGAATAATAAGATATCTGAAAGGCACCACAGCATTTAAACTGACCTACAGAAGAGACAACACTGATATTGTTGGTTTTTGCGACGCTGACTGGGCAAGCGATTCTGAAGATCGAAGATCTTGTACAGGGTACTTATTCTTATTTCAGGGTGCTGCAATTAGTTGGAATTCAAAGAAACAGCGAACCATAGCTCTGTCAAGCACTGAGGCTGAATATATGTCACTATCGACAGCCAACCAAGAAGCGATTTGGTTAAAACAATTAGAAGAGGATTTCTGGCCCGAACGCAATGGTATCCCAATTTTAATTTACTGTGATAATCAAAGTGCTATTAGTCTTGCAGGTAACGATGTCTATCATGCTCGAAGTAAACATATAGATGTCCGGTTCCACTTCGTAAGAGAAAGGATCAGCATGGGGGAGATCGCTGTCCGCTACCTGAGCACCCTGGAGATGATGGCTGACGTCCTGACCAAAGGCCTACAACGCATCAAGCACTCCGGTTTCTCCAAAGCAATGGGTTTGCGTCCTGGGGAGAATGTTGAGGATTAGGAACGCAACCCATACTGTGGTGGAATGGAACGTCACCATCGTCTATGACAGCTGTCACTCTGTCTGTGTGCTTCCGGTGCCATTGTAATGTACCTAATATTGTGAGAAAATAAAACGTTTATATAGTACTAAATTCTTTAATTACTTAACACTATCATCTTCATCTCCGTAAGCCCGTGTTCTAACTGATAAGTATCCATTCGATATTCGCACGAACGCTACCTGATAGACAGGTAGGTCTAGCGTTGCTCTGGGGATCAGGCTACCTGGTGGTTGGTCGGTTCTTCAACTTGTCTGCCTTCTGGCACTGGCGTTGTGCGTCTAAACAATCCTTAGTGCCGTTTACTGAGTCCTAGTCCGAGAGTGTGCTAATGACCAACGGATCGTGCCATTATCCATATATTTACTTTTATATTTACTGCATATTTCGTATCCTATTTATTGATACGTTCAACATCGGCCTCCCTATAAATCTGCTACAGATTATATGGCCCTCTTTTGAAATCCCATACTGTTTTTCAAATACTATTCTCCCATCTTTCTGTTTTGATATCAAATTGAGAAATAATTCTTCCGTATTTACGTGTTGGTAATGTTATTAATTACCTATTCATTCATTATTCTTCTAATAGTTCACCTACATACACAATATACACATTATACATTCCTATATTTAATTAAGATTTCATGTAAATAATTAATTCATTTTGTGTAAATATGGTAATGTAGATAACAAGAACCGTAGTGCTATTGTAAATCTAACGTATAATGTAAATATATATATTGAGTAGGTATTCATTAAATATGTACCTATTTCTAATTACGTTTTTTGTATACATACATGCGTACATACACATCACTTAAGCAGGTACTTAATTATTTATTTATTTATTTATTTAAAATTTATATGGAACGTAAACAGTTATCATAAATATTTCATATTATCCATAGCTTGATACATAACTAGAGTAGTTAGAGGTAGTTAGATGGGGAGCACCTCATTGCCCGCGTCCGCAGGTCACAACCATGTAGACATAGAGTAGACTGTCCCTGCACGCGCTCCCCGGGTGGTGCTAAAGGGCAACCACATCAATATTTTTTTTATTTTTTATTTTACAAAACAATAAATTTTTCATATGAATTTAATAAAGCATTTACTCCAGTTGTTTTTAAAGATGCCCAACGCAAGGGCAGTTCACGCAGTGCGTGTTGCACTAGCGCTACCTACATGCAAAGGCAACTTTAGGTACCACTGCGGTATGGAAAGAATTGCGTGGCGCGCGTTGCGTGAGTTGCACAGAGAAGCACCAACACTTGCAGCAACAGCACGCGTGCAGCGCACGCAGCGTAGGTATCCTACTTGCGATGCGCGCGGTGCACGATGCAATGGTCAAAATTACGGGCCCTATGAATACCGAACGATTTATTGGGACCTTTTTAAGGGTTCCGTATACCTAAAAAGAATCACTTCGTTGTCCATCTGGTATGTCTGTCCTTCAGTTTGACAAAAACCTTTTTCTCAGGAATACATGAATGTATCATATTGAAATTATCAAATTCCTTCATAGCTTTTTTTTAATTTTACCTGGCTTGATTAGTTACGTCTATTGCGCATAATATCACTCAATTCACAAAGCGTAACCATTTTTCGTAAGTTGCGGCACATTCAGTACGAAAGCCACATAACCTCGCGGGCCGCTCGCGGCCCGCGCACAATGCTACTAGGTGTATACTGTGGTGTTATACTTTAATTAATAATATATATAGCTACATTACCACTGACTGACTGATACGTGTTTTGAGGAAACTGGAGGGGGTGGGGGTGTGGTGGGGGGTTGGTTGTATAGATTTTGGGGATGAGATGGGCGGAAAAATATAGCGGTCCCCCTGGGGGTTGTTTATCTTGGGGTCACTATGGTGAACTCTGTGATGCGCAGTCCGATTTGGATAAAATTTGAAACAAATGTAAAAAATACAATCTAATAAAAGATTTTTTTTTTAATTTTGAAAAAAACAAAATGGCGGCCGAGTTATAAGAAAAAAAGTGGGGGGGACGAAAAAGACCCAAAAGTAGGGTACTGGTAAATCGAGTTGGGTGAGCCGTAGGGAGGGGTGCAATATGTCGTTGGAATGGGTAAATCCTCTACTTTACCAAAAAAAATGGGGGGTTAAAAAAAACAAAATGGCCGACGAGTTGGGAGCGATTGAAAAAAAGGGAGGGAAATCACGAGTGGGCAAAGCGATATTACTCCCAGATGGCAACACCTCAGAGCTTCGGCTTGTATGGGGCGGTTGTAGGTCTCGGGGAGTAGTGTTGCCAAGAAAAAAAAATTTCCCAGAAATCGGGGTAATTTACCCCACAGGACCGAAAAAGGTGGCAAATAGAAATAGAGACTTTAGGGAAATTCTGGGTATGCAGTCCGATGAGGTTGACCCACCCAAATGACATTTGGGTATTTTTATCGAAATCCGCTGGCAACACTGGGATTGGCGAATTTTTTTAAATTTTCGGCAGTTGCCGACTTTGGAGGGCAACTTTGTTAGACCAAGTTTGAGCTAGCGCAACGGTTTAAATGCAGTTTGTTGGGAAATTTAGTCTAGATAAACAGAAAAATAAGGAAATTTTTTAAAAAGCAAAATGGCGGCGAGATGGGAGACAAAATTTTAAAAAGTTGAAAAGTTGGGAATTTTCAAATCGATATTACTCCCAGATGCCAACTCCGCAGAGCTTCGGCTTGTATGGGCCGGATGTAGGTCTCAGGACGTAGTGTTGCCAGGAAAAAGAATTTTCCCAAAAAGTCGGGTAATTTACCCCACAGGGTCCAAAAATGTGACAAATGGAAATAAGGACTTTAGGGAAATTCTGGGTATGCAGTCTGGTGAGATTGGTCCACCCAAATGACATTTGGGTATTTTCATCGATATCCGCTGGCAACACTGGGATTGGCGAATTTTTCAAATTTTTGGGAATGGTCAGATAAATTGAGTTAGATTGTTCTACCAAGTTTTAGCTAGCGAAAAAGTTTAAATGCAGTTTGTCGGGCAATATAGTCCAGATAACCAGAAAAATCCGAAAAGTGGGAAAAAAACAAAATGGCGGCGAGTTGGGTAATAAGATGGTAAAAAGTAGAAAAATTGGGAATTTTCAAAGCGATATTACTCCCAGATGCCAACGCCGCAGAGCTTCGGTTTGTATGGGCAGGATGTAGGTCTCGGGACGTAGTATTGCCGTGAAAAAGACATTTCCCCGAAATCGGGGTAATTTACCCCACAGGACCCAAAAAGGTGACAAATGGAAATAAGGACTTTAGGGAAATTCTGAGTATGCAGTTTGGTGAGCTTTGGCCACTCAAATTACATTTGGGTATTTTCATCGAAATCCGCTAGCAACACTGGGATTGGCGACGCTTTGAAATTTTTGGGAATGGTCAGGTAAATTGAGTTAGTTTGTTCTACCAAGTTTTAGCTAGCGAGAAAGTTTAAATGCCATTTGTTAGGTAATATAGTCCAGATAGCCAGAAAAATCCGAAAAGTGGGAAAATCAAAGTGGCGGAGAGAGTGGAGGTAAAAGTGTAAAAAGTACCAAAAAATGACATTTTCAAAGCGATATTTCTCCCAGATAGCGCCACTTTAGAGAATCGATTTGTATGGGTCAGTTGTAGCTTTCGGGCCGTAGTGTTGCCACAAAAAAGAATTTTCCCAGAAATTCGGGTAATTTACCCCACAGGTCCCAAAAAGGTGACAAATGGAAATAAGGACTTTACGGAAATTCTGAGTATGCAGTTCGATGAGGGTAGCTCACCCAAATGATATTTGACAACTTTCGTCGAAATCGCACGGCAACACTGGAACTTATGCGACTTGAAAGTTGTGGTCAGAGCCCCGTTTGGGCGCCAACTTTGTTAAAGAAATGTTGCGCTAGAGCAATAAAATATATGCCATCTGTTAGGTACTATCCTGTACTTACTCAAAAGTCTAAAGTATTTCAAAATCCAAGATGGCCGCCAAAATTTTGACATCCGAATGAATCGAAAATATCCCCATACATTTTCCTATACAAAACGAATGAGTACTGCAGGTCTATATAAAACCGTGGTCAATGCTTCCAATAATCGATGTCCATCGACAATTATAACGAGGCCGAAGGCCGAGCATCCACCCGCGAGGCCGTAGGCCGAGCTCCGCGTAGGGCGAAGCCCGAAGCGACCCTCCCGCGAGGCCGTAGGCTGAGCTCCGCGTAGGGCGAAGCCCGAAGCGACCCCCTCGCGAGGCCGTGGGCCGAGCTCCGCGTAGGGCGAAGCCCGAAGCGTCCCCCCCCCCGCGAGGCCGTAGGCCGAGCTCCGCGTAGGGCGAAGCCCGAAGCGTCCCCTTGCCAAGCGGATACACATACCCTCCCGCGAGGCCGTAGGCTGAGCTCCGCGTAGGGCGAAGCCCGAAGCGAGCCCCTCGCGAGGCCGTAGGCCGAGCTCCGCGCAGGGCGAAGCCCGAAGCGTCCCCCCCCCCCCGCGAGGCCGCAGGCCGAGCTCCGCGTAGGGCGAAGCCCGCAGCGACCCCCCCGCGAGGCCGTAGGCCGAGCTCCGCGTAGGGCGAAGCCCGAAGCGTCCCATCCGCGAGGCCGTAGGCCGAGCTTCGCGTAGGGCGAAGCCCGAAGCGACCCCCCCCCGCGAGGCCGCAGGCCGAGCTCCGCGTAGGGCGAAGCCCGAAGCGTCCCACCCGCGAGGCCGTAGGCCGAGCTCCGCGTAGGGCGAAGCCCGAAGCGTCCCACCCGCGAGGCCGTAGGCCGAGCTCCGCGTAGGGCGTAGCCCGAAGCGTCCCCCTTGCCAAGCGGATACAATACGATCATCTGTGTCGCCTAAATAACCTTGGCGAGGTCGAAGACCGAGCCCAAAGCGAGGCCATAGGCCGAGCTCCGCGGAGGGCGAAGCCCGGAGCGTCCCCACGCCAGCAAAAGCGAAAAGGAAAATGCGTATACGCTCCGAATCAGAATGAATTTTTGAAATCTATATAAAGATGATAACACTTGTCTTTTGAATTACGTCTTTATTTAGTGCCAGGCCTTCGGTCATTTGGGGTATTGCATGCTCTATATTTATAATCAGTTAACAACTTTAAATCAAACTATTCTCGAAACATGTCCATTTCATAACGTTTTGAATTTATACCTTTCGGGCGTCGCTTGATTTACAAGTGGCAAGACAAATTGCATTGCACGCACACCCAATTGCACAATGAACAAACCCAGATAAAATTGTAGTTAGTTGCGCCGCCTCCAAACCTACATTAAAAAGGAAGCCCCGCGGGTCGCTCGCGGCCCGCGCACCCACGCACCTACTAGTTAATAATATATATAGCTACAATACCACTCACTCACTGACACGTGGTTTGAGGAACCTGGAGGGGGTGGGGGTGGGTTGGGGTGGTGGTTGTATAGACTTTGGGGATGTGATGTGCGGAAAAATATAGCGGTCCCCCTGGGGGTTGTTTATCTTGGGGTCACTATGGTGAACTCTGAGATGCGTAGTTTGATTTGGACCAAATTTGGTAGGTTTGTAAAGAATAGCATCTAATAAAAAAAATTTTTTTTGGTTTTCAAAAAAACAAAATGGCGGCCGAGTTATAAGAAAAAAAGTGGGGGGGACGAAAAAGACCCAAAAGTAGGGTACCCCTAGATCGAGTTGGGTGAGCCGTAGGGAGGGGTGCAATATGTCGTTGGAATGGGTAAATCCTCTACTTTACCCAAAAAAATGGGGGGTTAAAAAAAACAAAATGGCCGACGAGTTGTGAGCGATTGAAAAAAAGGGAGGGAAATCACGAGTGGGCAAAGCGATATTACTCCCAGATGGCAACACCGCAGAGCTTCGGCTTGTATGGGGCGGTTGTAGGTCTCGGGGAGTAGTGTTGCCAGGAAAAAAAAATTTCCCCGAAATCTGGGTTATTTACCCCACAGGACCGAAAAAGGTGACAAATGGAAATAGGGACTTTACGAAAATTCTGGGTATGCAGTCCGATGAGGTGGGCCCACCCAAATGACATTTGGGTATTTTCATCGAAATCCGCTGGCAACACTGAGATTGGCGAATTTTTTTAAATTTTCGGCAGTTGCCAACTTTGGAGGGCAACTTTGTTAGACCAAGTTTGAGCTAGCGCAACGGTTTAAATGCAGTTTGTTGGGAAATTTAGTCTAGATAAACAGAAAAATAAGGAATTTTTTTTAAAAACAAAATGGCGGCGATATGGGATACAATATGTGAAAAAGTTGAAAAATTGGAAATTTTCAAAGCGATATTACTCCCCGACGGCGCCACTTTAGAGAATCGCTATGTATGGGTCAATTGTAGGTTTTGGGGAGTAGTGTTGCCAGGAAAAAGAAATTTCTCAAAAAGTCGGGTAATTTACCCCACAGGGTCCAAAAATGTGACAAATTGAAATAGGGACTTTAGAGAAATTCTGAGTATGCAGTCTGGTGAGTTTGGCCCACGCAAATGACATTTGGGTATTTTCATCGAAATCCGCTGGCAACACTGAGATTGGCGAATTTTTTAAAATTTTCGGGAGTTGGCAACTTTGGAGGGGAACTTTGATAGACCAAGTTCGAGCTAGCGGAACGGTTTAAATGCAGTTTGTTGGGAAATATAGTCTAGATTAACAGAAAAATAGGGAAATTTTTTAAAAAACAAAATGGCGGCGAGGTGGGAAACAACATGGTAAAAAGTAGAAAAATTGGAAATTTTCAAATCGATATTACTCCCAGATGGCGCCACTTTAGAAAATCGATATGTATGGGTCAGTTGTAGGTTTCGGGGCGTAGTATTGCCACAAAAAAGAAATTTCCCAAAAAGTTGGGTAATTTACCCCACAGGGTCCAAAAAGGTGACAAATGGAAATAAGGACTTTAGGGAAATTCTGAGTATGCAGTCTGGTGAGTTTAGCCCACCCAAATGACATTTGGGTATTTTCATCGAAATCCGCTGGCAACACTGGGATTGGCGAATTTTTCAAATTTTCGGGAGTTGTCAACTTTGGAGGGCAACTTTGTTAAACCAAGTTTGAGATAGCGAAACGGTTTAAATGCAGTTTGTTTAGGGAATTTAGTCAAGATAATCAGAAAAATAAGGATATTTCAAAAAAACAAAATGGCGGCGAGATGGGAAATAAAATGTGAAAAAGTTGAAAAATTGGCAATTTTCAAAGCGATATTACTCCCAGATGGCGCCACTTTACAGAATCGGTATGTATGGGGCAGTTGTAGGTTTCGGGGCGTAGTGTTGCCACGAAAAAGTATTTTAAAAAAAAGTTGGGTAATTTACCGCACAGGTCCCAAAAAGGTGACAAATGAAAATACGCACTTTAGGGAAATTCTGAGTATGCAGTGTGGTGAGTTTAGGCCACCCAAATGACATTTGGGTATTTTCATCGAAATCCGCTGGCAACACTGGGATTGGCGACACTTTGAAATTTTTGGGAGTTGCCAACATTGGAGGGCAACTTTGTTAAACCAAGTTTGAGCTAGCGAAACGGTTTAAATGCAGTTTGTTAGGGAATTTAGTCAAGATAATCAGAAAAATAAGGATATTTCAAAAAAACAAAATGGCGGAGAGAGTGGAGGGTAAAGTTGTAAAAAGTACCAAAAACAGGAATTTTCAAAGCGATATTACTCCCATATGCCAACACCGCAGAGCTTCGTCTTGTATGGGCCGGATGTAGGTCTCGGGACGTAGTATTGCCATGAAAAAGAATTTTCCCAGAAACTCGGGTAATTTACCCCACAGGTCCAAAAAAGGTGACAAATGGAAATAAGGACTTTAGGGAAATTCTGAGTATGCAGTTTGGTGAGCTTAGGTCATCCAAATGACATTTGGGTATTTTCATCGAAATCCGCTGGCAACACTGGGATTGGCGAGACTTTGAAATTTTCTCGAGATGTCAAACGCCAGGAGCAACTTTGTTAAAAAAAGTTTGAGCTAGCGAAATCGTATAAATGCAGTTTGTTGGGGAATATAGTCCAGATAGCCAGAAAAATATGGAAAGTTGGAAAATCAAAATGGCGGAGAGAGTGGAGGGTAAAGTTGTAAAAAGTACCAAAAAAAGGAATTTTAAAGCGATATTTCTCACAGACGGCGCGAATTTAGAGAATCGGTTTGTATGGGTCAGTTGTAGGTTTCGGGGCGTAGTGTTGCCATGAAAAAGAAATTTTCCCGAAATTCGGGTAATTTACCACACAGGACCAAAAAAAGTGGTAAAATGAAAATAGGAACTTTACGGAATTTCTGGGTATGCAGTTCGATGAGGGCTGCTCATCCAAATGATATTTGACCATTTTCATCAGAATCGCACGGCAACACTGGAAGTTATGAGACTTGAAAGTTGTGGTCAGAGCCCCGTTTGGGCGCCAACTTTGTTAAAGAAATGTTGCGCTAGAGCAATAAAATATATGCCATCTGTTAGGTACTGTCCTGTACTAACTCATAAAAGTCTAAAGTATTTCAAAATAAAAGATGGCCGCCAAATTTTTGACATCTGAATGAATCGAAAATTTTCCCATACATTTGTCTATACAAAACGATGGAGTAATGCAGGTCTATATAAAACCGTGGTCAATGCTTCCAATAATCGATGGCCATCGACAATTATAACGAGGCCGAAGGCCGAGCACCCACCCGCGAGGCCGCAGGCCGAGCTCCGCGTAGGGCGAAGCCCGAAGCGACCCCCCCGCGAGGCCGTAGGCCGAGCTCCGCGTAGGGCGAAGCCCGAAGCGACCCCACCGCGAGGCCGTAGGCCGAGCTCCGCGTAGGGCGAAGCCCGAAGCGTCCCACCCGCGAGGCCGTAGGCCGAGCTCCGCGTAGGGCGAAGCCCGAAGCGTCCCACCCGCGAGGCCGTAGGCCGAGCTCCGCGTAGGGCGAAGCCCGAAGCGTCCCCCTTGCCAAGCGGATACAATACGATCATCTGTGTCGCCTAAACAACCTTGGCGAGGTCGAAGACCGAGCCCAATGCGAGGCCATAGGCCGAGTTCCGCGGAGGGCGAAGCCCGGAGCGTCCCCACGCCAGCAAAAGCGAAAAGGAAAATGCGTATACGCTCCGAATCAGAATGAATTTTTGAAATCTATATAAAGATGACTAGGTGTTGCATGGTGCGCGGGCCGCGCGCGGCCCGCGAGACTGCTTTGTTTTCGTGTTGTAGGCGCCGCAACTAAATAAACATTATCGTAGTAGTAGCGTGGGGACGCTCCGGGCTTCGCCCTACGCGGAGCTCGGCCTATGGCCTCGCAGCCCGGCTCGGCCTTCGGCCTCGCAAAAACCCATCTTCTCCAAAACTATTTACGGCAGTACTGGAGAATATATTTCGAGAAATGGACTGGGAACACCGAGGAATTAGAATCAATGGTAAACTGCTATCGCACTTGAGATTCGCCGACGATCTTATATTACTGTCTGAAAATCCAAAGGAACTTGAAAAAATGTTACAAGAACTCTATAAGACTAGCAGGATATATGGCTTGGAGATCAATACAGACAAGACAAACCTGATGACAAACGGCGAAACCGTACCAATAATAGTGGGTGAGAACCTGCTCGAACACGTAAAAGACTACGTATATTTGGGAAGAATAATATCTTTCAACGACCTAACCAACAAAGAAGTCACTAAAAGAATAAACATATCTTGGAAAAAGTACTGGAGTATGAAAGAGGTTTTCAAAAGTAATCTTCCATTACCGCTAAAAACGAAAGTCATGGATAAGTGTGTCTTGCCTACTTTACTCTACGGATGCCAGTCATGGGCTATGACAGAAGAGAACAAAAGACAATTAAGCGTGTTTCAAAGTTCTGCAGAAAGAAGCATGCTAGGACTAAAACTACATCATAGAAAAAGAAACAAAGACATTAGAACAAAGACCAAGATTAGAGATGCGTTGAGAAGTGCAGCGAAATTGAAGTGGAAATGGGCGGGCCACGTGGTGCGCGCTACAGACGGGCGCTGGAGCGAGCTCGTGACACAGTGGTGGCCCAGAGACGCGCGCAGGCTACGCCGCAGAGCTTCGGCTTGTATGGGCCGGATGTAGGTCTCGGACCGTAGTATTGCCAGGAAAAAGAAATTTCCCAAAAAGTCGGGTAATTTACCCCACAGGGTCCAAAAATGTGACAAATGGAAATAGGGACTTTAGGGAAATTCTGGGTATGCAGTCCGGTGACTTTAGCCCACCCAAATGATATTTGGGTATTTTTATCAAAATCCACTGGCAACACTGGGATTGGCGAATTTTTTAAAATTTTCGGGAGTTGCCAACTTTGGAGGGCAACTTTGTTAGACCAAGTTTGAGCTAGCACAACGGTTTAAATGCAGTTTGTTGGGGAATTTAGTCTAGATAAACAGAAAAATAAGGATTTTTTTAAAAAAACAAAATGGCGGCGAGGTGGGAAACAACATGGTAAAAAGTTGAAAAATTGGGAATTTTCAAAGCGATATTACTCCCAGATGGCGCCACTTTAGAAAATCGATATGTATGGGTCAGTTGTAGGTTTCGGGGCGTAGTGCTGCTATGAAAAAGAAATTTCCCAGAAATCGGGGTAATTTACCCCACAGGGTCCAAAAAGGTGACAAATGGAAATAAAGACTTTAGGAAAATTCTGAGTATGCAGTCTGGTGAGTTTAGCTCACCCAAATGACATTTGGGTATTTTCATCGAAATCCGCTGGCAACACTGGGATTGGAGAATTTTTCAAATTTTCGGGAGTTGTCAACTTTGGAGGGCAAATTAGTTAAACCAAGTTTGAGATAGCGAAACGGTTTAAATGCAGTTTGTTTAGGGAATTTAGTCAAGATAATCAGAAAAATAAGGATATTTCAAAAAAACAAAATGGCGGCGAGATGGGAAATAAAATGTGAAAAAGTTGAAAAATTGGCAATTTTCAAAGCAATATTACTCCCAGATGGCGCCACTTTACAGAGTCGGTATGTATGGGGCAGTTGTAGGTTTCGTGGCGTAGTGTTGCCACGAAAAAGAATTTTACCCAAAAGTTGGGTAATTTACCCCACAGGTCCCAAAAAGGTGACAAATGGAAATACGCACTTTAGGGAAATTCTGAGTATGCAGTTTGGTGAGCTTTGGCCACCCAAATGACTTTTGGGTATTTTCATCGAAATCCGCTGGCAACACTGGGATTGGCGACTCTTTGAAATTTTTAGGAGTTGCCAACTTTGGAGGGCAACTTTGTTAAACCAAGTTTGAGCTAGCGAAACGGTTTAAATGCAGTTTATAAGGGAATTTAGTCAAGATAATCAGAAAAATAAGGATATTTCAAAAAAACAAAATGGCGGAGAGAGTGGAGGGTAAAGTTGTAAAAAGTACCAAAAACAGGAATTTTCAACGTGATATTACTCCCATATGCCAACACCGCAGAGCTTCGTCTTGTATGGGCCGGATGTAGGTCTCGGGACGTAGTATTACCATGAAAAAGAATTTTCCCAGAAACTCGGGTAATTTACCCCACAGGTCCAAAAAAGGTGACAAATAAAAATAAGGACTTTAGGGAAATTCTGAGTATGCAGTTTGGTGAGCTTAGGTCACCCAAATGACATTTGGGTATTTTCATCGAAATCCGCTGGCAACACTGGGATTGGCGAGACTTTGAAATTTTTTCCAGATGTCAAATGCCAGGAGCAACTTTGTTAAAAAAAGTTTGAGCTAGCGAAATCGTTTAAATGCAGTTTGTTGGGGAATATAGTCCAGATAGCCAGAAAAATATGGAAAGTTGGAAAATCAAAATGGCGGAGAGAGTGGAGGGTAAAGTTGTAAAAAGTACCAAAAAAATGAATTTCAAAGCGATATTTCTCACAGATGGCGCGAATTTAGAGAATAGGTTTGTATGGGTCAGTTGTAGGTTTTGAGGCGTAGTGTTGCCATGAAAAATATTTTTTCTTGAAATTCGGGTATTTTACCCCACAGGACCAAAAAAAGTGGTAAAATGAAAATAGGAACTTTACGGAATTTCTGGGTATGCAGTTCGATGAGGGCAACTCATCCAAATGATATTTGACCATTTTCATCAAAATCGCACGGCAACACTGGAAGTTATGAGACTTGAAAATTGTGGTCAGAGCCCCGTTTGGGCGCCAACTTTGTTAAACAAATGTTGCGCTAGAGCAATAAAATATATGCCATCTGTTAGGTACTTTCCTGTACTTACTCATAAAAGTCTAAAGTATTTCAAAATAAAATATGGCCGCCAAATTTTTGACATCTAAATGAATCGAAAATTTCCCCATACATTTTACTATATCAAAACGAATGAGTACTGCAGGTCTATATAAAACCATGTTCAATGCTTCCAATAATCGATGTCCATCGACAATTATAACGAGGCCAAAGGCCGAGCACCCACCCGCGAGGCCGCAGGCCGAGCTCCGCGTAGGGCGAAGCCCGAAGCGACCCCCCCGCGAGGCCGTAGGCCGAGCTCCGCGCAGGGCGAAGCCCGAAGCGACCCCACGCGAGGCCGTAGGCCGAGCTCCGCGTAGGGCGAAGCCCGAAGCGTCCCACCCGCGAGGCCGTAGGCCGAGCTCCGCGTAGGGCGAAGCCCGAAGCGTCCCCCTTGCCAAGCGGATACAATACGATCATCTGTGTCGCCTAAACAACCTTGGCGAGGTCGAAGACCGAGCCCAATGCGAGGCCATAGGCCGAGTTCCGCGGAGGGCGAAGCCCGGAGCGTCCCCACGCCAGCAAAAGCGAAAAGGAAAATGCGTATACGCTCCGAATCAGAATGAATTTTTGAAATCTATATAAAGATGATAACACTTGTCTTTTGAAGTACGTCTTCATTTAGTGCCAGGCCTTCGGTCATTTGGGGTATTGCATGCTCTATATTTATAATCAGTTAACAACTTTAAATCAAACTATTATCGAAACATGTCCATTTCATAACGTTTTGAATTTATACCTTTCGGGCGTCGCTTGATTTACAAGTGGCAAGACAAATTACATTGCACGCACACCAAATTGCAAAAGAAACAAACAAAATAAAGACTTTAGTTAATTGCGCCGCCTCCAAACCTACATTAAAAAGGAAGCCCCGCGGGCCGCTCGCGGCCCGCGCACCCACGCACCTACTAGTTAATAATATATATAGCTACAATACCACTCACTCACTCACTGACACGTGGATTGAGGAAACTGGAGGGGGTGGGGGTGTGGTGGGGGGTTGGTTGTATAGACTTTGGGGATGTGACGTGCGGAAAAATATAGCGGTCCCCCTGGGGGGTGTTTATCTTGGGGTCACTATGGTGAACTCTGTGATGCGCAGTCAGATTTGGACAAAATTTGAAACACATGTAAAGAATAGCATCTAATCGAGAATTTTTTTTTTGGTTTTCAAAAAAACAAAATGGCGGCCGAGTTATAAGAAAAAAAGTGGGGGGGACGAAAAAGACCCAAAAGTAGGGTACTGGTAAATCGAGTTGGGTGAGCAGTAGGGAGGGGTGCAACATGTCGTTGGAATGGGTAAATCCTCTACTTTACCCAAAAAAATGGGGGGTTAAAAAAAACAAAATGGCCGACGAGTTGTGAGCGATTGAAAAAAAGGGAGGGAAATCACGAGTGGGCAAAGCGATATTACTCCCAGATGGCAACACCGCAGAGCTTCGGCTTGTATGGGGCGGTTGTAGGTCTCGGGGAGTAGTGTTGCCAGGAAAAAAAAATTTCCCAGAAATCGGGGTAATTTACCCCACAGGACCGAAAAAGGTGACAAATGGAAATAGGGACTTTAGGAAAATTCTGGGTATGCAGTCCGATGAGGTTGGCCCACCCAAATGACATTTGGGTATTTTCATCGAAATCCGCTGGCAACACTGGGATTGGCGATTTTTTTTAAATTTTCGGCAGTTGCCAACTTTGGAGGGCAACTTTGTTAAACCAAGTTTGAGCTAGCGCAACGGTTTAAATGCAGTTTGTTGGGAAATTTAGTCTAGATAAAGGGAAAAATAAGGAATTTTTTTTAAAAACAAAATGGCGGCCAGATGGGAGACAAAATGTGAAAAAGTTTAAAAATTGGGAATTTTCAAATCGATATTACTCCCAGACGCCTACGCCGCAGAGCTTCGGCTTGTATGGGCCGGATGTAGGTCTCGGACCGTAGTATTGCCAGGAAAAAGAAATTTCCCAAAAAGTCGGGTAATTTACCCCACAGGGTCCAAAAATGTGACAAATAGAAATAGGGACTTTAGGGAAATTCTGGGTATGCAGTCCGGTGACTTTAGCCCACCCAAATGACATTTGGGTATTTTTATCAAAATCCACTGGCAACACTGGGATTGGCGAATTTTTTAAAATTTTCGGGAGTTGCCAACTTTGGAGGGCAACTTTGTTAGACCAAGTTTGAGCTAGCACAACGGTTTAAATGCAGTTTGTTGGGGAATTTAGTCTAGATAAACAGAAAAATAAGGATTTTTTTAAAAAAACAAAATAGCGGCGAGGTGGGAAACAACATGGTAAAAAGTAGAAAAAATGGAAATTTTCAAAGCGATATTACTCCCAGATGGCGCCACTTTAGAAAATCGATATGTATGGGTCAGTTGTAGGTTTCGGGGCGTAGTATTGCCACAAAAAAGAAATTTCCCAAAAAGTTGGGTAATTTACCCCACAGGGTCCAAAAAGGTGACAAATGGAAATAAGGACTTTAGGGAAATTCTGAGTATGCAGTCTGGTGAGTTTAGCCCACCCAAATGACATTTGGGTATTTTCATCGAAATCTGCTGGCAACACTGGGATTGGCGAATTTTTCAAATTTTCGGGAGTTGTCAACTTTGGAGGGCAACTTTGTTAAACCAAGTTTGAGATAGCGAAACGGTTTAAATGCAGTTTGTTTGGGGAATTTAGTCTAGATAATCAGAAAAATAAGGATATTTAAAAAAAAAAAAATGGCGGCGAGATGGGATATAAAATGTGAAAAAGTTGAAAAATTGGTAATTTTCAAAGCGATATTACTCCCAGATGGCGCCACTTTACAGAATCGGTATGTATGGGGTCAGTTGTAGGTTTAGGGGCGTAGTGTTGCCACGAAAAAGAATTTTTCCAAAAAGTTGGGTAATTTACCCTACAGGTCCCAAAAAGGTGACAAATGGAAATACGCACTTTAGGGAAATTCTGAGTATGCAGTTTGGTGAGCTTTGGCCACCCAAATGACATTTGGGTATTTTCATCGAAATCTGCTGGCAACACTGGGATTGGCGACACTTTGAAATTTTTGGGAGTTGACAACTTTGGAGGGCAACTTTGTTAAACCAAGTTTGAGCTAGCGAAACGGTTTAAATGCAGTTTGTTAGGGAATTTAGTCGAGATAATCAGAAAAATAAGGATATTTCAAAAAAACAAAATGGCGAAGAGAATGGAGGGTAAAGTTGTAAAAAGTACCAAAAACAGGAATTTTCAAAGCGATATTACTTCCATATGCCAACACCTCAGAGCTTCGTCTTGTATGGGCCGGATGTAGGTCTCGGGACGTAGTATTGCCATGAAAAAGAATTTTCCCAGAAACTCGGGTAATTTACCCCACAGGTCCAAAAAAGGTGACAAATGGAAATAAGGACTTTAGGGAAATTCTGAGTATGCAGTTTGGTGAGCTTAGGTCACCCAAATGACATTTGGGTATTTTCATCGAAATCCGCTGGCAACACTGGGATTGGCGAGACTTTGAAATTTTCTCGAGATGTCAAACGCCAGGAGCAACTTTGTTAAAAAAAGTTTGAGCTAGCGAAATCGTATAAATGCAGTTTGTTGGGGAATATAGTCCAGATAGCCAGAAAAATATGGAAAGTTGGAAAATCAAAATGGCGGAGAGAGTGGAGGGTAAAGTTGTAAAAAGTACCAAAAAAAGGAATTTTAAAGCGATATTTCTCACAGACGGCGCGAATTTAGAGAATCGGTTTGTATGGGTCAGTTGTAGGTTTCGGGGCGTAGTGTTGCCATGAAAAAGAAATTTTCCCGAAATTCGGGTAATTTACCACACAGGACCAAAAAAAGTGGTAAAATGAAAATAGGAACTTTACGGAATTTCTGGGTATGCAGTTCGATGAGGGCTGCTCATCCAAATGATATTTGACCATTTTCATCAGAATCGCACGGCAACACTGGAAGTTATGAGACTTGAAAGTTGTGGTCAGAGCCCCGTTTGGGCGCCAAATTTGTTAAAGAAATGTTGCGCTAGAGCAATAAAATATATGCCATCTGTTAGGTACTGTCCTGTACTAACTCATAAAAGTCTAAAGTATTTCAAAATAAAAGATGGCCGCCAAATTTTTGACATCTGAATGAATCGAAAATTTTCCCATACATTTTTCTATACAAAACGATGGAGTAATGCAGGTCTATATAAAACCGTGGTCAATGCTTTAAATAATCGATGGCCATCGACAATTATAACGAGGCCGAAGGCCGAGCACCCACCCGCGAGGCCGCAGGCCGAGCTCCGCGTAGGGCGAAGCCCGAAGCGACCCCCCCGCGAGGCCGTAGGCCGAGCTTCGCGTAGGGCGAAGCCCGAAGCCCGAAGCGTCCCACCCGCGAGGCCGTAGGCCGAGCTCCGCGTAGGGCGAAGCCCGAAGCGTCCCCCTTGCCAAGCGGATACAATACGATCATCTGTGTCGCCTAAACAACCTTGGCGAGGTCGAAGACCGAGCCCAATGCGAGGCCATAGGCCGAGTTCCGCGGAGGGCGAAGCCCGGAGCGTCCCCACGCCAGCAAAAGCGAAAAGGAAAATGCGTATACGCTCCGAATCAGAATGAATTTTTGAAATCTATATAAAGATGATAACACTTGTCTTTTGAAGTACGTCTTCATTTAGTGCCAGGCCTTCGGGCATTTGGGGTATTGCATGCTCTATATTTATAATTAGTTAACAACTTTAAATCAAACTATTGTCGAAACATGTCCATTTCATAACGTTTTGAATTTATACCTTTCGGGCGTCGCTTGATTTACAAGTGGCAAGACAAATTACATTGCACGCACACCAAATTGCAAAAGAAACAACCCAAAAATAAAATTAGTTAGTTGCGCCGCCTCCAAACCTACATTAAAAAGGAAGCCCCGCGGGCCGCTCGCGGCCCGCGCACCCACGCACCTACTAGTTAATAATATATATAGCTACAATACCACTCACTCACTGATTGACACGTGTTTTGAGGAACCTGGAGGGTGTGGGGGTGTGGTGGGGGGTTGGTTGTATAGACTTTGGGGATGTGACGTGCGGAAAAATATAGCGGTCCCCCTGGGGGTTGTTTATCTTGGGGTCACTATGGTGAACTCTGTGATGCGCAGTCCGATTTGGACCAAATTTGGTAGGTTTGTAAAGAATAGCATCTAATAGTAAATTTTTTTTTTGGTTTTTAAAAAAACAAAATGGCGGCCGAGTTATAAGAAAAAAAGTGGGGGGGGCCAAAAAGACCTAAAAGTAGGGTACTGGTAAATCGAGTTGGGTGAGCCGTAGGGAGGGGTGCAATATGTCGTTGGAATGGGTAAATCCTCTACTTTACCCAAAAAAATGGGGGGTTAAAAAAAACAAAATGGCCGACGAGTTGTGAGCGATTGAAAAAAAGGGAGGGAAATCACGAGTGGGCAAAGCGATATTACTCCCAGATGGCAACACCACAGAGCTTCGGCTTGTATGGGGCGGTTGTAGGTCTCGGGGAGTAGTGTTGCCAGGAAAAAAAAAATCCCAGAAATCGGGGTAATTTACCCCACAGGACCGAAAAAGGTGGCAAATGGAAGTAATGACTTTAGGGAAATTCTGGGTATGCAGTCCGATGAGGTTGGCCCACCCAAATGACATTTGGGTATTTTCATCGAAATCCGCTGGCAACACTGGGATTGGCGAATTTTTTAAAATTTTCGGCAGTTGCCAACTTTGGAGGGAAACTTTGTTAGACCAAGTTTGAGCTAGCGCAACGGTTTAAATGTAGTTTGTTGGGAAATTTAGTCTAGATAAAGGGAAAAATAAGGAATTTTTTTTTAAAACAAAATGGCGGCCAGATGGGAGACAAAATGTGAAAAAGTTTAAAAATTGGGAATTTTCAAATCGATATTACTCCCAGACGCCTACGCCGCAGAGCTTCGGCTTGTATGGGCCGGATGTAGGTCTCGGACCGTGGTATTGCCAGGAAAAAGAAATTTCCCAAAAAGTCGGGTAATTTACCCCACAGGGTCCAAAAATGTGACAAATGGAAATAGGGACTTTAGGGAAATTCTGGGTATGCAGTCCGGTGACTTTAGCCCACCCAAATGACATTTGGGTATTTTTATCTAAATCCACTGGCAACACTGGGATTGGCGAATTTTTTAAAATTTTCGGGAGTTGCCAACTTTGGAGGGCAACTTTGTTAGACCAAGTTTGAGCTAGCACAACGGTTTAAATGCAGTTTGTTGGGGAATTTAGTCTAGATAAACAGAAAAATAAGGATTTTTTAAAAAAAACAAAATGGCGGCGAGGTGGGAAACAACATGGTAAAAAGTAGAAAAAATGGAAATTTTCAAAGCGATATTACTCCCAGATGGCGCCACTTTAGAAAATCGATATGTATGGGTCAGTTGTAGGTTTCGGGGCGTAGTATTGCCACAAAAAAGAAATTTCCCAAAAAGTTGCGTAATTTACCCCACAGGGTCCAAAAAGGTGACAAATGGAAATAAGGATTTTAGGGAAATTTTGAGTATGCAGTCTGGTCAGTTTAGCCCACCCAAATGACATTTGGGTATTTTCATCGAAATCCGCTGGCAACACTGGGATTGGCGAATTTTTCAAATTTTCGGGAGTTGTCAACTTTGGAGGGCAACTTTGTTAAACCAAGTTTGAGATAGCGAAAAGGTTTAAATGCAGTTTGTTTAGGGAATTTAGTCAAGATAATCAGAAAAATAAGGATATTTCAAAAAAACAAAATGGCGGCGAGATGGGAAATAAAATGTGAAAAAGTTGAAAAATTGGCAATTTTCAAAGCGATATTACTCCCTGATGGCGCCACTTTACAGAATCGGTATGTATGGGGCAGTTGTAGGTTTCGGGGCGTAGTGTTGCCACGAAAAAGAATTTTTCCAAAAAGTTGGGTAATTTACCCTACAGGTCCCAAAAAGGTGACAAATGGAAATACGCACTTTAGGGAAATTCTGAGTATGCAGTGTGGTGTGTTTAGGCCACCCAAATGACATTTGGGTATTTTCATCGAAATCCGCTGGCAACACTGGGATTGGCGACACTTTGAAATTTTTGGGAGTTGCCAACTTTGGAGGGCAACTTTGTTAAACCAAGTTTGAGCTAGCGAAACGGTTTAAATGCAGTTTGTTAAGGAATTTAGTCGAGATAATCAGAAAAATAAGGATATTTCAAAAAAACAAAATGGCGGACAGAGTGGAGGGTAAAGTTGTAAAAAGTACCAAAAACAGGAATTTTCAAAGCGATATTACTCCCATATGCCAACACCGCAGAGCTTCGTCTTGTATGGGCCGGATGTAGGTCTCGGGACGTAGTATTGCCATGAAAAAGAATTTTCCCAGAAAGTCGGGTAATTTACCCCACAGGTCCAAAAAAGGTGACAAATGGAAATAAGGACTTTAGGGAAATTCTGAGTATGCAGTTTGGTGAGCTTAGGTCACCCAAATGACATTTGGGTATTTTCATCGAAATCCGCTGGCAACACTGGGATTGGCGAGACTTTGAAATTTTCTCGAGATGTCAAACGCCAGGAGCAAATTTGTTAAAAAAAGTTTGAGCTAGCGAAATCGTATAAATGCAGTTTGTTGGGGAATATAGTCCAGATAGCCAGAAAAATATGGAAAGTTGGAAAATCAAAATGGCGGAGAGAGTGGAGGGTAAAGTTGTAAAAAGTACCAAAAAAAGGAATTTAAAAGCGATATTTCTCACAGACGGCGCGAATTTAGAGAATCGGTTTGTATGGGTCAGTTGTAGGTTTCGGGGCGTAGTGTTGCCATGAAAAAGAAATTTTCCCGAAATTCGGGTTATTTACCACACAGGACCAAAAAAAGTGGTAAAATGAAAATAGGAACTTTACGGAATTTCTGGGTATGCAGTTCGATGAGGGCTGCTCATCCAAATGATATTTGACCATTTTCATCAGAATCGCACGGCAACACTGGAAGTTATGAGACTTGAAAGTTGTGGTCAGAGCCCCGTTTGGGCGCAAACTTTGTTAAAGAAATGTTGCGCTAGAGCAATAAAATATATGCCATCTGTTAGGTACTGTCCTGTACTAACTCATAAAAGTCTAAAGTATTTCAAAATAAAAGATGGCCGCCAAATTTTTGACATCTGAATGAATCGAAAATTTTCCCATACATTTTTCTATACAAAACGATGGAGTAATGCAGGTCTATATAAAACCGTGGTCAATGCTTCCAATAATCGATGGCCATCGACAATTATAACGAGGCCGAAGGCCGAGCACCCACCCGCGAGGCCGTAGGCCGAGCTCCGCGTAGGGCGAAGCCCGAAGCGTCCCACCCGCGAGGCCGTAGGCCGAGCTCCGCGTAGGGCGAAGCCCGAAGCGTCCCCTTTGCCAAGCGGATACAATACGATCATCTGTGTCGCCTAAACAACCTTGGCGAGGTCGAAGACCGAGCCCAATGCGAGGCCATAGGCCGAGTTCCGCGGAGGGCGAAGCCCGGAGCGTCCCCACGCCAGCAAAAGCGAAAAGGAAAATGCGTATACGCTCCGAATCAGAATGAATTTTTGAAATCTATATAAAGATGATAACACTTGTCTTTTGAAGTACGTCTTCATTTAGTGCCAGGCCTTCGGTCATTTGGGGTATTGCATGCTCTATATTTATAATCAGTTAACAATTTTAAATCAGACTATTGTCGAAACATGTCCATTTCATAACGTTTTGAATTTTAAACTTTCGGGCGACGCTTGATTTTAAAGTGGCAGGATAAAAGGCATTTCACCACACCAAATTTCAAAAGAAACAACCCAGATAAAATCATAGTTAGTTGCGCCGCCTCCAAACCTACAGGAAAAAGAAAGCCCCGCGGGCCGCTCGCGGCCCGCGCACCCACGCACCTACTAGTACTAATATATATAGCTCGACTACCACTCACTGACTGACTGACTGACTGACTCACTGATTGACATGCCCGTTTAGTCTGAAGGAGTTCCCGTAGGTGAAAGTGATGTAGGGGGGCGTTGTATAGTTTAGTGATTGGACCAGAGGAAAACTATAGGGAAGTGAAAAAAACAAAATGGAGGCGGGTCACGTGATGCCATCTCCGCCATTTTCTAACCGATTTCGTTCAAATTTAGAACGCGTGTGACATGGTCCACCTACTTTGTGATGAAATTGAAAAACAAAAGAAAAACAAAATGGCGGTGGAAATATAGCCGATTGAAAATTTGGACAATTCAGACCAAACTTTGACGAATTAGCTGGCCTAGCACGAGCGCATGAGGAATATTCAACCAATTCGACTTCGTAGCACATATGATGTAGTATACCAGAAAATTGTAAATTTTTGGAAAAACAAAATGGCAGACGAGCTGTCAACCATAATATTTTCATTACAATTTGGCAAGATTTTCAATCTAATTTTTAGGGTGAATGGAAACATTTTAGTGGAATGTCTTGTATGGGACAATTGTAGGTCTCGATGAATAGTGTTGCAATAAAAAAAAAGTTTCCCAACTTTTAGGGTAATTTACCCTCCAGAGCCCAAAAATGGGGAAAGTGGAAATAGCGCTTTTTAACCAAATTTGGGTATGCAGTTCGATGAATCGAAGTCGCGTAGGGCGACGCCCGAAGCGTCCCCTTGTCAAGCAGAAACAACTCCCCACCTTCCAAGTAACTTTTGCGAGGCCGAAGGCCGAGCCGGCCTGCGAGGCCATAGGCCGAGCTCCGCGTAGGGCGAAGCCCGAAGCGTCTCCTTGCCAAGCAGAAACAACTCCCCACCTTCCAAGTAATTTTTGCGAGGCCGAAGGCCGAGCCGGCCTGCGAGGCCATAGGCCCAGCTCCGCGTAGGGCGAAGCCCGAAGCGTCCCCTTTCCAAGCAGAAACAACTCCCCACCTTCCAAGTAATTTTTGCGAGGCCGAAGGCCGAGCCGGCCTGCGAGGCCATAGGCCGAGCTCCGCGTAGGGCGAAGCCCGAAGCGTCCCCTTGCCAAGCAGAAACACCTCCCCACCTCCCAAGGAACTTTTGCGAGGCCGCAGGCCGAGCCGGCCTGCGAGGCCATAGGCCGAGCTCCGCGTAGGGCGAAGCCCGAAGCGTCCCCTTGCCAAGCAGAAAAAACTCCCTACCTTCCAAGTAACTTTTGCGAGGCCGAGCCGGGCTGCGAGGCCATAGGCCGAGCTCCGCGTAGGGCGAAGCCCGGAGCGTCCCCACGCTACCAAAGAAAAAGATGCCCTTGCCTTTCGAATTATGAACAAAGTTATGGAAATTGTGTACAGCTAGCAACGTTTGGCTTTTGAAAACTTTTTTTAAGTTTCTGGCATACGGGCATTTCGAGCGTTGCTTGATTTAAAAATCACAACAATAACCTACTTTAAATGAGCAAACTCTTTTCGAAATAAATGTTTTTCACAGAGTTTTGAACTTGCAACTTTCGGGCGGTGCTTGATATAATTAGTGGATGGCTTGCACGAATTATTTGCACAGCGAACAATCCGGATAATGTTTATTTAGTTGCGGCGCCTACAACACGAAAACAAAGCCGTCTCGCGGGCCGCGCGCGGCCCGCGCACCATGCTACACCTAGTTTCAGATAAAGCTCATGTTACAAGCTGAGAAGTCTTAGGCATCGAAGATGTTCCAGAAACATAGATTAAGTAATCGAGGCGCAGATGCTGAAATAGGCAGCAACACATGTCTTATACAGTCATCGGAAGTCAGGTGTGAGGCTTCGGTCCTTGTATGGTTCTTATTGTAGGCACCATAGGAGTTAGAATTATTGCACTTCAAGTAGGTTGAAAATAGGTGTAGGAGCGACGTATTGGGCGAGTATATCTAGGTTACTTGTCTATCTGAATCGCCGCTATTTTATTATTGAAAATCATGTGAATTTATATTCATACTTTTATTTTAAATTATTGCAAAGCCTCTGAGAGACAAACCAAAGAAAATGGCCAGTCTCCGAGCTCGCTTGCTCATTGGAGTAATGTTTACATTAAATCATAACAATAATAGTGTCACACAAATCGAGTTAGAGGATTAGGTTTATTTTGACCAAGCACTACGGTCTTGGTCTCTCGAAAATAATTAAAACTTAGATATTTTGTAGTGAAGTATTATATCAAAAATTAATTATGGAATTGTATCGGTGTGCAAAATTGTCTACTAAATAGTCAAGTATCTTAGTTTACAAACATCTAGCGAATATGAATCTTTGGGTCACTCTGGTTTCGGTTTCGGGAACGGATTCGTTCATTTAGGGCATCTCTATGAATTTGAAGTGAAATAAAACGGATTGCGTGACCTGGGGGAGGGACAGTCAAGGGACAGTCAAGGGACAGTCAGTTGGGCAGAGAGTCGAGATCAGATTTTAGGGCAGTCAGTCGAGGATCAGTGCAGGGGTTAATTTTGGATCAGTCAGGCGAGGGTCTAGAGTCAGTCAAGGGGTTACTCTGAGGGACTCCGAAAGTGTCCGGTTTGCATTTAATTAGCTTCACGCCGCGGAGAGCAGTACCTAGGAAACCTAGCTAGGTCGTGACGGACCTAACCGCTTAGGTTTACCGTCTCCTAGAGGTTTCCTCACGCGTTTCGGCTGATTCGATCTCATCGATGAGAGTTAGCTGATAGGGGTAGCAACCCTTCGCGAGTGTAGCGTATATCGCAGTGCTTATTGTGTTGTAATAGTGATAAAGTCTCGTCGCGAACTTATAGCGGTTGATCGGTTCCTTTCGCATAGGAAATCAACTGTTTACGCGAATATAGTGGAAGTGTAGTGAAGTGTTGTGTTAGGATTTAACTTCGGGAATCTAGGCACTCTAGTACGCGGGCTGGATCATTTATATTAGATCTCAGCAATTAACAGTTTAGACTCCGACTATAAAATAAACTAGATGTCTCGGTGTTTATAAAATAATTACAAGTTTGGATTTTAAGTGCTTGCTAATTTTATTTTCTATAGCCTTTGGTACGTGTGGCAGAAGGTAGGGTTTACTTGCTACAGTAGAGTCTTTGGAAAAATAAGCTCTGGTAAATTTTACATTTTCCTTTATTTTATTTCCTTATGTAACATTTAATCATATCATGTAATGAGAGGTACATTATTAAAACTTTCATGAAATTCAAGGACTCTATTTTATAGGTAAATCATTTCTATTATAGATTGATAATTAGATTATAATTACAATCGGAGAAATGATTTATTTTATGCTTCGCTTCTTTTTACAACGTGTGCAGTCGAGGCTCCTGGGAAGTCTGAGGAGGACTAATTACATTAGATTTTAAAGATAGAGTCAGTGAGAGTGTTTTACTAAATAGACTGGTTGCGGAAGTCAAAGACTAAGCTAGATTATATTTTCTACCTGAACTGATTGGTGATGCAGAGACCTAACGTATAGTGAAGTGAAGTGATTGTTTTTGTTTGGTTTTTTGCTAGAGTCCTCCTTAGCTGGGGTTGGTACTTTATTTGCTAGGCTTTATTGGATCTAACCTAGGTTTCCTAAACTGCAATCTTATGCCTCTAGTATTTGTCTATTGGAATCGTCTTAGATCCAATTTAGTCATCGGTATGGGAAAAATAGGTGCAAAAGTATTCGAATTTGATATCGAATCGATTATTATAAAATTAAGTAAGTAGTTTATTTTCACCTATTATGAACATACTTTTGCTGCTTTCTATTTTACTTTGTTTTATTTTTGACTACGATGTTTTATGTTTATCTCCACCTTAACTATTTAGCTTCGAACCTTAACCAATCATCGAGTTTTACATGAATGTTACGAGCCTGTGGCCTAGATCTTTCTAGCCAGGTTTATTTGAACTACCTATGTTGCGTTAACACCGAGTGTCCTTGTATGCTCTTTTGGTGTTCCCACGGTAAAATATTATAATCGTTTGATGCGTTAACACCGAGTGTCCTTGTATGCTCTTTTGGTGTTCCCACGGTAAAATATTATAATCGTTTGATGAGTTAACTCCGAGTGTCCTTGAATGCTCTTTGGTATTCCTTCGGGAAAATATTATAATCGTCTGATGAGTTAACTCCGAGTGTCCTTGAATGCTCTTTGGTATTCCTTCGGGAAAATATTAGATTTAAGTTCATCCTGAGTACTGAGAGTCACCGTATGCTCCTTGGTGTTCCATTGGGAAATATTATGGTTTTGGAAAGCTTATGTAAAACGAATTTACGTCATATTATTAATCTACGTTCGCAAATATTATTCGATTTTTAATTTATGTTCCATCTGAGGAATATAAAAGGTTTTCATATTATTCTCCGTCTGAGGAGGAAGATTAGATTAGATTAGGCTAGGCAGGTTTTGCAGTAGGCTGCTGAGTTCTTTACTGGTTTCTCTCAGCAGATCCCCTTTTGTAAACCAGAACCTAGAGTCATTAGTGCGTATATGCGCTATCATATCAAGTCATCAACAAGGCTTTGCCTTTTGTCTCTCTTTGTAATACATGCCTGGCTATAACAATCTAATTCAATAAATAGCTTTGGTTTTAGAATCTTCGATGGTTTTGTTTTATCAATGTCATTACAATTTAATGTCAATTCTCTATTTATCTCTTTAACGTTAATTATTCCTCTAAGTGAGAAGTTGTTGTCGGTGTTGGTTAAAGCCTATACAGTTTGGTGTTGTAAATTACCTAAGTAAATATATTTCTCTACATATTGGCGCTCCGTCTCACACACGCTTTCGAAGCATTATTGGTGGAAGTTAGTTTGGACGTAGAGTTATATAACCAGCGGGTCCACAGCCCGCCCGTTTGTAACTCCATGGTATCGTTGCTAACTGATGCTAATAATGTGAACAGGAGATAGTCTAGGGAATGCGGTATTCTGGGACTATCTCTATACTCTACACGCAGCTCGCAAATTTTCCCTACACTATACACAGATAGGGATACACACCCAGCAGTGAGAAAGTACCAATATGAGCCTTATTAGACCATCTATACTGGGGACTCACGACCCCCGGTATTAATGGTTTATGGTGGCATCGCGTAGTCTATTTAGATACAATACCAAGCGTAGTACGGGTTGAGACTGACATTCGGTGGCAGTGGATCATTTAGACAAGTTGGCAATTTTATATGCCTTTGCTTTTGTTCTCCTCCCTGTATTTCAGTCAATCCCCGGCCCTTTAGGCCAAAAGAAAACTCCCGCTTCAGGAGGATCGGTAAAGTCCACTCGGTACAGCGAATATAGCGAAAAGGCTGTACCGCTCGGTCAAGTTATTCATTTAGTGCGTTGGTAAGTCGCATTGGTGGTTTCTTGAAGTAGGGCCAGCTTCTTTCATAACGTTCAGGTGTTATCTTATGTCCAGTAGGGATCGAGCCCACTCATACCTCTATCAAAGAATCTTAGGTTACTACATCTTCAACACAATGTATGGGTCCGCCCTTGACGATCACAGCCAGCTCAGCTATCACGGCCATGATAGTTTATGAGTTTATGTATGTATGTCCTTTTATGGATGTTCGAATTTATGGATGTATGTTGTCCATTTATTTATTTAAACCACCCAGGGGGCGGTTGTTACAACTTGTCTGCACCATTGCGCTCCACACACCTGTCGATAATGTCACATAATTTGCCCGCCACCAAGTTTCTCGCCCCCTTGGGAATATGACGAAGTATGGGTACAGTGCTTTTGAGTGTCGCGAGCGTCTCCAAACGACACCCATCCGTCTGTACCCGGAAGGTGTGCGGCACCGATGGAGAAATAGGGTCGGTCGTAGCAGGTACTTGCGCAGGCGGTGCGGCAGTGCGCGACACATCTTTGTGCACGCGTCCTATGTGCACTTTCAGGCCATGCGGAGCGAATAAACGCGAAGAACCGGGGCAATGGGGGCACGTCGCTTTAGAGGGAGCACTCATTATAATATTTAAACAAAAATTAATAGTTATACCTATTGCACTATAAATACATTAAAATCTGTCATACATTAATAGTCATAAAACATACGTTTTCAAAAAACATTACAAATTACATAGATATATGTAATAATACCAACTAATCAAAACACAATCACATGAAAAAAAAAAACTTTACGATACAAATTATTACAATATAAACAGTTTCAAGTCATTGAAAATGTACTGTACGTACACAGTAATTAATAACTTAGTCCAAATATTATAACAATAAAATCAATTAAAATAATCAAATCAAATAATCACGGTATTAGATAATTAAAATAATAAAAAAGTGTAATAAAAAAAAAGAAAAAAAAAGGGTTTGAGCTCGCGGGATCGAACTCGGTGTGTCTATGATCGAAGTCCGATGTCCTTCCGTTGCGCCAACTCGTACTTGCCGGGACCGATGAATCTTGCAGTCACTTTCGAGTCGTCGAGTCGGGATCCGTGTCGACTTGCCGGTAGTGTAGGTGTTTAAAAAACACGCATACCTCCAATAAAATAAAATGTACCAAACAATATACGTTAATTTCGGCAATATGTACGTTTATAAATGTATCTGGATATTATATCCTTTGGTTTTTGTGTGAGTTGGTGTCGTAATATTGTCCCGCCTAGTATCGGGCGGGACTTGTCTCTGTCACTATCCGCTGAACTTATTATGTTTGAGCACTGATAACAATATCACAGCTTGTACACACAACTGGCAGTCACTTTATTCACTTTTAACGTTGATCAACAGTATATTAATAATTTATAATTTAAAAATTCGTGGACTTGATGTTGTTGCGATGGCAGCGCCATCTCCTTCGTATGGTGAAATAGAAATAAATTTCAAATATAGTAATATATGTTACGAGAGTTATGAAATCTCACATATTTATACTTAAAGTTGACCTTTTTCAGATTAAAAATTCGAAATATTGGATCTGTGGAGATATCACTACGCTCACACTTCCAGACAGATATACTGATGGCTACTTCGTAGAAGCTGTGGACTGCACAAACTTCCATCACAATGGCATTCGGTATGAGGGAATACATAACCTAAGCGGTCTCAATTTTCTGAAATGGTTGAGTGAGTCTGAAGAATATCAAATACATTGATGTGTGGTGCCTGGATAGACTAGTTGAACAGAATGGCAAGTCTTGAAAACTTGGATTTGACCGGATGTACTGTACACTGACTCCAACTGCGTTTATGCCCTGGCAAGAATGGAGTCATTGAGGATGCTTATTATAACGCACTCCAGTAATGATGTGACCATTCAAGCTGTATTGTCCACATTGGAACTGGAGAAGCCTGGTTTATGAATAAAAGCTGTAGCAATTGACGATAAAAGTGATATAGGCAATACAACACCAGAGGATGTCATTAAAAGTACCTAATTACATTGTCATTTAGAGGAACACAACTAGTTTAATTGAAATATGGTACAATAGGAAATTGAAACACGTATCCAGATTTGTAGTGGTATTATGTCAAGTGATAGTCAGTTGAAGTGTTGTCTAATCAAGACTTGTCTAATTAAATTGTTGTAATTTTAGGCATAAGTAATAATAATAATTTATATACTAAACCAACTGTATGTTATGCAGTTGGTTTAGTATGATATGAAGCAAGGAACATCTTGTGGATTACTCCAATATCCATATTTGCATAACCGACACTGCTCTTGCTTTTCCATTGTTTAATTTTTCAATAAAAATCGAACATATAAAAACAGATGGCTTTTTCTGATGTACGAGAGTGAAAGTACTGCTTCAATGGCAGAACCCTGTCCCCCATACAAAATATACTTTAGGCTCTCTCCATAGAGCATTCATGCATGATGTAGCACTTCTGTCAAGGAAATCTTTGAGTTGTAAATGAACAGAGACATTGAGTTACCATCTCAGAGTTATTTCTCTGAGTATACCATACAAGAAATGGGTACTTAATGTATATTATAATAATAGTCAATAACAAATTGAAATCAAAATTATATTTAAACAAATCAATTGTGGCCGTTACTCTCTTTCTAGGATTCGGCATCCTCTCAAAGTCTCCTCACTGGTGTCCCTTTTCAGTATTTGTCATCCCAAGAACGCCGCTCATGAGTCTCTTGTCCATTTTGTCTTTCTTACCTCACGAAGTGACCCGTTCATCACCTTTTCACATTTTAGGCATACTGTAACAAAATTATAACATTATTATCAGCTTATCAAAATCACATAGATGACAATTTAATACTGCAACAACCAGCTACATAATTCATCCTCTCACTTATCTCGCAACGGTTGTAGGAGAGATCACTTTCAGAAATAAGTTGTGATTCTATTGTAATATAACCCAACCTTTATGTATTTGTGTAATGTTATTGCAATAAAGAATATTAAATTTATATTATTATCAGCTCAAATTAAAAAGACACATAAATGAAAATTTTATTTAATATTCAACCATAAGCTACTTAATTCATTCTCTCAACGCTTGTCTAGGAGAAAATAGAGATCACTTTCAGCGATAAGTTGTGATATTATTGTATATTGTAACGTCGTATTTTAATGGACGCGTTCCAACTTGTAATTTTAGTTTTTTATTATGGTAAACAGCGTAACCAGAGCCAACCTTAACTTTTTTTTTTAATTTTAATTGAGATATCCTTCTTCCGAACTATCTCCCAATTTTGTTTGCTTAGGCTGTACGATCATCGTTAACTTTACCTGCCTTGCTTGAGTTTTCTTTCCTTTTCACCCTGCACCCGTAGCATGACTTGGATGTAACACGCCACGCCTTCGCCACGCCGTCGCCACGCCGCGACAAAGTCTAGAGACACATTTCGTAGCACGCGGTACCTTAGCGATTGGCGCCTAATCGAATGTTGCATAGACAATAACCGCAGGATGAACGCGATCTTAGTGTTCCCACCGCAAAGAAAAATAGCAAGCACAATTGAAATAATCAAATAAAACAAAGTATTAAACAACTCAAATCTAAGTTATTCTGTATTTATTTATTCATGGCGACATATTAAATTATAAATAGTGTTTAAAATACAACGAAATAAGGAAAGCTGGATTCCAAAAATAAAATATAAATTTTATCCTAGCAACTTTTTGTGTTGCTTTTGTTTATTTTTCTTTGTTGACATTTTATTGTCATTTTTGTGCGAATTATAGATTTTTACTTCTAAATTAATAAATAAATATTATATTGGTGATCCGATTGTGCTGGAGGACAATTAAGACATACGGTTTAAGTAAAACGACGATGTAACGGTCGCAGAGAAAAGTGTTTCAGGCAAAAGTTGTCACCCATTGTGCTCTCCTTCCGCTGCACCAATAAAATTGGTGGAGGTCACCTGCAACTTCCAGGTGGTGGCTCGGGGGGTCACAAAACGGGCCCGCACAAAAAAAAGTTTCAGATAAAAGTTGTTGCCCTTCAGGTCCTTGGTTTATTGCGATGATAAAAAGGGGAAGTCATCATGACATCGGAACGTGTTTTTTTGATGAAAAATTTCCTAAGTCTTTTTTGGAAAAAACAAAAATTTACGCCCCCTATTTATTGACACCCTAACGATAACTCGTTTTTCAGCGAAATTTAAAAAAAAAAGATTTGTGCCCCCTTAGCGACACTATTTTGTCTTTTTGTCAGCGTCCCCTTATCGACACTCTGACCCTATTTTTATAACTAGAAGATATACATCATAAAATTCAAATATATTTCTGCGATTCTTGCGAACGAATCAATCTAAATAGTATTTCTTACCTTTTGTCCAATTCTGTTGTGGGAGGTACAACAAAGTAGGGTTAGACTTTGTTAGAACTTTTAACCACCCTTCACTGACATTTTGACTATGTGGCCGTTTGTAAAGTTTCCTCGTAGAAAAAATGGACTAGCAGTCCCCACGCACAACGCGTTAAGCATCTTTGAAAATAAAAACAAACAGTATTCAGTTGGAAAACAAACGCCGCCGTCGCCATATTTAATTTTTTTTTAATATGGCTTTGCTGTGTTGCTAGCACACAATGTGGTCAATTTAGGGCGTTTCATTATGAATCATGAATCTTAGAAATTGCTGCAATATTGTTGTAAACACGTTGATATACCATTGGTTAACTGGCTGGCGTCGAAATTGCGGTGAAAAAAGTGGGTTTGGGCTGAGATTCTGAATTAAAAATAAACATGCATTCATAATTTATGATTAATTGAACTTACCAAGTGATGACTGTGTTACACCTAAAAAGAATCGCCATTGACCGGATGACGTCGGCAGTGCACGTGGCGCCATTTTGCGCGCAACTATTAAAACACCGTGCGGCAGGCGGGCCGCTCTCATTCGGTCTGCGATCGTCGTCATGTTCAGTGATCGTCGTGTGTGCTGTGTGGGTTGCCCCACACCGTCTCCGTGCTTCTGTTCCTGACCCTGGTGCCTGCCTGGTCTAATTTCTGAGTCGCTCTGCTGCCCCAGACTACGTGTAAATTTAAGTTAAGTGCATTGTTTCAGTGAAGTGATAATTAGTGCATAATAAGTGATTCACATTTCGTTGCCGCCTAGAACTTTTAGGTTATGTGGTGTGGCAGATAGCCAAATAGCATAAATGGCTCATAGTACTGTTAAACCTCATCAATGTCGGATTAGTGCAAACCCGTGTGTGCTGTTAATGTAACTTTGTGTAATAGATAATGAAATATGTCGCTAGCTAATGTTGTGCGGGTTAAATAATAAATAGATTATGACAATCACTGGTAATTGTTTATTTCATATTATCACGCTAACCTTGATGTGTAATAACTGTATGTTCGATCGACTCCTTTGCCTCTGACCACCTGGTAGTCTATGGCTTATCATGACGTCAAGAATGATGATGAAAAGAATTTCAGAGTAATTTTATTGGTTACTTACCCGACTGCGCAAGGAGGGTAATCAGGCACTAGGGTGCCTGATTACCCTACAGCTAGTGCAGGGTAGGCCCTGCACTAGCTCGGTTACATGTTTCATTTGCTAAGTGCCCGGCACCTGCAACGCGAATGTTCCATTGCTGCAGCTGCAGCTGCTTGCCACAGCTATCCGTGGCAGCAATTTCCCAATTTTCAATCAAGTACACTTACCCGTCTTCTCAGAGAAATAAGGACATTATTTCTCTGAGCCCATCTTGTACGGTTTGGTTATGGATGATGGGTGATAATGATAACTTGATAATATAATACTTCTGCATGGGGAAGATCTTACTCTTCTGGGAGGGTTGGGTACTTAAATCTCTTCGGATGTAACATTTCATATAATTATGATTGAAGTTCACTTGGTAAGTTCAATTAATCATAAATTATATTTCAATGTTACATCCTCGAAATTTAGTTAACTATGTAGGTGTTTAGCGCTGATTAAATGCAGAAGGATGTTCTGTAAATAATTATATAAATATATTCTGTAAATATACCTACTTATTCCTTATGGTTCACATAAAACTTATTTTATTTTTTAGTAAGAGTAATAATTAATATCACATACCATCATCTCTAATAAATTTTTACTTAGGTATGAGTAGAGTAGGTAACATAAATGATTGACTTAGGTAAGTCAGTAAACCTTTGGCATGAATGCCTATGGTTTCATAGATTTAACTCGGTTAAAAGAAGTAAGTATTTTTTTATTTTTTTTAACTTACACCAACAATTATTCGTAAGTAAAGAGGAGTCAATAATCATTTCTATAAATACTTAAGTAACACACACAAAAGAAAAAACTTATCGATGTTTTACTTAGAGGTCGGTAGGTAGGTACCTAAAACACATGATATTTTTAGAATACCCGCAGGCTGTTATTAGCAACATCATGGTTAACCGGTCTTAACACTTATATTCATTATAGATGAAGAGTGCTTTTGCCAACGATGTATTCGCACCCCCGCAATGGCAATGATTATATTTATGAGGTAAGTATAGAGTTTTGATTATGTCGTCTATCGACATTCTTACACTAGATCTAAGTATAACTGGGCCTCTACCATCAGCATTTTTAAATCCACGCAATTTCCGGGCAGCTCGGATGCCGGCCTGCAACTGAAGGGCTAATATCCGTACTACAACCTCCTAAAAGGTGGACGGCTTTCGCACGGCTACTCCAATCGGTGCACGGTTATGCTTATCTGTAGCCGGCCTAGGGCGGCCAAGGAAAGGCGTTCGAAAACCTACAAATAAAAATAATTCTGGTTACCGGTTTTTCAAAACATGTTTTATTAATTAAAGTTTTGGGATAGCAGTGTTCTAAAAGTTAAATTAATTTTCTTTCAGTAAGTGGTCCGTGTTTTTAGTATTTCCGTTTATCGCAAGAGTACAATTTAGCTGAAAATCTGAACTTTTGTTCAAAGAAATAAATGTTGATTTATGGTTTTTGACCGCATTGCGTTCATCTAAACATCATCATCATGTTTATGTTTGTTTTGGGTTCTTGAAAAATTCGGCGAAAAGTTATGTAGTGAAAAATTTATACTATAAAAATCTCCGGCACGAGAGGCTAGTCCGACCGGGCCAGCCCAGTCGAGGAGGCGCCTACGGCCTATGGCAGCTGCGGATTAGATGCGAGGGAACGGCTAGTCGCAACTGCTCAAGCACAAGCTGAAGCCGAGTTGTCCAACAGCCGCTCGATAAGTAGAGGCGTAGATATTTGCCAAATACTTTCTTCGGTGCTAAGAAGAATGGAAGGAAGGCAAGGCACAAATTAGCCCTTACACCACGACGAGACGCGACATAAAGCCAGCAGCCGGGAAGCCAGTTTTGATAGACGCGACAGTTAGGGCCGACGTGCAACGCCACGGCGCGGCGTCCGCCGGCGCACGTCAGCATCGTGTACCGCGCCTATGGACGGCGCCGTCCGCCGGCACGACACTGTTCCCCTGTGACCGGCGCCGTCCGACATCATGCACCGGTAGACTAAGACGCCGTGACACGCCGCCGCCGCCGTGTCATGCGTTGGCACGGCGCCGCACCGCGCCGTGGCGTTGTACGTCGGCCCTTAGTAGGGAGCGGAACCTGTGGCCTCATGTCAGTCCAAGAATGAAATAAATTAAATACAAGTGCATACTTTAATGAAGTTAAATACTATTTATTAAAGAATATTGTGAAGGTCAATTATAAAATATGAAATTAACAAAAAATAATTCTACAGTTAAACACTCTTTCAGGACCTCTGCTGTAGCTGTGGCCATGCTTCTCAGTGTGATAAGCTTCTGGAGAATCCGGTTCCGCATTCAAAATGGGTGTATCATCGTTTTTCAGAGAGAATATCCAGAATCACCTTAAAAAAACAAGTTTACGGTCATAATACCTACTAGGTACCCAAGTTGGTATAAAACAAAATACCGTACATATGGTATTAATAATTGCAAACAATAAAATGATATGACTCTAAAATGCATTTTGATTTTCTGAAAATAAATAGTATTGTCACTTTGAAAGATAGTTTATATGCTTAGATCATTGGATCTTTGACGGTTTATTTTTAATATTGGCTCCAAATCCTCACACAGGCTATAAACCAAGTCTGGAGATAATCTAAAGACAAAAATAAGAAACATACTGTAATGTATATCAGAATATAATTCAATAAGTATTTATTTACTTTTTATATGTAGGTACTTAATATAATTCTATGAATTGGTTTAACTTGCTTTGGTGCTTACCTATTTCTTAAATAAAAGGACTATCTGTCTATATTCATTAATAAATTCCCTCTTTCCTTTTCAAATGGGTTGTTTTATCTCTGTTGTATGGCGGCGTTTGTTCCTTTTCATTATTCTATATTCGCTCTCCAAATGGTCAAATATTTCATACTCATCACACACATCTACAGGAACAGTAGCAAACAATAATTTTAGCATGTTATCAACTAGTAAGTACTTCAAAAATAATCCACTTAGAGTTCTCAACGAATTCAAGTAAGTAACTTATTCGTACGAACAAGACATAAGTTATTGCTGCAACAATGCACAAGAAACCACACTCGCGAAGCTCGAAAACAATTTTGGTTTACACAAGAATGTTTTCGATAAAACAACTAGTAATAAAGCTCGTTTATCTGCCTATTTTACAAAACAATTATGTTTACGCTGCTCGCAGAGGAACTTTTTAGGCATTGCTTTATTTGACATATGAGACGATCGAAATCCGTATCGCTGCTGTCACACTAGAGGTTATGGTACGAATAGTTCATACTAAAAACATGGTGAATAGTTTAAAGATGTCAACGGAAAGCTGAGCGGCCGCCGGCCTGCTTATAAGAGGTCATAGTACGAATAAGCCGTGCAGTTCAAACTCTGTCCTGCTATATATTGTTTCAAAAGGGAAAATCAACCACTCTTGCGACTTTCAACCTAATAAATAAAATAGTGGAAAACGTTGACAAAAAGGTACAAACAGCGGCAGTTCTTTTCGATATGTCAAAGGCATTTGATTTCGTCTCTCACGACATACTATTACAAAAATGCGAAATCTACGGTATACACGATTGGTTAAAGAGCTACCTAAACGATAGGAAACAGATGGTAGAAATCTCAGGACTTAATTTGAATCTAGAAGAAGAAGTGTACCAATCACAAATAAAAGAAAATAGGTGTGGAGTTCCGCAAGGGAGTATTCTAGGCCCTCTCCTGTTCCTAATATACATAAACGACATTCCTCATGCCACAAATTATCAATGCACCTTATTCGCCGACGATATATCGGTTGTAATACCAAATACCCCAAAGGGAGATCAAAATGAAAACATAAATAATACAATAGTGAATCTAGTAAAATGGCTTAAAGACAATAATCTACATGTTAATATCAAGAAAACAAAATATGTACAATTTATAAATAAACAAGGTAAAAAAGAGAACTTAAACATAACTTATAACAATCAAACTTTAACCGAAGATAATGAAGCGTTATTCTTGGGAATTGTAATTGATGACAAGTGCTCGTGGAAAGCTCACGTGGACAGAGTCTGCCAAAAAATAAATCGTTTTGCGTATGCCTTATGGCGCCTTGTAAAAATTTCTAATAAAGAGACTGCTTTAAAAGCCTATCATGCCTACGTAGTATCGAACCTAAGGTATGGAATCGTACTATGAGGAAACTCCGTACAAATAAATAGAGCTCTAATAGCACAAAAACAATGTGTCCGCGCCATCTGTAATGTACTTCCCTGGATCTCATGTAGACCTCTATTTAAATCTTTAAAACTTTTAACCGTACCTTCAATTTATATATACGAAATTTGTAATTTCGTAAAAATGAATCCAGAACTATTTAAAACAAATAAAGACGAGTTTAAATTTAATACGAGGTATCCTGATAGATTGGTCCAAAAAAGCGTGAATACTCACTACAGGAACAGAAACTGTTACGCTATGTCGGTAAGAATTTTTAATCATTTGCCTGACCATTTCAAGACATATCCAGTTAAGAAATTTAAATCTGCGGTGTACTCATGGCTGGCAGAGAAATGCTTTTATTCAGTTCAGGAGTACTTAAGCACTGATTGAATTTACTGTTTGTGATTGTGTTTTTTGCATAATGTGAAATTTGCATGTCATTTTATTGGCTAAATGTGTTGAACTATATTAGAAATTAAGAACTATTGTAACCACATTTATGCAAATAAATATCTTATCTTATAAGAGCTGATGGTACGAGCCCAGATAGTGTTGTCTGTGCTGACGACTGTACATCCTGTCAAGTAGCTAGCGCAAATAAGGCAACATGTTTAACCGTAATTGCCTGTAGGTCTAACACTTAGATAAAAAAGAAAAGGAAAGGACCGGTTCCATGTATCGTCATACATTGGAAAGTTTTTGGTTTTATCTTAAATATTTCTACATATCTACTGATATTCTCAATCTTACATAACTTTTTACCAATGTTAAAGTGCAATTCAGCCAGACCTGTAGGAGTAAAGTGTTTCGGAACAGGAATAAAGCTGTTCAGTTAAGAACAAAAGAGGTAAGAATTATGGCTTCTGAGGAATCATAAAGTCTACAAAGAACAGAGATTGTATCACATAACTTTTTATATCATTTAATACCTGTATTGTATTGCTCAAAATTTCAAAAGTAGGTAAGAACTCTTACTATGTGAACTTATTTTATTAGGGAATTTTATTGTATCATCTGGTACGATTTTAGGTATTCATAATACTGCACATGGTAAGATCATCGATCTGAGATCAACGATTCTTATTATGGTCAAAATATACATCCGACTTTAATAAAAACCTAAACATAGGATACCCGAGTTGGCTCTGCCAAAATGGCACCACGGTAATTCTCTAGCTTCATCATCAATAATTTTTTGAAGGCATTTTGAAACTGAGAAAGGCTTGGGAATGCATATTCTAGGAAAAAAGAACTTATTACAGAGTAATATAATGCGAATCCAATACAAAGAAACAAGCTTCTTGGACTTTTTATTTATTCGCGATGCAAATAAATCAATTTCTGGTACTTAATCCAAATTTATGCACTAAGTAAACCAATATCTGATACTTAATCGAGATTCATCACATAGGTACTCCAATCAGTTTTTGGGGAATCCAAAGTTATCAAGTAGGTACATAATAATTAAATTAAAAGTGAGTGTCATTTAATACTGTTCGTGTTCAGTGTTTACGTTCGCGCATCTGCTTAATTCGCGCCTGTTTGCTTTTACACAACCTTTGTATGACACGAAAAATAAATATAAGTACTTATCATTTTTCATTCCATAGCCAGATACCTATAGCAGTTCATTTATTGATGTAATTGCCATGATATTGTCGATCCTTAGCAGGCTTCGCACGTTTTTGGTATGGTTTCGAAAGGCCTATAGACCTAGAAGGGCTCTAAATAGTTAAGGTTTGCCAATATCCATCATCTGGCAATCTCACCCTTATAACAAGATCCCCCGAATGGACGAGTCTGTAAGTAATTTTAATTCTAAATTAATTTTAGTATAGGCTTGATAGTCTGTCCTATTTTATTTTTCTCCGCGACAAAAACAAACACTAAAAAACACACGGAAATATCAATAATAATAATAGGAAGTTTATAGGTTCGGGTTTCATTTGTTTCATGATTTTTACGTTTTAACAAGGCTGAATATTTTCCTTCCGCGAACAGTTTGGTATATCCGAGAGTTACTGCGGGACAAGCAGTTATTTTATTTTATATTATGAAAGAGGTTTCCCACAGGGTGTACACACAAAAACAATAACAGTTATAAAGAATATGCAGGTAAGTACCAAAAAATTATGTAAGTAAATTTTATGATGGAGATCTCAATCTTTTCAATTCAAAGGTCATATTTCGCGAATTAAATTTAAAGCCGCGAAGCCTGCAGATTTAATTTAATTTGGTCTTACACAAGAGTTCTCCCTTTTCTAAAGTTTGTACTATAACCATTAACCATAACCAACAACTTTGATAAAGCGCAACTATTGTATATTGTATACAACCCAACACAATTACAGCTTTTATTGAGTTAGTGTGTAAGTATAGGTTTCAACAGCTTAGTACGTACCTAAGGTGATTGATGGCTGAACAGAAGCCCGAAGGGCATGAGTGTGAGCTCACAAGTACCTTTGAAGCAGTGTCGCTAATATTATGTTGTATGCGAAGGATGTATTAGTATTAAAAGGTAAGTAAGTAAGGCTTCTTTGAGGTCTAGTTAAATTCATTGAATTGTTTCCAATTTAGTATGAACCTAGAGGTTCCGTTACTTATGGATTTCAGAAAATATTGGCCAGATAAACTTATCTGAGCCATCAGGCATGCCACAATCACACCTATACCTACAAGTTTTGATATGGTCACTGACATTCAAGTCCCACAATCGGGATGGTCAGCAGGTTCCATCAATTGATATGGGTGTGTAGTAAACTGTAGTTTCTACCTATTGACGAAAGATAACATCAAATTGTCAGATGTTATTAGAAATTGTCAGATATGTTGTATATGTGGGTACATTTACATTTATTATTTTATAAATATTGTGTACTACCTACAATGAAATAAATCATTGTTGAAACAGCCAGCGTGTTTTCATAATACATGGTTTACCTCCAATGGTTGTTGGTTCCGCTTGCGACTGGTATTGTTTCCATAGGACATGATTTCCTCATTGTATGGGGCATGGGCCATTGTGGAGCCAAGGAGCCCCAACTTCACCAAGTTTGATTTAACGAGGAGCTTGAGAGTTTCCTTGAACTCTGGAACCTTTCTTAAAGCCTGGTCTTGTCTGGTTGCTTGATCTGTAGACCCGATGTTCTTTGAGTTTTTAATGTTCACAGAAATTCTTTCTACAATCACGATTAGCTTTTCTAATCATACTCAAAAGTGTCATGTATAAAAAACAGGAATAGATCTGTGTCATGCGTTCATAAATTCTTCATAACGAAGATCGAAGCAAACTTTGGTTATTCAGTGATAACTTCTTGATCACATCAATATTTTCCATCTATAAGATTGGAAATTAAGGTAGCTAAGCCCGCTACACCAGAGCCAAGTTGGTTTCTGAGAGTCCTCAAACTGTTTATCAAAAAGAAATTTACAGCCTCTGGAATGAATGTTGATACTCGACACTCAATTTTTGAGGATTTACATAGTAACACCGTTCTATGAATCACATTTCCCTTTAACCGACACTCTTGTTCACATAATATTACCCAATCGTTTAGATACTCTGTCAGGGGTCACAATGCCTGGTTTGTCTTCTTCACCCAGTAGATCTATAATATTCTTAGGAATAAAGTTCTATGTATTTTGTGTGAGAGGTTTTGTGTTCACCTCACTCATCACATCATCATGTAAGTACCTCTTTTCCAGTTCACTGTCTAAAACATTTCTTCAAGGAGTTTTTCTTCCATAGACGTATCCAAGACTACTTCCTCGAGGAATTACACAGGATTCTGTGGGCAAGGGCGAATACTAACCTTTGTTTCCTGGTTGGAGTGACAACTCGTTCCATCACATGGGAAATTGAGGCAACATTATGTCACCCCCGAGTCGTGGCCGAATAGATTAGATACAACGTACAGGGTAATTTCGTGGTTGTAATTTACTTTCTGGATGATATCACGTATCACCACGTTAAGAAAGTACAAGCTGGATTCCCGGATGACATCACGTGTCACCACTGAAGGATTCCATCCGATTTAATCATTGCGATTAATGCATATTCAGGATATCATCTCGTACTACCACGTTAAGAAAATGCAATCGGATTAGCGAACCTTCGGATTTTTCACCGACAGGCCGCGACGAGATATTTCTTCCTCGAGACGACGAATCCTCTTCCTCCAATAGTTGTTCATTGTTGTTTCCCGTCGTCTCTTCTTCATTTCTTTCAAAAAATTCTACTATTTTTATCATTTTTAAGAATTTTTTGCAGAGCGATATGGCGATGCTTTCCACAAGAAAAAACGAATGACGTCATGATAAGCCATAGACTACCAGGTGGTCAGAGGCAAAGGAGTCGATCGAACATACAGCCAATTTAAAGACTCTAAAATATATTGTGGTGATGCAGTACAATAGATAACGTACTACATAGTTAACTAAATCTCGAGGATGTAACATTGAAATATAATTAAATACGGTCTCGTGTTTGTCAAATATTTGACAGTTTTTTGTTATAGGATCATTGATGCCGGCCCCACTAGCCATCTCATTGGCTGTAGGCTCTGCTCTGACACTCCCCTGATTACTACCAGGGGAGTGACAGAAGCCTATAAGCCAATGAGCTACTAGTGGAGTGACCACGTGACCGGCATCAAAGCTTTCATTCCTAATAAAACTGTCATATAATATATTTGACAAGATGTTTGATTCAGAATCTCAGCCCAAACCCACTTTTTTCACCGCAATTTCGACGCCAGCCAGTTAACCAATGGTATTTCAACGTGTTTACAACAATATTGCAGCAATTTCTAAGATTCATGATTCATAATGAAACGCCCTAAATTGACCACATTGTGTGCTAGCAACACAGCAAAGCCATATTAAAAAAAAAATTAAATATGGCGACGGCGGCGTTTGTTTTCCAACTGAATACTGTTTGTTTTTATTTTCAAAGATGCTTAACGCGTTGTGCGTGGGGACTGCTAGTCCATTTTTTCTACGAGGAAACTTTACAAATGGCCACATAGTCAAAATGTCAGTGAAGGGTGGTTAAAAGTTCTAACAAAGTCTAACCCTACTTTGTTGTACCTCCCACAACAGAACTGGACAAAAGGTAAGAAATACTATTTAGATTGGTTCGTTCGCAACCCGCATGCAGAAATATATTTGAATTTTATGATGTATATCTTCTAGTTATAAAAATAGGGTCAGAGTGTCGATAAGGGGACGCTGACAAAAAGACAAAATATTCTTATCTACATAACCTCTCCTTTTTATGATACCATCGGAAGGGGCACTTTGGGGATGAATTGTTGTTAGGTATTTCTTGTTGCGGTCAACCGCTGTCAAATTAGGAGGTGAAACTTCTTTAATCCCAGTACCCCAATGGAACACCAGTTTACACATATAACTTATTTTCCAACTATTGAGTAACATATTTTTTAACAGACGTAAAGAAGTAGAGTTCTGTAAGAGAAGTATAATGTATTTTGAGTGCATTCTATGTATGTATGTATGTATGTGTGTTGGTAATATAGGCACCTATAATATTTTGAAATATCTGATTCTGATCATTAGGCTGACTTTCATTTCAATATTATATCGTAAAGAACAAAACCGGCGATCTGTCTAGCCTGAAAAACTACAGGCCTATATCCCTAGGCACAATAGTAGGTAAGGTCCTCGAGAGACTCTTGCAACCCGAATTGACGAAACACTTTAATATTAATGACGCGCAGTTTGGTTTTCGTGCCGGACTCGCAACAGATTCAGCTGTCATGAGTCTCAAATATGCTGTCAACTATTATGGTAATAGGGACACGTCAGTATATGCGTGTTTTCTTGACCTGAGCCGTGCTTTTGACCTAGTAAACTACAACCTACTTTGGACAAAGTTACTGCGGTCCGGTACGTCTAGGGAAGTTGTTAATGTGTTGCGATTCTGGTACGAAAACCAAACCAATAACGTAAGATGGGGCGAAGCACTGTCTAGTGGTTTTAGACTAGACTGTGGCGTTCGTCAAGGTGGTCTCACGTCTCCGGACCTCTTCAATCTGTATATAAACGATCTTATCGAGGAACTGAGGGGTGCCGCCACCGGTTGTCACATTGGTAACCTGTGTGTTAACAATTTGAGTTACGCGGATGACATGGTACTCCTTAGTCCCTCGATAAACGGCCTTAGAAAACTGCTCGCCATCTGTGAAGAATATGCAAAAAAACATGGCTTAAAATACAACGTGTCTAAAACGGAAATGATGGTATTTAGAGCAGGAAGGGGTCCGGAGAACGTGCTTCCTGTGTATTTGGACGGCTCGCCAATTCGGGTTGTTAAGAGTTTTAAATACCTAGGTCATATACTCACGGAGAACCTCAGTGATGACGCGGATATGGAAAGGGAGCGCAGGGCTCTCGCTGTCCGGTGCAACATGCTCGCACGCCGATTTGCACGCTGCTCGAGAGACGTTAAAATTACTTTATTCAAAGCATTTTGCCAATGTTTTTATACCTGCCAACTGTGGATAAAGTTTACCAAGAGATCATTTAACGTCTTGAGAGTTCAGTACAACGACGCATTTCGCATATTGATGAAATTGCCCCGTTACTGCAGTGCGAAGGGCATGTTCGCTGACGCGGGAGTCCCCGACTTCTACGCCATCCTCAGGTCTCGGACGGCCTCGTTCCGGGAAAGACTGCAGCTGTCGCGCAACAAAATCTTGGCTTCCATACACGAGGACCATACTAACTCATTCCTAAAACACTGGTTGGCCATGCACCGATGTGAGAACGGCAAATTTTAATTTTATTTTATTTTATTTTAATATGGGTGTATGACTGTACATTGTGTGTAAAAGTTAATGCCTGAAATAAAGATATTTATTATTATTATTAATAATAATATTTAAATTATAATAAAGCTGGCCTGTTTTATATATTATACAAATTATTATTCATATTTTAATTTTTTGTTTTAGCCGTGATGCCTGAACAAAGTCTAAGGATGTCAGCAACTCACCATAGCAATCCCGATCATCGCGTAATAACAGAATAGTGATATAATTGGTATGTATACATACAATACATCACATAGTATGTACATAATTATTAGTTCTAATATATTTTCTAACGAAATCTGCAGCAACCGCAATCTTGTCAAGTGCACATGTGTACTTTCATTTGAAATGATGTACCTACACTTTGTGTACAGTTGGAAGAAACATTTTTTCATATTCTTAATGTACGGTTGAATGCACGTAAAGTACTTATGTAGGTACATATTTATATTATGATCACGGCACATTTTACCGCTTGCGCCTGAGACTGTGGCCGTGAGAGCGTGTGGGGAGAGGCTGTGGCCTATATTAATAGGCCACAGCCTAAGTTGCATGCGTTAATACCCATAGTTGGGTTAATACCCATAAATTAACCTCACTTGCAATAAAAGATAACCCTAGAGTCAAAAGAGTTAAGCCGAGCAAAATATATGGAGCTTTTACGGGTTAAGTCGGCAACTCTAGGGTTATCTTTTATTGCAAGTCACCCTAAGTAGGATTTGTTTAATAAATGTTTCAGGAAACCGTTCAACGTTAACGTCACCAGATGGTTCAGGGAATCTCTCAACGGCGCCAGATGAATCATTCAATGCCACCAGTTCGTATCGCAATTGTTCTCCATTAAAAGGGCTGAAGACACAGACTCGGCATTGGCTCAGTACTCTTGTGAAGAAAACATTTGAATTTCATTCAGTATATTGTCAAGTAATAAAAGTTTGTATAATTGTAATTTATTTATTTATTTAATGGATTCCTAAGAAAACATTTAATATTATGGTTTTAAATATGCAAAGGCATCGATATATATTTTTATCGAGGGACACCCCTAGTGAAAAACATCGAACTCGGTTTATCGACATGTCCCCGTCTCTAATTCTTGACGTCATCGGCGCCACTGTCTTTAGGACCATGTGGACGATGCCGGAACTATTTTGGAACTAACCAATCCAGTAACGCCATCCCCAGGTAAGGCCAGAGTCCCATCTATTCGTAGAATAGAATATCCTCTTATTAATTTGTGGCCATGTCCATTTATTAAGTCAATGTAAGCGAATGGATTTCACGTAGGTAGTTATAAGTGACATCAGTGAAGTGAAAATAGGATCAGCCAAAATCTTGGAACGGCGGATTTTCTATTCGATTGATTACTCGAAATAACTTGAGATTGTCGAAAATAGGAGAACATTTTATATATGACACACGTGATTGGGATATTTTCCAACAGTTTCTAATGTGTGAAGGATATGTGTGTGAAGCAAGTGCTGGTCGTCGGCGGTGATAGTCCTGTATCTGGATGACGGCATTCCTTCACAGTGGCAGCAGACCTGATTGGCACATAGCACAAAACGTCCTACCGAATTAACCAAGAATACCATCACCCGCAGTTGGAATTGGAAACAGTACTTCTCAGTTCGTAATTTGTGAAGTGATTAGAGAATGGTGACCCCTAACAAACTCCATAGATCAAGCAATCAAATGCCATGAGTGTTCGATAGAAATACACGACAGATTGTGGGCCAGCAATGTCTTCTCATGCCAAGAGTTATCTCTACGATCATACCAATAAAGGAAGACTATGGTATTTGAGGTAAGTAGTAATTATAAACTATAAGGTATGGGTGAGTCAGGTGTGTAACATAACACATGTGTTAAATTCCTTATATGACAACCTCGCATTATTCATATTTAGGACAAAATAAACATCTAGGTACTTCCAATAAGTTTGTGCAGAGACTCTCGCCTCGTTAAAACTCTTGCAATATCGAGATAACCTTGGGTTGAGAGAACTCCATACATTTCGCTCACGTTAAGTCGCTAACCCTTGAAGAATGTGTAGGTTTTCCGTCAGTATATTTAGGAAACATTAACTGGGTTTGCTAGATAATATTGATTGATAAAATATTATTTATTGCAATTACACAAATATATAAATAAAGGTCGGGATATACAATAATATCACATCTTATCGCTAAAAGTAATCTCTACTTTCTCCTAGACAAGCGTTGAGAAAGAAATGAGAGAATGAATTAAGTAGCTTATGGTTCAAATTATCATTTATGTGTCTTTTTAATTTGACCTGATAATAATATAAATTTAATATTCTTTATTGCAATAACATTACACAAATGCATATAGGTTGGGTTATATTACAATAGAGTCACAACTTATATACTCAGCTGAAAGTGATCTCTCCTACAACTGTTGCGAGATAAATGAGAGGATGAATTATGTAGCTGGTTGTGCAGTATTAAATTGTCATCTATGTGATTTTGATAAGCTGATAATAATGTTATAATTTGGTTACAGTTGTATCTAAAAAAAGTTCTTCGCTACAATGTAGGTAACGATGAAAAAATTTATTCTTAGGATTTGGTAAATATAAAAAGATTGGTGTGTTAGCTCCCACTCACTCTGCAGAAGGCTGAGGAGGGAAGGAAAACATGCGTGGGTCCCTGGCCAGATGTTAGTGGCCCTGCTTCTCAAAAATAATATCCCGAAAAGGAAAGCATCGGGACTCGGACGCCATGAGAAGCAGTGGAAAGGTATTAGACCCACATCACACAAAACGGATAACCTTGTCGAAGAGATTGGACAATTAATCTCAAGGCGGGCATAAGAAATCTCCTACCTGTTTTGCTGCCAGATGATAGAGGAAAGAGAAATAATAAAACGAGTTACTAGAAACCGCGTCTATTGGAATAATTGTAGTTACAATATCTTTGAATTACAAAACTCTTGTTGAACCTAGCTTAAAACCTAGGACTTACTCTAGCCAACTACTTATCCTAGATAGCGCAGCGAGCGAACCCAGAGCATCTTGTTCAGCTGCGGTCAGCAAAAGTAGCTCCCCGGAACCAGCGTTTGAGGTTGTAGATGGAGTCCAAAAGGAACATCCTTAAAGTTGCTTCTTTAAGAGAAGTCTTTTAAAAATTACGGTTAAAAAAGAAACCGTAAAACAAAAACCGTAAAGAAAAAAAATACCCGTAAGAAAAAAAAGCGCTCATGGCGCTTTTCTCCGAAAAAATAGGTGCTTCTAAAAATCAGGGCGCATCGCCCGTTGACGTGTTAATCACTGAATCGACATTATATTATCCATTTATATTGGATTTAAATAGAAAAATGACTTCCGCACGTCTGTCTCGCGTCCAGACCCCGGGCGAAAGGATCGAAGGAAAAGAAACTCAAGGCAGGTAAAGTTAACGATGATCGTACAGCCTAAGCAAACAAAATTGGGAGATAGTTCGAAGAAGGATATCTCAATTAAAATTTAAAAAAAGTTAAGGTTGGCTCTGGTTACGCTGTTTACCAAAATAAAAAACTAAAATTACAAGTTGGAACGCGTCCATTAAATTACGACGTTACAATTTCCCGTTTCTAGTAAAAAAAATTAAGAACGAAAGTTCTATAATTTTTTTTCCAAAAAAATAATATAAGTATAACAAATGTTACTTAAACAAAATCTAAACTTATAATAGTAAGCTTAGTCTAAGTACAATAGGCACTTAATAATAATTCGTTACAAAATTATTCTAAAATAAATTATTTTAACTAAACAATTTGTTTTATTTCTATCCCAAATCATTCCATGACATTCACACGCACAGCTTAGTCAAGATACTACTGGTACAAGATAGTCGGCTCAAACGCCCTACCTTGACAACCTAACAAAGACTGTTGCATGTAATTGCCATATACTAAGGTCAAAATATAAGTATTAAATAAGAGAAGTAATTTAATTCAATGTGTCCGGTAAACTACTGGTACAAAACGATAAGCATTCGCCTCGAGTTGACAACCAAAACAACATTGAACTAAATAAAAGAAAACTTTACTGAACCGATATACTACTGATACAAAACGATAAGCACCCTCGCCTCGAATTATATGCATCGAAACAGTACTACAACTAAATCTTAAATGAAATATGATCGGTATGCTACTGGTTCAATATGATGGGCACCCTCGCCTCATAATGGACAACCAAACCAAAAAGTAAGTGGTCGAGTAAAACGTTAAATATTGCACTGGTTCATAAAATTATCATAAAAATGGGCAAGGAATGGACTTACATAGGTGCAGGACACTTCACCACACTATTTCTTAATATTTTTCACAATTTAGCTTCTCGCGGCCGGCCGGCACGTTGAATTCTCGATAGCGAACGGCGCCACGGCACGGTAGGAATGCGCAACTCTCGTTGGTGAAGTTTTTATAAAGTTTATGGACTTGGGATCGAATAGGATTGGCCCAAAACCCACCATTTCCCCCCACCGGGAATTGCCTAGTTCCCCAGTTACCAAACCAGGGATGGTTAAATTATAATTGAGCAGAGTGGACTGTATTTAGTTAAATAATTATGAAGTTGTGTAAATTCCGTTGACTGTAAGTTACGTGTATTTGATAACTTCAATTACTGTTATTGTACTTAGAATAAATTAAATAATATACTTGTATATATTTTTATAAAAACTAACCTAAAGTTATGTAATTCACTTGCATAAACTTGACTATGCACATGCTAGCTGTATCTAATTCATGCAAGAAAATAAGTTTATTTAAATCAGTTTTGATTTGGTTCTGAATCCGACCCTATTGGGAGCGGACTCAGCTTAACGACTGGACGCGTGTACTCGCCCGTGCGAGTGCGGACATTGACCACGCGGACCGTGCCATCCGGGCCGGGGAAGAGCTGCGTCACTCGCCCGAGGTGCCACTGCAGCGGCGGGGCGTCAGAATGAATCAGTACAAGTTCGCCTACTTGAATATCGCGACACTTGTTGAGCCACTTCTGCCGTTGCTGCAACGTATGCAGATAATCTTTCCGCCACAACTTCCAGAACTGCTGCGAAGCCTGCTGTACTAACTGCCAACGCGTCAAACGATACGCAGGTTCGTCTGTCAGTTCATATTCGGGCACTGCCAGTAATTCGCGACCGATCAGAAAGTGCCCTGGCGTGAGGGCCTCAAACTCGCTCGGATCACTAGACACACTGCTCAGAGGTCTGGAATTCAATACGGCCTCGACTCGAGCGAACAGTGTACTTAGCTCCTCGAACGACAGAGTTTTATTGCCTACCACTCGCTTCAAATGTTGCTTTGCGGATTTGATGCCACTTTCGTACATACCCCCAAAGTGAGATCCAGTTGGTGGGTTGTACTTCCATTGTACTTCGCGACAATTGAATTCGTTTGAAAGTTGATCTGAATTTGATTTGAAAAATTGGATTATTTCAGCCAGCTGCCTGCCTGCGGATACGAAATTTTTACCGTTATCCGATACAACCGTGTGACTCAGACCACGTCTCGAAGTAAAGCGATCGAAAGCAGCCATAAAACATTCCGTAGTCAACGCGGACACTACTTCGAGATGTACCGCGCGAGTAGCGAAACACACAAACAAACACAAGTATGACTTTGATACTTTGGCGTTGCGTCGATTGCTTTCTTTCGTACTGAAAGGACCGGCCATGTCTACACCGACAGTGTGAAAGGCATGAATATCTTCACTTCTGTATTTTGGAAGGTTTCCCATTACAGGTTGCAAGCTGGTAGGTTTGACTTTAAAGCATGAAATGCATTTTGAAACCACCGATCGAATGACACTACGTGCCGAAATGATCCAATACTTTTGATTAAGTAAACTTTGAAGCGAGCGGGGACCAACGTGTAAATGAATTTTATGAAAGTGATTAATTAAGACCTTTGTGAAGTTGCACTTTTTCGGCAGTAACAACGGGTACTTCTTATGATAGGGAAGGTTTGATTCTGATAACCGACCCCCCACCCTGAGATAACCAAGGGGATCTAAAAAGGGGTTCAGTTTTCGTAAAGATTGACCACAGTTGTTACCCTTTGCTAACGACTCAATATCACTTGAAAAATGTTCACGTTGGACGATCTTGATTAAGGTATCATGAGCTTTCTTTAGATCAGTTAGGGAAGGTGACCCTGCACGCTTGTCCCTACTGAGTCGACAATTGTTAACAAATTGATAGCATCGTGCTATCACACGTTGAAGCTTCGTATAGCTTGAATACGTTTCAGTTAGATTATATAAATCATTAGATTCAGTTGTTTGACACGTTTGAATTAGCGTTACGTTTCTTAACTCTGGCACTCTATCAGATTTAAAATGTTCCATTGACTTGACTGGCCATTCGTCCGGCGGCGCGTACAGCCACTCGGGGCCGCGCAGCCACTCCGTCCTGGCGAGCAGTGCGGAGGGCAGCGCGCCGCGCGAAGCCACGTCGGCGGGGTTACACTCGCCTGGCACGTGAAACCACCACTCGTTAGACACGTCATCGAGAATTTTCGCGACGCGTGTCGCTACATACGTGGCCAGCTTGTACGTGGGGGTGTTGAGCCACGCCAGTACTACTGAAGAGTCGGTGAATAGAAACGTATCGTCGATAGGTATTTGGTTCAATACAGATTGTGTATATGATACCAATTTGGCTAGCAACAAGGCTGCCAATAGTTCAAGACGTGGGATAGATCGAGTCTTCAAGGGCGCGACCTTGGATTTAGCGATGAGAAGACTGACCTTAGTATCACCAACGTCGTTCAGGGACCGCAAGTAAACTACTGCTGCATAACCTTGCATAGAGGCATCACAGAAACCTAGAATCTGATGATATGAATGTCGCGATACAGTAGCTTGACGATCATGCCTGAGGTTTGATAGAAGCGGAAGCTCAGCTACGTACGCGAGCCACTCTTCTTCTATCTCGGTGGGAAGTCTGTCGTCCCATCCTAACTTTTGAAGCCAGAGTTTTTGCATTATACACTTGGCATAAAATACACAGGGTGCTACAAATCCCAGGGGGTCAAATTGACGGCCTATCTGAGAAAGGACGCTGCGCATTGTAGCAGGAGTCGATGAGGGCGTATCGTTCGTCGTGAAGGAGAAGGAGTCCTCGGCAGGCAACCATTGAAGGCCTAGCACTTTAATGGAAAGGTCCTTGTCGTCCTGAAACTCTAAAGGTGTCTCACGATGGTCAGCAGGCACGCGCTCCAACAGCTCCGGGCAGTTGCTAGACCATTTGCGGAGAACGAAACCTCCTTCCTGTAACAGCGCTATCAGCTCGTCCTGCAGATGGATAGCTTCATCGAGTGTCGCCACAGACCACAGCAGATCATCGACGAAGAACGCTTTCTTCAGGACGCTGGCCGCGACGGGATACTTGGCTGCCTCATCGTCTGCTAGCTGGTGCAACACACGGATGGAGAGATATGGACTGCTTGCCACACCGTATGTTACAGTGTTAAGTTCGTAAACTTTGATAGGTTCATCCTGACTAAAACGCCACAGTATGTGTTGATATTTACGTTGAGATTGATCAATCAGGATCATCCTAAACATTTTACAGATGTCACTTGATAGACAAATTTCATGGAGTCGAAAATTAATTAAAATTTCATTTATGTCAGCCTGGAGCTTGGGGCCGGCATACATCACGGAATTCAACGAGTTACCGTTGGTAGTTACGCTCGACGCGTCGAATACAGCGCGCAGTTTGGTAGTGCTACTCGACGGACGAAGAATACAAAAATGTGGTATGATATATTCCGAGTCGACTGTACCTAGCTCACCTAAGCATGTCATGTGGCCCAAACTCTCATATTCTGACATAAACTTACAGTACTCTTCTTTTAGTTTTGGAAGACGATTTAATTTTGTCTCTAAGTTATGAAAACGACGTATGGCTTGCTGACAAGAGTTACCGAGTTCAAACTCCGGTTTGAACGGGTACTTGACTACGTACCTACCTGTACTGTCGCGAGTACACTCCTGTGAAAATAACTGCTCGACGTACAGGTCCTCAGGGTTCTGTGGTACATCACACGATACATTTTCTGTCTCCCAAAACGAGCTCATTATCTTTTCGATTCCATTATTTGTCGTTAACAAAGTACACACAGTCGAACTACTCTCGTGGTCGAGTACAGTCTGTCCCGAAATAACGTAGCCATATATGGAATGCATCGCCGTAGGTATACCCTGTACTTGCGATAGTACATTCCGACCATCATAAATATACGGAAAGAGATCGCCACCGAGTAGTAACTCGACTGGAGCAGCTGTGTAATAATTAGGGTCGGCCAAATTTAAATGCTTGAATTCATTAATTATTTTATTTGACAAAGTTGTAGTAGGTAGATTACCTGTTATTTGGGCTACTATGACCGTTTCCGTTTTAAGGATTGGACCAGATGAATTTCGTGGTTTAATTGAACACGTAACTAAACCGAAATTTTGCACTGATGCTCCACCTAAACCGATAGGTTCGAATGCGCATTTACGTCGCGTCAACCCTAGTCGCGTCGCGCACGCATTCGTCATATAGCTAGACATAGCGCCGCTATCTATCACTGCTCGTACATTTTCAACTAATAAAGGTGAGTTCTTTAGTTCTATTAGTAATGTTTTCGTATAAAAACAATCTTTCATTGACAATTAGCTGCATAAATATTAGCCGACACATTTCATAGTTTCATTGCCGCTAAACGAAACAAAGTATTTTACATCACACGTCCCTTTTTTACCGGCACGGCGGCACGTCAAAGGGAATTACCCGGAAGGTCAAAACAGTGATGTCCTGCGTAGATTTCAAACCATTTGGGTGATCTGATTCGGCAGATATTCAATATTTCTGTAGGAAATGAAACACAAAACGCCCGGCCACGGGATATGTGATAATAATTATGAGCGCAAGCAGTTTAAGGGTTATTATTATAAAGCCTATCATTGTTCACATGACAGGTGCAGTCGGCCACCCAGTAAAGGTGTCGAGCCAGGTCCATTAGTGTGGTGTCCGGCCATTGGCTGGACCACCTACTTGAATTGTAACGTAAGAGCTTTCTTATACATTGATCTACAGGTAAGCCATTGATTAAAACAATTCCACATAAAGCTAAATAAGATATCACGAAGTGAGGACTGCGACTGAAATCATTCATAAAATTAGTAACTGTCAATTTGTTGAAACCATAGCTCGGGGAGTAAGTCTATCCGTGCTTTAATGCAATGTTCCTGTATTTTCACTAAATAATTAATGTTAATAACAGTTCAGGACTGCGGAGCAAAATACACAATACCATCTCATATACAAATTAAAGTACTGTCAGTAATTAAAGTTACAAATTTACATTTGAATGTTATGAAATTAAAAAGAAGTCACTTTAATTTTAGGGAAAAGGAGCGAGCCACTAAACGAGGACATGGAGGCCTTGATGATTCAACGTCTCAGTACAATAACCAACCAAATTGAAAGTCTATCGAATGAAGCTCTCAGATACATGGAAATTACGAAGGAAAATATTGAGGAAGCCGAAGTCAATGCCCTGCGATTAGAGTCAGCTGTTAACCGGTTTACCGCAGAATTACACAATTATTTTAGACTATCCCAGGAGCCATCTGCTGATGATATTTCAGAATTCAGTACAATCCAGCTGAAAGGGGAAGAAGTGCTAACTGAGTTAAGAATAAAATTAAAGAGGAATAATGATAAAAGGGGCACAGTCGGTCCATCTGGTGGAATCACATTGTCGGGGAAACTTCCTAAACTGAACTTACCTGAATTTGACGGCAATATTCTTGGGTGGCACCAATTTTGGGACCAATTTAGCTCAAACATAGACCAAAGAAACCTACCAGAAGTTGACAAGCTCTTGTACTTAAAGTCCTCGCTAAAAGGAGAAGCAAATTGGAGCGACACCTGCGAGTCCTGAATTCCCTGGGAGAAGATACAAATCACAATCATCTAAGGTTTCTACTGATGGAAAAATTCCCGGAAGACATAATTTATGAGATGAAGATGAAAATAAAGACTGATTCGATTGAAGAAATACGGAAACAGTTAGAAACTATTATATCGGCCCGAGAGGATGCTAACAGAATGACCCAAGAACGAAATACTCAAAGGAGGGACCACTACACAGCAGAGACTTTACATGTTAGTGATCGAAGTAATAAACAGGAAAGGTATAAAGGTCAGAGAAGTTCGAAGGATGGTCATATAGGAGGAAACGAAAGGAAAAGGGAAAATCGCCCACAGTATACTGGTAACAAAGATAAACCTAAGAGAAGACTGGAACAAAAGGGACATTCGAGGGAACCAGATAGAAAAAGAAGGAAATTACAATGCATATTTTGTCAAGGATCCCATTTCAATGATGAATGCAAAACTATAAGGACTGTCCATGACCGGAAACTTAAATTGGGTAAGCGCTGCTTTGGATGCTTAGGTCAAGGACACACTATCGCCGTTTGTAAAAGAAAACGGACATGTCCTCATTGCAGAAAATTTGGTCACCACAATCGGGCATTGTGTCCAACAGTGGATAAACCTAAAGCTGAACCTACAAATACATTTCATTTAAACGAAAGGGGTGTCACCATATTACAGACCGCCGTGATTAATGCTCGAGGGGGAAGAGATAAATCTAAACAAAATAAATGTCGCGTTCTTATGGATTCCGGTAGTCAAAGGAGTTACGTGACCGAGAGGGTGGCGAAAAAATTGGATTTGCCAGTGGAAGAGAAGAATCTACTTTCAGTATTTACCTTTGGTTCCAATACACCATTGGAGCTCGAGAGCCCAGTGGTAAAACTACAGATCGAGACACGGACACAGAAAATAATAACTCTGCATGTAAACGTGGTACCTACAATATCTCAAGGCATATCATACCCTGAAAGGATACTTGGAAGGTGGAGAGACAAGACAGCTTTAGTCGAATTGTCTGACCAAATCGACATACTCATAGGTAACGACTACTACTACTCATTGATGACTACTGAAAAGAGGCAACTGGGAGAGAACTTATTTCTAGTCAACTCGGAATTTGGATGGATATTATCAGGAAAGGCAGATTACAAAGCAGTGGATAAACTCTCTGTTGTTACATATTTTCAATCCTGTACTGAAGCCAAACTGAACCAACCTGATTTACCTTTGGAGAACGGAAATATAAAGTTTTTATGGGATTTAGAATCTATAGGAATCACTGACTCTCCTAAAATCAACAGGGACGAAGAGGCCATAAAGAACTTCAATGAGACTACGCAATATGTTGACAACAGGTATGCAGTATGTTGGCCATGGAACGAGTATCCTCCCACCATTCCTACAAACTATGGTTTAGCCTATGGGCGCTTGGTCAACTTACTAAAGCGGATGGATTCAAAGAGTTTATCAGCATATGATCAGACATTAAAGGATCAAATTGGCAAAGGTATAATAGAAGTCGTACCTGAACCTGCAATAGTTCCAGGGGGCAAGCCTGTACACTACCTACCACATCATGGAGTTATGCAACAAGGGAAACCGAATAGAATAGTTTATGATGCCTCAGCAAAGACCAAAAACAACAAGAGTCTAAATGAATGCCTTTACTGCGGACCTATGATGTTAGAAGATTTGACAAAACTACTCATCAGATTTAGATTACATCCGATTGGATTGACAGCAGACGTGGAGAAAGCGTTTTTACAGATATCTCTTCAAGAACAAGATCGAGACGTAACAAGATTCCTATGGCTAAAAGACATAACAAAACCTGCAACTGAAACCAACCTTATTCATATGAGATTCTGTAGAGTGCCATTTGGGATAATTTCCAGCCCCTTTCTTCTCAACGCAACTATTAGACACCATCTATTGAAGTCAGACGATGAGAAAGTCAAGCAATTAGCAAAGGACATCTACGTCGACAACCTTGTCACCGGTACAGAAACAGTACAAGAGGCGAAAGCACTTTACCAAAGTTCCAAGAAAGAATTTGAGAAGATTTCAATGAATTTGAGAGAATGGAATTCTAACTCAAAGGAATTTTTGAAGAGCGTCCACAACACAAGTGGAGAGACGAACGTGAAAGTGTTAGGACTAGAGTGGACACTGGAAAAGGATTTAATAAGACTAAGATTTAAAAACACCAACACCAACACGAAACGGGGCATATTAAAAGTCATCGCATCGGTCTACGACCCCTGTGGGTATGCAGCGCCATCGCTGCTGCCAGCAAAGCTAATTTTACAAGATTTATGGAAGGATAAGGTCAATTGGGACACCCCACTATCCGAGGAAAGGATGCATGAATGGTCAAAAGCTGAAAGGGATCTCGATGACATTCGTGGGATATCGTTGCCGAGATGCTACAAGAAAGCGGCGCCAGGACAGGACTGGCAGGTACATTGCTTCACTGACGCCTCTACGAAAGCTTATGCAGCCGTCGTTTACCTGGTTAACGGAAAGGAGAAGAGCTTCTTAATCGGAAAATCACGCCTTGTGCCCATCAAAGACCAAGATAACTTGAAAATTCCTCGTTTAGAGTTGTTAGGAGTGTTGATTGGGTGCCGTCTCATCAAATATGTTTTGAGTTGCCTTCAGTTGAACGTAAAATGTCAAACTCTATGGACGGATAGCAAAATTGTAATAGACTGGTATAATTCCGTCAAGCTCTTACCACCGTTTGTAGCAAGGAGGATATATGAAATCAGGCAGAATAAAGGATTGATGATGAGATATGTCCCGTCTGAGCTGAATCCTGCTGACGTAGCCACCAGACCTACCAGTTTAATGGAGGATAAACAAAGATGGTTAAACGGTCCAGACTTCATAGTACAAACATCGAACGAGAGACCGACAAATTTTTCAAGTGAATCTTCTTTCCTCGTTGGGGAGGGTCTATCGATTACGAATATTGACCCTAAGAACCAATACGTAGGGCTAGAATCTATGGAGGTTCAACAGAATGCAGACAAGGAAAACCAGGAAGCACAAGTTAATGACAAACAACTTCGAAGTTATGGGGAAGAAATGGAAATACGAGAATACAAAGATGAGGCAGTTAGTATTGACATAGAGGAAATAAAGAGAATACAAAGGGAATATTATCCTGAAGAGGTAGTTGGCAAAGAAACTAACCTAAGTCGGAATCTAAAATTGTTCAAGGATGAACACGGACTACTACGCTGCAGAGGACGAATGCAATACGCGGAGTGGTCATTCGAGAAGAAGTATCCTATACTCTTACCTAAAGACTGTCAGTTCACCAACAACGTCATAATGAATTTGCACGAGAAGAACTACTATGTAGGAGCTAACCATACACTATGTTTAATTAGGGAAACTTATTGGATTCCTCAAGGTAAAAGCAAAGTGCAGAAAATGTTGAAGAAATGCTTGAAATGTATTAAGCATGGAGGTGGTCCATTCAGACTACCGCCTATGCCAGCATTACCACGAGAGAGAGTAAATTACAGCGCACCATTTACGTTTACAGGCGTAGATTATCTAGGACCAGTGTTGGTTGATACTGGCAACGGAACAAGTAAAAGATGGATATGTTTATTTACGTGTCTAGCAGTAAGAGCCATGCATCTGGAAGTCGTTCAGGATCTAACGGCTGAAGAAGGTCTTTTGGCACTAAGGAGAATGATTTCGGCTAGAGGAGTGCCGGCTCTCATCACGTCCGATAACGCTTTGCAGTTTAAACTAGTATCTGAAATTTTGGAAAAACCTTACTGTGTTGAAAATAAGATTCGATGGAGATTCATTCCGCAACTGGCCCCGTGGTTTGGCGGGTTTTATGAACGACTGGTGGGAATGGTGAAACATTGTATGAAAAGAACGCTACAGAAACACTTACTAAGGACAATCAGCTACTTACAGTTATAAAAGAAATAGAAGCGGTATTAAACACGCGACCGCTTACTTGTGTCGACTCGGAATTGGACTATATTCTCAAACCCGCGGACTTTCTGACAAGCGGCAAATGCATAACGGTAAATGCAGTTCCTAAAGAACCTTATGTTCAAGGTACTACAACGAAGGCAGACTTAGTAAAAGGCTGGAGACGCGCTCTGATGATTCTCGAAGAATTTAAGGAGATGTTTGCTAACCGATATCTACCGAGTCTTCGTGAAAGGTATTGGCACTCAACTAAGGAGCCGAGAGTTACGTCAAGGCTAGTGCCACGAGAAGGGCAGATTGTTCAAATTAAAGGGGACTCCAAAAATCGCGAAGGCTGGAAGGTGGGCAAGATAATTTCTCTGACTAAAGGAGGAGATGGACTGTGCAGAGTGGCTAGAGTAAAGTCTGAGGACACTGAATACACTAGGTCTATCGCGCAACTATATCCGCTTGAGATAGAGGGGAGTGAAGATGGAAAGGCCGCAAGTATACCAAGCATAAGTGGAAAAGAACAAGATGAACCTGTCAATGTAGAGGAAACAGATGAAGGCAATAAAATGATTGACTCACATGGGCTACAGCGAGAAAGGGCAGTCGACACCGGCACAACAGAAGGCGAAGTATCTGAGAGCACTAGCGAGAAGGAGACTGAGCACGAGCAAATAGTAGCAGAAGGGCGTTCACACGAGCCTAAACCAAGGCGAGGCGCGGCCACGAGGGCTCTAGAAAAGATTAGAGAGTGGACGCGCAATTTATTAACGTTACTATAACATCCTTTAACTTTGTCGCTGGCGGGAGTGTCGCGACCGCTCGCGATGTGTAATATAAATACGTGAACGCGGCCTAAAACAATAATCGTGAACCTGACTAAAACTAATAAAAGACGATTGGTAACACCGGAAGTATCCGGAAGGGGGTTACCGCCATATTCCTTTTCTCTGCGTGGACAAGTCGTGTCGTGAGTGTGTTAGAATTTTCTGTGAAGTCTATTTTGCTAACAATAACTAGCGAACGTGCATCTTGCGGCTCATACCGAGTCGTGGGGATGCACGTTAGTCTGGAGCCCGGCAGGGTGTCCAGTAAGGGTTCCTACTTCCACGGCTGCGCCGAGTCGTGAGGAGAAAGTAAATCGGGTTCGGTAGCGAGGCCGAACCGCGAGATACCACAACAAGGAAGGCATGCTAAGCTCGAGTATCGAGCCTAAGGGAACGTTCCAGGTGCACCTAAAATAATCATCAACTGAGGCGTAGTCCGCCAACAAGGGTATCAACCTAAAATAATCATCAACTGAGGCGTAGTCCGCCAACAAGGGTATCAACCTAAAATAAGCAACTGAGGCGTAGTCCGCCAACAAAGGTATCAACCCAAAATAAGGAACTGAGGCGTAGTCCGCCAACAAAGGTATCAACCTGAAAGAAGCAACTGAGGCGTAGTCCGCCAACAAGGGTGTTCAACCCCACCGGTAGGGCTGTCATGTCAAAGGTCGCATGGCACGGCCCTCGCGCCCGGTTGGCAACGCAAGCAGCGTTGTCACCGGGCGCAGTTCTTTATATCTAGGACGCGCTCAAGAATTCGTCAGCTTGAATTGGCACAACCAAACGAATGACGATGGAACTATAAATCTGAAGGATGACAATCAATGCGAAGCAGAAAGGTGAGCCTCTATCATATACCTAATTCATTCCTCATTTAGGTCTTATAACTTATTCGTGGCGTTGCCGTTGTACACCCTCACAAACCTAGCCAGGTAGCGCCACGACAATAAGAAATAAGTAGGTATATTTACAGAATATATTTATATAATTATTTACAGAACATCCTTCTGCATTTAATCAACGCTAAACACCGTGTACCGGTCATACCGGAATTACAATGGAAAATGCTTCATTTAATTTTCTTTTTCTTTCACAACATTAAAGCTTTCATATTTCCACCTTGTCTACTGAAAAGCTACTGAATTTTCTTTGGTTTTGCATTCTTACATGTACCTAGGTAGGATTTCCCGCCGTTCAGTTTTTATAATGGAATGTTCCATATAGGTAAAATTTATTATTTTAGATTATTAGGTAGGAGTTATTTAAATGTTATTCATTTAATTCTGAGATTTTATTAGGGAATAAATCACCCTGTAGTATAAAGCCTACCACATGTAATGTCAATCGGAAGTCAATACAACGAGTTTCGACTTTAGTGTAGTAGGAATAAAGCCTAGTTGCCGATAAGTTAATTAAGCCTAATTAGGAGCGGGTTTTGCATAGAGATCACGCCACGACGACACAGGTGTTCATGCGACAGGCAGGCGCCAGTGGTCGATCGTATGATTTTCATTCAACTTTCATAGGATTTTTATGGACTTTGATTTACTATACCCAAGGCCTATAGTAGCGTAGCATTTAATGTTAGTTACGTCTAATTAGGAACTATTTCAGAAAGTCACGCCACTTCGCACAGGTGGCTGGTGCGACAGACCGACGCCGAAAAGGAGGGGATGAGAGGTGAAGAGAGGAGGGGAAGCAGCGCCTGCGTAAATAGACATGACCGAGCGGGGCAGGGGCTTCTTCTTTGGATCGCGGAACCGCTGCCGGACGTACGTGCGATCTTAGCTTAGTTTGGCGCGCAATTTGTTGTGCAGTAGTAGTCTCTCTTAATTTTAAACTTCTTTCTATTGAAGTTTAATTTGTGTATTTTATTTATTCATTATCTTCCCACGTAGGGCCCCTTAGGTAAAACTCTTCCTATTTCCACTACCTTATACCCTTTTTCCTGACCACAATTCCTCCTAAACCAACCAGCCCGATACAGGACAAGACACCTTTATCCTGTGTTAGTATTATAACAATCTTGCTTGAGTCTGAGTGAGAGTGTCGGGTAAACCTAATTCCTATACATTCCCTTGTTCCAACTGCTTGGAATCCCAGCGATTTCAAGTGAAGAAAGGTATTTACTGTATGTATACTTATTTATTATATTATTTATTCTTTATTATTCATTCATATATTCCCCTACGGCTGAGCGGACGTGAGTAAGGTTTAAATATTTTGTTACTAATCATATTTTATTACAGCTATTCTCCGTGTTGGGTAAGTGCTACTATTGTCTAGCTCTGTGTGTACATTTTAATGTTTCGTTATTTTTATCACTGTTGTGTGGGTAATTGAGATTCGTACTTAGGTTTGTCATAGCATCCTTTCTTGCGAGTTTGCGTTGCTTCATCTCGACATGAGAGACCCGTCATACACGAATTCAATATCACTTTATGTCTGAACCTTTATAACTTGGGACCTCTAAGAGGACCGCTTACAAGACGTAAATGGTTTCGGACCACCATTCATAACACCACACAATCAATTACTCAAAATCCAATTACACAAGATCCATCGAGGTCTTTTTCGTACAGAGACGCCACACCACGCAGCGGTTGGAGTTTGCAGTAAACCAGGGCAGTAAAGTTAATTTTATTTATGTAATTATTTTCATTATGTATCAGATATTAAGTACTTGTCAATAGTTTATCTCATTATTGCAATGATAATCATTATGAACACCCGGTTATTTGCAAAATTAGGAAGTACGGATGCGTATGCGCACATGTGCGCTCGCCTAGTATAGACGCTCACACAGTAGGTAAGGTCTAGTGACATGTTAGGGGAGTGGCATTACTATGAGATTATGTATGTATGCGTAAGTGTAATTTAGATTCGAAGCTATTGATCCGAGCCCATATAGTTAGTGTTTAATTATTGACTTTATAGTATTTTCTTTATCTCTAAACTACTGAACCGGATCTGAGGTTGGGCGTATTGCCACTACCGTCTTTGTCTATACTAAATTATGATGTGGGTTGGCTTGTCTTTGCTAAGCAACAAGGCTATAAAACCGATAGGTTTAGACTTTGTTTTATTGTTGGTTTATGTATGTAAGTATTCATCTACATTAGGGAAATAGTTAACGAAATTAGCAATGAAGTCTTAATATCGACCCTATCCAGTTAGCGTTTAGGTAAACAAAGGTTCAACTATTCAGGTCAGATTCGAACTCTGATATTTATATAAATTGTTGAATAAGTAAAGTTTAGATTTGAGCTAGTAAGTGAAATAAGTATGTATAGGCTAGATTTCTGTGAGTAACTAAGTAAGTAAAGTCTAGATGTCTGTGAGTAAGTAAGTAAGGTCTAGAACCTAGATTATGGGTCTCAAGCAGATATACCTATTTTGTTGCCATTTAGCAAATTGGGTTGGATGATGTTGGTGTTGAAAAGTCAGTGTTCATTCTAGATCTTAAGTTAATCTAATTTTCTTTCAGCATTTGGTCATCAATTTTAATTGTGTGTTATTTTGTTTCATTTAATATTTGCGTTGTTATTTGCATTTCTAAAGAAATGCACGCGGCCATCGTTTTTATGGCACGCACGCTCGAGCGTTTGTAAAGCGTGGATTTTTTGTCTAACATTCGTTCGCTTGGCGCATTAAGTGCGGGTCGACACTCGCAGTGTCAGGTAGTCGCGTCTCGTTATTCGGCACTTAAATCTTAGAGTTGTAAGGTCGAATGTTACCATATACATACTCATTTATTAATATTAAACACAATTACCTACTTATAATCTTCTCCACTTTAATTGATTATGGGATGTGTTCAATTACATTGACTATTAAACTACGTTCTACTGATTTACTATCTCAATAATTATTTGTTACGCACGCACCTTTCGCAAATCGTTAGAATATAATTTACCTTACAAAAGTAAGTTACGTCGGTTTTAGCTAATAAGACATGTGGAGCCATCTGGTGGTGAGATGGGAACACTACGGATTCTTATTCGAAACTTGTCAATAAGAATGTTGGCGGTGTATCTTATTGGTAATTGGAAAATAGCCATATGGTTTATAGATCGGTTGAAACTTGAAATGGAATCATATTGGAATCGGAGCGGCTTATTGAGAATTAAGTGGGACGGTTGTAAGTCATAGTCTCCTATGCTTGTCGATATTAGTCAATATGGGTTTATGTTCCATCTGAGGAATGCGATTGGTTTCAACATTATTCTCCATCTGAGGAGGCAGATTAGGTTTATGTAGGTTAGGCAGGCTTTGCAGTAGGCTGCTGAGTTCTTTACTGGTTTCTCTCAGCGGAACCCCCTTTGTAAACCAGAACCTAGAGTCATTAGCGCTTACATGCGCTTATCATAATCAAGTCATTTAATAGTAAGGCTTTGCCTTTCATAACGTCTTTTGCAATAAATACCTGCTATAAAAATCTAAGTCAACAAATAGCTTTGGTTTTCGAGTCGTCTATTACATTGTTTCATTATTTTTAATATCAGTAATTATCTGTTTCTTTTTAACGTTAAATATTCCTCTAAGTGAAAAGTTGTTGTCGGTGTTGGTTAAAATCTATACAGTTGGTGTTGTAAAAATACCTAAGTAAATAAGTAGTTATCTACATATTGGCGCTCCGTCTCATACACGCTTTCGAAACATTATTGGTGGAAGTTAGTTTGGACATAGAGTTGTTTAACCAGCGGGTCCACAGCCTGCCCGTTTGTAACTCCATGGTATCGTTGCTAACCGATGCTAATAATGTGAACAGGAGATAGTCTAGGGAATGCGGTATTCTGGGACTATCTCTATACTCTACACGCAGCTCGCAAATTTTCCCTACACTACACACAGCAGTGAGAAAAGTGCCAATATGAGCCTTATTAGACCAACTATACTGGGACTCACGACCCCTGGTATTAATGGTCTATGGTGGCATCGCGGAGTTTAATGGGTTACAATACCAGACGTAGTATGGGTTGAGACTGACATTCGGTGATAGCGGATGCGAGGTAATACACAGCTTATTCAACCTTCAACCTTCATTCACCAAACTCATTTAGGCCAGGGTTATTTTGGTAATGAGGATGTGGATTCAACCCACTAGTACGGCAAGCTGCTGGGCTTCAGTTTAAATCTATTCCCTTCAATAATCCTCCTACTAATCATTCTCCCATCTTTCTGAACTTCCTACCAACTCCTTTCTGAAAGCATATAAATGCTTATTAAATGTAGATTATGATTTATTTATGCACAATCACTTCGGTCTGTCTTATTCTTACCGTTACTAAAATTCATTCTATTCTTATATTATCCCTACAGGAAATATAAAAGGTATTGAACCTACCTTTTTTTTTTCCCTTGAGGGTAGGCATACAAGCAACATTAAAAATTTTTTGCTCTGTACTTTTTGGAGTTTAAAAATTATAAAATACATACAAATAAATGATATAGTTACTATATTTTAAAGCCTAGCTCTACTTTAAACTCGGGCAAATAAAATTTCCTACTTTTCTTTGTTTGAAATACTACAGTTGTGAAGTGAAATGGATCTGTACACAAAACTTACCCAAAATATGGAGGATCTCGCAAATACATTCAAATCACAGATGAGTGCATACGATCACAAATTACAGGAAGCGGCCACCTCACAGTCTAACCCACCACAGGACCTTTCCTCATTAGCACGTGAGTTCACAGACTTTAAAAATCTCATGTGGAAATCACTGTCATTACTTAAGACACAAGTTGATTTGTTGTCATTGGGGCTCGACCGCCACGAAATGGCTTCACGAAGAAAGGTACTGCTATTCCATGGTATTGAGGAGACCGCTGATGAGAAGCCAGTTAAGGTGATTTCCAAAATATTAACCGACCAAATGGAGTTGGCACAATCACTTCCGGATGATCTTTCAGCTTGCCATCGTCTTGGTGCAAAAAAGGACAAGAAAATCAGACCTATTCTCGTGCGTTTTCTTTCTTTCAAAGCTCGAAGCGATGTTTGGACCAGCAAAACCACTCTGAAGGACACTGGCGTGACCATTTCTGAGTTTCTGACTAAACCGCGTCATGATGTGTTCCTGGCTGCGAGGAAGCAGTTTGGGATCAAAAACTGCTGGACGAATGAAGGGAAGATAGTTCTCCTGCTCCCAGATAAAAGCCGACGCAAGGTGGAACACATGTCTGAACTCCAGTCGTTCATTAGCAAACACCCGCCCGCTAGGCAGTCGTCCTCGTCGGTGTCGGACTCGCAGGGATCTTCTCAGACAAGCAGAGAGCCGTTTGTGGCCTCGGGCAGATCGAAAAGACGAGTGCCGAACGCGAAATAAGCATCAGGTGTCCTCTTGCTATCTCGTTACAATGTTTTTGCACACATGATTTGTTCACTTGGTTTGATTACCAATGCAAAATTATATCTAATGTCCGTCCCTTCCATCGTAAATTTGCCGGTTAACCAATCAGTTATTTTCTAGTAACTGTTATGTTAAAGGTAGTTGTAAGTTTTTTCTATAGCCACACGTATTATGATTGTTTATTTGATTTCAACTGTAATGTAATTTGAATGTAATTCGTAACCACAATCTCAACTGACAGCAGCCGGCCGGTCAGCCGTCAATTCTTTTTTTTTTTTTTTTTTGGACGCGACATTGTGGCTAATGCGTTTTGTTATTGCTTTTTAATTTAAATTTGCATAATCCATATCTCGTGCATGACGTTGTTTTAAGAATTTCTTTTTTATTTTATTATTATTATTGTTGCTTTTGTTTTCTTATAATTGCAAGTTTGTTATACTTGGCCCATTCGAGTTGAGTGGAGTTAGGGCAAATTGTTGTGTAGGGTACTTACGTAAGGTACCTTTAGCATTAGTTTTTCGTTGTTTTTACTGTTAGTTATATTAATTTTAGTTTATTGTTATATTATATTGAATTATTTATGTTTTATGATATTGATGAGTTTAATGACAGTTTTTTCTCTTGCTCTTCTTCTGACTCTCCCTCTGAAGGGTCCTATGCCAGTGCGTTGGACGATTCAGCACACCTACAGGACCAACTTTCTAATATTTTTTCTCCCTTTCAAAAATTCTTTAATATTGTTCATATTAATGCGCAAAGTGTCCCAGCTCATTACCCTGACCTCTTAACTTCTTTCAACTGCAGCACTGTGGACGCAGTTCTTATTTCGGAAACTTTCCTTAAACCTTCTCTCCCTTCTACACAATTCTCTCTACCTGGCTTTAGGCTGCTGCGTAATGATAGAACTGGAAAGGGCGGCGGTGGAGTGGCAATTTATCTTAGGGCTGATATTCCATGCAAAATCATTGATCAATCTCCCAGCGGATATAGTAAATCTGCAGAGCATCTCTTTATAGAAATTACCTTTCATCACACCAAGCTTCTCCTAGGTGTATGTTATAGTCCCTCCTGCCAAATTGATTACTTCTCGTCTTTTGAAAGCAACCTCGAAAACTTATCTTCTCTTTATGACCATACTATTATTCTCGGCGATTTTAACACATGCTTACTGAAAAAGGATTTTCGCTCACGTAAATTGTTATCCTTAGTATCCTCGGTAAATATGCACATTCTTCCGCTTTCTGCCACTCACCGAGCCCCGCACTGCAATCCATCTCTTCTAGATCTTATTATTGTCTCCAATCCTGACTGTGCTGCCTCCCATGGGCAATTACCTGCTTCTTTTTCATATCATGACCTGCTATTTCTGTCTTATAGAATTCGCCCCCCTAGACGTCAATCTAAGTTTCTTCTACTTCGTAGTTTCAAAGGAATTGATCTGTGCCGCCTGGGGAAAGACGCAAGTGAGATTGACTGGTCTCCCGTGTTCGGTTGCGTTGATGTGGATGGGAAGATTGCTGCTTTTAATACGATTATTATTAACCTCTACAACACCCATGCGCCTCTGAGACGAGTTAAAGTCAAACATCTTCCTGCTCCTTGGCTAGGTCCGGCTATTAAAAGTCTAATGGGTAAACGGGATAAGGCTAAGCGGCGGTATAAGAAACACCCCTCTGAAGAAAACTTATCACAATACAAGACGTTACGTAATCGCTGCAGTAAGATGTGTAGGGACGCTAAAAAACGCCACATTCATTCTTCCATTGAAAATCTGAACAATGGTCAGGTTTGGAAATTTCTAAAGTCACTTGGTGTTGGCAAACCTTCTACAGATAGTCAATTTGACATTGACTTGAATGCGCTAAACAAGCATTTCTCCCTACCCCCTGTTCGTGTCGAAGACAGTACTAAGGTCTCAACTATTAATTTTCTCGCTGATATGCCATTACCCAAGTGTGATGCTTTCGTTTTCAAAGAGGTGTCCGAGTGTGACGTTAAGAAATCCCTTCTATCCATTTCCACTAAAGCGGTGGGAACTGACGAGCTTAGCATTCAGATGCTACAGCCCATCTCAGCGCAGCTCGTGCCTATAATCACACACATTCTAAATCATTCCTTAGCTACGAGTTCCTTCCCATCTGTTTGGAAAAAAGCCTATGTTATTCCTCTACCGAAAACATCCAATCCCACATCTTTCTCTCAATTCCGTCCTATCTCCATCTTACCTATTCTATCCAAAGTTTTAGAAAATATTGTCCAAAAACAACTTGCCAATTACCTGACTTCCCACAACCTACTTAGTCCCTTTCAATCTGGCTTTCGTCCTGGCCACAGTACAGTCAGCGCTTTAGTCAAGGTTTCCGATGATATTCGTTGGGCCATTGACAACAAGCTACTTACGATTCTGACACTGTTGGATTTTAGTAGCGCCTTTAACTCCGTAGATTTTGACATCCTGCTGGGCATCCTATCCTCTCTTAACGTATCTCCACCGGTGACCTCTTGGTTTCGTTCTTATCTTGAGGGTCGCTCGCAGTGTGTCCGCTGCGATGAGGCTACCTCTGATTGGTGTGACCTCGCTGCGGGTGTCCCACAGGGCGGCGTTCTTTCTCCTCTTCTTTTCTCCATTTTTATTAATGCAATCACTAGAGTTATTTCGTGTAACTACCATCTTTATGCAGACGATCTACAATTGTATCGACATTTTAAAGCAGATGAAATATCAGAGGCGATTACCCTTCTTAACTCAGATTTACGGGAAGTTTCTAGCTGGGCGAAATCTTTTGGTCTCCTCGTCAATCCTTCTAAGTCGCAGGCTCTGATTATTGGCAGCAGATATATGCACAACCTTCTTGATCGAGCCTCTTTACCACCAGTTGTCTTTGACGGGGTTCCAATTGTCTATGCTGATAGTGTGAAAAACCTGGGCGTCATATTTGATCACAATCTGTCCTGGATCAAACAAGTCAACGAAGTGAGCAGGAAGATGCACTACTCGTATCGTTCCCTTAGGCGTCTCCAGTATTTCTTGCCCTTTGAAACCAAAGTCACTCTAGCCCAGGCACTTCTTCTTCCTATTCTTGATTACGCAGATGTCTGTTTCCTCGACGTTACGGAGGAGCTGCTTAACAAACTTGAGCGCCTACAAAACCTGGCAATACGTTTTATATATGGCTTGCGCAAGTACGACCACGTTTCCTTTTACAGGGCTCAGTTAAAGTGGCTCCCTATCCGTCAACGTCGAAATCTCCACGTTCTGTCTCTCCTGTTTTCTGTCCTTTTCAACCCTACTCTTCCTCTTTATCTTCGTGAGCGCTTCAACTACATGTTTCCCCGTGATAAACCCTGTCGGTCTATCACCTCACTCCTATTGGACATTCCAGCTCACAACACCCGCCGCTACGGTGGTTCCTTTTCTATGAAGGCAGTGAGGCTGTGGAATGATCTGCCACACACGATACGCGCGAGTCCTACTTTGGAGTTATTTAGGAGAAGAGTAAAGGAGCATTACTTGTCCTTATGATATAGTAAATTATAGTAAGTAAGTTTAAGTATGATATAATATGTAAGTTTACAATACATATTATTTACTTAGGTATATGTAACTGCACATATTAAAATATATATTTATATATTTCATATATGTATTTATAAGGTATATTGTACATACGTAGGTATAGTTTCAGTGTGCCTACTCATACTGCAATCACCGCTTTAATTTTAGGTTAGCTGTAAGAGAACTCTTTTCTTAGGGTTAAGCTCGCCATTGTTTACTTTTTTTCCAATTATGTATTAATTTTTAAGATTATGTACAATAAAGAATATTAACCTTTTATTTTGTGGAAGGGTATTGAACCTACCCTTTCAGTTGTGGAAAGGTATTGAACCTACCTTTCCAGTTGCAAGGTATTGAACCTACCTTTTCAGTTGTACAAGGTATTGAACCTACCTTTGTACGCACAATGTGCAAATACTTCTATCAGTAACTGGGCACTCCAGAAACCACTAGAATGAATCTAGTAACTTTAAGAACTTCAATGAGAGGGACTGAAAGATTATTAGTTTTGCGAAATAGCAACTTTTAACATCAGATTCCTCTCCATCATCCTTTCCTGAGGAGACACGCATTCTGGTTGGTGTCTATCCCCTCTTGGCGTGGTGTGGAGCCAGGGGCAGTGAAAACATTTTTTTTTAGAGGTTATCCTCTTACAGGAAATGTTCTCACGTCTAACAGTAGTTTCTTACAGAGATTCCGATGGCAGAGTAATATTCTATACTTCCATCCAGAGTTCCAAACCAATAAATTGTATTGTCTTCCAGTACGTACGTAAATCTATTTCTTTATGTAGTTCCCTTTCTTTTGTGTAAATATTATCTTGAAGTCGATATTAACCTATTTTTCTGTTGCAGGAAAACTCCGTTATGGTATTAATATTAGTTGTAAGAACCTCTCTCGATTCTAATTATTTATTTTCATTTTCAATATAAAATGTATAAGTTCTTTTGATTTAAAGATTTCATAGGGTTAACTCATAGTCACGGTAGTTCTGTAGGTATATTGTTGCGTTTTAGTATTGTATTCAGGCCTTGGGTATGGTCAATAAGTATGTCGGAAGGTAGGTAGCTAATTAACTTCAATTTCAAATTCGTTTATCTGTAAATAATCTAGTTTAATTCTCATTTTAATTAATAACCTTTTATACTTCTATATAGGGACGTTATTTCGAACTTAAGTAACTTCTTAATAGTTGTCAGTACGCTCATTTAGATTTAAGATAACTTAAGCATAAGTTTTATTAATCGTGCTAGTAATAAGTCTAGTAGTTTTGTATGTTAGGTTATCGCAATAAATATTTTCTTTTCGTTATAAACCTGTTATGCTTTAATTTATATTCATCTACCTGATCTCCGCTGAACCCTTGAAGATTCTGTGTGTTACTACATTAGGAAATAACAACGTAGGGTTAGACGATCACATTTTGGCCTTATTAATTTCTAGTAATTTAATATTCTATTATCCTTAATTTTGCTTTAATTATGATTTAATATTAGTTCCAATTTACTTTATTTCAATTAGCTTAATATTTTACATAGTAGTATAAAGTCAATTGGGTAGGTACACATAGCTTTAATTATAAGGAAGTTAGTAAGAGCTTTGGTAAGTATCTTTTAAGCTTAATAATTTGGTAGGTTTATCTAGCTTTCACGTAGGGGTTCCAGAGCTGGTGCTTTTCGTAAGTATTTAGGTAGGTCTCTTTTAGCTTTATTGTAGGTTTTCACCCCTTCAGGGTTGCGTAGGCTTTTCGTAGAGTCTTTTTGGGGTGTGTAGAGGCGCGTAGCTTTTTAGGGCGGGTTGGGATCGTCACAACCTACATAGTTAACTAAATCTCGAGGATGTAACATTGAAATATAATTTATGATTAATTGAACTTACCAAGTGAACTTCAATCATAATTATATGAAATGTTACATCCGAAGAGATTTAAGTACCCAACCCTCCCAGAAGAGTAAGATCTTCCCCATGCAGAAGTATTCTATTATCAAGTTATCATTTTCACCCATCATCCATAACCAAACCGTACAAGATGGGCTCAGAGAAATAATGTCCTTATTTCTCTGAGAAGACGGGTAAGTGTACTTGATTGAAAATTGGGAAATTGCTGCCACGGATAGCTGTGGCAAGCAGCTGCAGCTGCAGCAATGGAGCATTCGCGTTGCAGGTGCCGGGCACTTAGCAAATGAAACATGTAACCGAGCTAGTGCAGGGTAGGGTGCCTGATTACCCTCCTTGCGCAGTCGGGTAAGTAACCAATAAAATTACTCTGAAAAGAATGACGACGACGACAGGTCATGCTCCTTCCATCATTGGGTGGAGCGTATGGGCCTAAGAGTCTCCTCTGTTGCCCCGGCAGGGTCTCGTCGGCCATCGGGCCGACGGTGATGTGGCCCCTCAGAGGGAGGGGGTTTGTGGCAAATGTTCTCGCACTGTTAATAACGATACTGTAATGCAATATTGTGTATGGCGGTTTTCTTGCTCTTTTTCTTATATTGGTTCTATTTTTTTTTTTTTTTGTGTCGTCGTTTTTATTTTTTTTATTTTGTTTTTTGTGTAGTATTTTTTTTTTTTTTTTTTTGCACACAATACTACATAACAGCACCGTAATCAAGCGTGGAGGGGTCAAGGCGGGGGGGTGGATTAAGCTTAAATTGGGCTTGCAGGCGCGCTGGGCTACTCGTGACTCAAACCTACCACAGAAGGTGGCGGGGAGCGAAGCAGCTCTCTCTGGAGGGGGCGACCTTCCGGAGGGCGCGCGTGCAAGGGAGCGAGACCTCGCAGGTGGGGGTGAGTGCTGTTATCGGCGCGGTCGAATAAACGACGCGTCAACCTCAGCACGAACCCTTCCACCGACTCGATCTCCACGTCGCGGGCAATTACGTCATTTCTGACGTATCTGCCCGCGCCCGTGATTGCTCTCAGGGCTAAGTTCTGCTGCACCTGCAGTCTGGCCTTCTGTGTCGCGGAACACAGCGAGTACCAGGCTGGGGCAGCGTAGGTCAGGCGCGAACGGACATAAGTCTTGAAAATCCTCAGCTTTGCACGTAAGGGTAGCCTCGACGATAGGACTGGTCGCAGAAGTGAGCGCGCGATCTTAGCCTGGTGGGTCACATGACTCACCATTGGCACCATGCGCAGCGACCGGTCTATGTGGCACCCCAGGTACCTAACCGAGGATTCCCAATTCACCTCCTGACCTCGGAGCTTAAGTGGGGGAGGGAGAATGCGCTGCTGTCCGGTAAGTAGTGCGGCCGTCTTGCCAACGTTGACGGCCACTCGCCACTTATCGAGCCATGCAGGCAGCAAGTCGAGTAGTCGCTGCATTTTACGTGCAGCGATCCCGGCCCGCTGTGACGAAGCGAAGTAGGCGCTATCGTCCGCAAACAGAGCTAGTTCGACATCCCGTTCACCCTCGCTCAGCCGGCCGGCGAGGGTAGGAATGTCGTTCGTGTAGGTGGCATACAGGGCCGGGGAAAGGCAACTGCCTTGTGGGACGCCCGCGGCGATCAAACGGGGGGACGAGTCGCTTCCTTCGACCGCAACGTAAAAGCTGCGGTTTTCTAGAAACGACGCGACCACCCGGATCAGTGCCTGCGGGGCCGTGGTCTCCAACAACTTGTACAGAAGGCCCTCGTGCCACACACGGTCAAAGGCCTTCTCGACATCGAGAAAGACCGCCACCGTGCGCCGCCCGAGGTTGCTCTCAACAGCAAGATGGTGGAGAACACGGACTAGTTGCAACGTTGTTGAGTGGTCGCTGCGGAAGCCGAATTGCTCTTCCCGCACCTTGAGGTGCGGGAGCAACCGCCTCAGCAGCAAGCGCTCAAACAACTTGGCTATGTTCGGTAGGAGGGTGATTGATCGGTAACTAGAAGGGAGGCGCCTGTCTTTGCCCGGTTTGGGCAGCACGATGACTCTGCCCAATCTCCATGCCTTGGGAAAATGACCCGTACGCAAGATTCCGTTGAAGAGTCTGGTCAAAGCGACCAGGCCCCTCCGCGGAATCTGCTGGATCGCGGCATTTTGGATGCCGTCTGGCCCAGGCGCCTTCCTTCTGTTAAGTCGAATCACCGCTCTTGCCACCTCAGTCGGCGAGATAAAGATGTCCCCCGGGAGAGCAGGAGCGGGAGTGGCTAGGAATTCGACCACGCGCGATACCACCGCAGCATGGTGAGTTTTAGTAGCGACGTCAGAGGCTGCCGGGTTCGGCGTGAACTGCGTCTCAAGATGCTGCGACAGTATCTCCGCGCGGTCACCGGACGCGTAGCAACGCCTACCCGTGCTGTCGACGAGTGGACAGATAGCGGGGGGCTTAGACGATAGCTGTCGGCAGAGGTGATGGATCGATGTTTCGTTTTCGGTCACCTGGTCGATCCTTCTCTCCCAGGTGTCCCCTCGAAACGCCTTCACATCCGCCGACAGCTTCGCTGAGTGGCAATTGAGCTCCATCTTCACCCTTGGACAGCGAGAGCGGTGCCATAATTGGACCAACTTCTTCTTCTTCTTTAAAGCGTCCATGAGGTGGGGAGGGAGGTCGGGTCTACGGTTGGAGCTACCCGTGGTCACTGTTGTGGCCAGGCTTGTGGCTTCCGTGATTGCCTTAGAGATGGTCTTCTCAGCAGACTCCACGTCCTCCGCGCTCTCTATCGGCATGCTGAACGTGAAGTCTGCTAAGGCCGCCTGGTAGGTAGGCCAGTCTATTTTGGTGCGTTGCCGCGGAGTTACGGCATCGCCCGGGCGCCCCAGAGTGATGAGGATCGGTAGATGCTGCGAGTTGGTCTCGTACAGCGTCTCCACCTCGATCGTACAAGGAAGGTCCTTGTACAACACTATGTCTAGTACGTCCGGGCGGTGCCGCAAGTTCGAGGGAACGTGCGTAGGGGACATGGGACCTAATACCTCATATCCACACTCGTCCGAATCTTCATAGAGCAACCTGCCCGCGGCGTTTATGACACGTGAGTGCCACGCCGGGTGTTTGGCGTTTAAATCGCCAGCCACTATTGCAGGAAGCCCCCCATCGAGAAGAGCGTGGATATCGGCGGGGACAAGGGGTGTGTTGCCCGTAGGGGGCCTGTATGCAGCATAAATCTTCATCTCCCTACCCGCCACCCTTACCCTCACACCCGTCGTGCGGGTGGAGACAAAGTTGGCGGGCTCCAGCTCTTCGTGAATGATGTCTCTTCTAACCAACACCGCGGTACCCCTGTATGGGAATCCGCTGGGGGAGACTTCATCACGTCGATACGTGAAGTAATTAGGAATCAGAAGGTCATGCTGCGGCAAAAGTTTAGTCTCACCCAGCAACAAGATATGAATATCTTGCGTCTGGGCGAGAAGGCGAAGCTGGTGAAGGTTGGCAGTGATGCCACCGGGATTCCAGTAGACTAGTCTGAGCGCTGACATGACACGAACTTTGTAAGCCCATGCAGGGCACCCAGAATAATCCGTTGAGAATCCTCACCTTCGAGGATAGAGCGGTGCAGATCCCTAAGCACGTCGCTGAAGAAGAGTATCAGCTTGGCTGTACTCTCCCTCTGCGCGTCCCGGGGATCGGCTCCGCTCGTATGAGAGGGCTGTGGGGGGGCGCGATCCGAAACTAAGTCGGTGGGGGAGACTGGCTGTACCTCCATCGGCTGACCCTGTGGGGTAGGCGCTGCTACAGCAGGTGGGGGTGGAGGGTGTCTAGGCGTGGGTCGCAGCAGCGGTGGCGCGGGGGGCTGAGGCCTGGAAGGGGGGGGATGGAGGGGGTACCTCGGCAGCTGCAGCGGCAGCTGTGCCAGCTGCATCAGCTGCGGCTGTGGTGCCACAAAATAGGGCATCAGGCCCCCTATAGTGCCCATATGGTTGGGCGTTGAGGTGCGGTGGGGTGCCGGAGCGGGAGTGGCCAGGGCGGCCTTTTTGGCCCGCTTACCGCGCTTCCTGCGCTTCCTGGCCGGAAGAGGTTCGGTACGGGCCGTACCGGGATTGGAAGGTGGGGCTAGGCTGGGAGCAGGGACTCCTACCGCTGCCGCAGGGGGCGGGGCCAAACGGACCCGTCTAGGGAGCGGAGCTTGCGCCGCGCGGACCTCTGTCTGCGGGTTGGCCGTGCCAGCGCGCGCAGTCACCGCGGGGACGGGGGGGGGACATCTTTATATTGCGACGTCTCGCCTCCTGTATAAGGAATTTACACCGCCTGTCATTGGCGGAGTGTGGGCCGCCGCAATTGGCGCATTTGGGGGTGGCGCCCCTGGCCAGCTGGCAGTCGGCCGCCGCGTGCTCGTCCCCGCAACGTACACACCGCTGCAGTCGGAAACAATTGGCCGACGAATGGCCAAACGCCTGGCAGCGGTGGCACTGGGGCGGGCCTCCTCTGCCTTTCCAGGCCTCAATGACGACGCCTGGAAGACAGAGAAGCTCCGTCACCGCGTACAGGCGCGCCAACTCCTCCTGCTCCATATGCGGCAGCTCGAGGAAATAGAGGCAGCCGGGCCTGCCTCGGATGGGTGGGATGGGGCGAGAGTGGCGGACCTCGAAGCCTAGCTCCGCCAAGGCCACTGTTATATCGCCGAGAGGCGTGCCCACAGGCAGACCTCTCAGCGCGACCTTGGTTGGAAGGTCCGCCGCCACCGAGTATGAGTGGAACCGGATGCCCGGGTCCACCTTGTTGGCCTCTATTAGGTAGCGCTGTACCACCCTATACTCGTCAGTGGACTTCGCCGTGAAGCGAAGTCCCCTGCCGAAAGGGCGGCAATTAGGTGCGCTACCTAATTTGGCCTTAATGGCCGCCAAGTGCCGCGGCCACTCGGGCATCTGCTCCACCACAATCGGTGGATAAGCGCGGCGGGAAATGGCGGGAATCTCGCCCTGCGCGCCCGCAGTGACCGTTCCGCGTTCGGTCGGCGAGCGGGCGGGGCGAGGGGACTGTGGCGGGGGGGGGGGGACGCAGCCGCACTGGCATACGTCATGACAGGCGGTGAGGAGGGCGGGCGAGGGGGGGACCCCGCCGGTAGCGGAGGGTTACCGGTAATCGCGGTCCCCCCGTCGCCCCTCACCCTTGTGGGCGACACCACCACCGCCAGGTCAATGTCTTGCGGTCGCTCCTCCTCAATCGTCGTGTGCGAAAAGCTACACGACGGGAGATCTGTCGACGGCAAGTTCGAGCGGGCCGTGGTGTTAGTCGTAGGAGTCGCGGTCGCCGCACTCCGAGACAGGTGAGGTGAGTGCGCGCGCGCGTCCATCAACGGACGGGTTGAAAAGGGCGGGGGCGTCGGCGCCCTTATGCCCACCGCGATCACCGTCTCGTTGGGCGGCGGCGCGATCCAAGGGCGGGCGGGTTCGGGCGCACCGATCGGACGCCAGCCGGGAATGGGCCTGAAGGGCTGCGTAAAAACCTTCAGCGGGCGTCCCTCCGTGCGGACCCGCTTGTCCTCCTGGCCGGGTGAGGACCCCGAGGACAGGCGGCGCCGTGCGACCCTAATGCCCCCGGTTGTCGGTCTATGGAGACCGACCTCCGGGTCCGACCTTTGGGCCGAGGGCTCGGGGGAGGGAACGCGAGTCGCATATTGCGAAACGCGGCCCCCCCGCCCCGAGGCCCCGGCGGGTAAGTGCTCATCCTCCGACCCTTCCGACCCCTTATTGGGGGCCAGAAGCGTCGGGGGCAGGGAAACAAAAGAGATCGAGGACACGTCCTCGAGGCGCTGCAGTGACGGTTCCAATTCGGCCGTCCAGCTGGGGCGCCCCTGCACCGTCCTCGCCGCCTCCGCCGGTCCAGTGCCGGCTGGGCCCGTCGGGGGCGGGAGGGGGTGAGAGGTCAGGGGGGGGCTTGCCAAGCCCGGGGGAAAAATTACAGGGCCGCCTCCAACGATGGCGGGACTCCCTACGCGGTCCGCGGTGCGGCTGGCTAGGCCGTCGCGGAAAACTAACGCGGGAAGTACCTTTGCCCTGCCGGGGCTCCTGTCGTCGCCTGTGTTTCTGTCCTTGGTTGTGTAGGTTGTGTGGCCGCTGTCAGCCTCCATCGCCGCAGTGTGCGCAGCGAGCGCGGCGGCCGTCAGCGGCGTGTGCACGCGGGGTGCCGGCGTGCGGATGGGCACGGGGATGCTGCTGCCGGGTAGCCGGGGGCGGATCTTCAGGACCTGCGCCCTCGGGTTCTCCGGCGGCATCCGCTCGTGCCTCCATGCGGTGGTGGTGGCCGCCCGGCCTCCGCTACTCGACGCGGCGCTGCCGGCCTTGGGGGCCGGCGCGCGCGGAGCTGCAGAGACGGGCGGCAGCGGCGGGAATTCTTCTTGGCCGGGCAAGACCCTGACCTCCTGGGTCAGGGCGTCGCGCACGACGATTCTTCGTTTCTGCTTCCGACCGCGGCCCGACTTGGGCGGCGGGTCGGAAGCGACGAATGGCGGCCCTCGGCCAGCCATCCTCTGATTGGCCGGCGCACTCGCTTATACAGCGCAGTACGCCGGTCGATGGGCACTTCACTTTTCCTGGGTCACTCGCGTGCGCACTCGCGTTATTTAGTTTGGCGGTGGAATTGTTTTCCGATGTTTAGTTCCTTCCTTCTTCGTCCTCTATATTAAAATATTACATTCGTAATACTAATGACGAGATGAGAATGACGTCATGATTAGCCATAGACTACCAGGTGGTCAGAGGCAAAGGAGTCGATCGAACATACAGCCAATTTAAAGACTCTAAAATATCTTGTGGTGATGCAGTACAATAGAAAACGTACTACATAGTTAACTAAATCTCTTCGGATGTAACATTTCACATAATTATGATTGAAGTTCACTTGGTAAGTTCAATTAATCATAAATTATGAATGCATGTTTATTTTTAATTCAGAATCTCAGCCCAAACCCACTTTTTTCACCGCAATTTCGACGCCAGCCAGTTAACCAATGGTATTTCAACGTGTTTACAACAATATTGCAGCAATTTCTAAGATTCATGATTCATAATGAAACGCCCTAAATTGACCACATTGTGTGCTAGCAACACAGCAAAGCCATATTAAAAAAAAAATTAAATATGGCGACGGCGGCGTTTGTTTTCCAACTGAATACTGTTTGTTTTTATTTTCAAAGATGCTTAACGCGTTGTGCGTGGGGACTGCTAGTCCATTTTTTCTACGAGGAAACTTTACAAACGGCCACATAGTCAAAATGTCAGTGAAGGGTGGTTAAAAGTTCTAACAAAGTCTAACCCTACTTTGTTGTACCTCCCACAACAGCAGGGTACAGAACTGGACAAAAGGTAAGAAATACTATTTAGATTGGTTCGTTCGCAACCCGCATGCAGAAATATATTTGAATTTTATGATGTATATCTTCTAGTTATAAAAATAGGGTCAGAGTGTCGATAAGGGGACGCTGACAAAAAGACAAAATATTCTTATCTACATAACCTCTCCTTTTTATGATACCATCGGAAGGGGCACTTTGGGGATGAATTGTTGTTAGGTATTTCTTGTTGCGGTCAACCGTCGCCGCCGCGAATTTTTTTAAGTCTTTTTTCCTCAGTGCCCCCTTAGCGACACCCCAACCGTCAACCGCTGTCAAATTAGGAGGTGAAACTTCTTTAATCCCAGTAGCCCAATGGAACACCAGTTTACACATAAAACTTATTTTCCAACTATTGAGTAACATATTTTTTAACAGACGTAAAGAAGTAGAGTTCTGTAAGAGAAGTATAATGTATTTTGAGTGCATTCTATGTATGTATGTATGTTGGTAATATAGGCACCTATAATATTTTGAAATATCTGATTCTGATCATTAGGCTGACTTTCATTTCAATATTTAAATTATAATAAAGCTGGCCTGTTTTATATATTATACAAATTATTATTCATACTTTAATTTTTTGTTTTAGCCGTGATGCCTGAACAAAGTCTAAGGATGTCAGCAACTCACCATAGCAATCCCGATCATCGCGTAAAAAGAGAATAGTGATAGAATTGGTATGTATACATACAGTACATCACATAGTATGTACATAATTATTAGTTCCAATATATTTTCTAACGAAATCTGCAGCAACCGCAATCTTGTCAAGTGCACATGTGTACTTTCATTTGAAATGATGTACCTACACTTTGTGTACAGTTGGAAGAAACATTTTTTCATATTCTTAATGTACGGTTGAATGTACGTAAAGTACTTATGTAGGTACATATTTATATTATGATCACGGCACATTTTACCGCTTGCGCCGGAGACTGTGGCCGTGAGAGCGTGTGGGGAGAGGCTAAGTTGTATGCGTTAATACCCATAGTTGGGTTAAATTAACCTCACTTGCAATAAAAGATGCCCCTAGAGTCCATAAGCTCCATATATTTTGCTCGGCTTAACTCTTTTGAGTTAAGCCGAGCAAAATATATGGAGCTTTTACGGGTTAAGTCGGCAACTCTAGGGTTATCTTTTATTGCAAGTCACCCTAAGTAGGATTTGTTTAATAAATGTTTCAGGAAACCGTTCAACGTTAACGTCACCAGATGGTTCAGGGAATCTCTCAACGGCGCCAGATGAATCATTCAATGCCACCAGTTTGTATCGCAACTGTTCTCCATTGAAAGGGCTGAAGACACAGACTCGGCATTGGCTCAGTACTCTTGTGAAGAAAACATTTGAATTTCATTCAGTAGGTATATTGTCAAGTAATAAAAGTTTGTATAATTGTAATTTTTTTTATTTATTTAATGGATTCCTAAGAAAACATTTAATATTATGGTTTTAAATATGCAGAGGCATCGATATATATTTTTATCGTGGGACACCCCTAGTGAAAACATCGAACTCGGTTTATCGACATGTCCCCGTCTCCGGCATCGTCCACATGGCCCTAAAGACAGTGGCGCCGATGACGAGAATAGAATTAGAGACGGGGTTTATTAAGTCAATGTTCCACTCTTCGTAGAATATCCTCTTAGTAATTTGTGATTGAATGTAAACAAATCTACGTGGCTCTAGCCACTTTTCGCAGCTGTTCGTAGATATATATATATATACACGTTTCTATAGACTACTGTCTCTTTTTAACCAATCAAAAGAAACTCTGTGATCCCATTGGCGGATACATGACATTTTTTCATTGTCGTAAGCGAACAATGACTTAATACCTATGGACTTGGCCTATTCTTCTATATTACTATTCGGTTATACGAATATCGTGCATTTCGACGTTGAACTCTTAAATATAATGCTATCTCTTTTTAACTATCATGAATTTCAATAAGTGGACAAGAACGACACTAGTTCTGTCAGTAACAATTTTGGCAACACTTATTATGTGGCGTCGCGACCCGTGGGAACGTGCCACAGACCACTTACCCCAATAGACCTGTAATAGGAGGGCCCCGCTTTCTGCCAACATATGAGCGCAAAAGTTCTATATAAATCGAACTACGTCGCCTATCAAATTAGTAGTGACCAGATATTCGACCCATAAACTGCTGTAAAAAAAAGGAAGAAAGAAATATTTTAACATGCCCAACTGTGCTATAAAGTTGTGTGGTAATGACAGTAGGAGGAACAATTACAAAAAGGATGGTATCACATTTCATCGGTAAGTATCTGATTAATAAATAAATTCTTTACTTAATCCGACAAATCAATTAGGAGTTCAACTTACACTGGTTCGATTGTTGTGTCTTACGAGTAGTTCCGAGAGACCTCTCTTTCACCCACCTACTAATTGTAGCCCTATTGCACTCTTCGTTTCGCGGCACGTGTAAGCTAGAGACGGGGTATACAATCATCGATATTTTTACGTTACCTAAATAAGTTTGTGTAGATTTATGAGTTTTGATTTCATTTGCTTTCTTTATAAATAGATTTCCTGTTGATCCAGACATTAAAAGGGAATGGATAATAAAGAAAATTGGTGGCCGTCGTCTTTCACCACAATATGTTCCCGTCACTTTACGGCGGATTGTTTTATTAATATGAACTATCGAAGAAAAATCCATAGTACTGCAATTCCAACGTTATACCTACCAGTTATACAGGTATCTTATATTTTCATTAATGCTATCTAGCTAAGGTACCTATTCTAATGCGGCAGGTAGGTATTTAACGGGGCGGCATTCTAACCGGAATTCGGGATTTCAAGAAATCAAAAACGGGTGTTAAAAATCGGTCGATTAGTAAGGAGTATCATAATAAGTAAACGTAGCAAATTAACAAAGTTAGTTAAAGCTTACTTTTTTTTATTAAAAATGGCATCGAGTATTTTTTTGTTCTTAACTGAATTTACCTATTTCTAAACAGAAACTATATGGCTGATACAAATAGCAAATAGGCGTTCAGAAATTTTAAAAGTCAGGTTCTGTTTTAATGTATTTAGGTGAGTAAGAATCGCTAAAATTCACAAGAATCGCAAGAAATCGTTAGGAATGATCAGGAATCGTCAGTCGTAACTTGTTTAAATAGCCGCGCTTTGTTTGAGAAAATATATACATACAAACCTTTATAGTTTGCCTACGTAATGTAATATCGACCTACATTATTTTATGGCCATGTTTATTCATCAATGCCTATTGGTTGGACTACAGTCATGATGTTCGTTACGCATAATTATTATTTCACAATAATTAAATTATAAATAATGTGTAATTAATTATACGTTAATAATGAGAAGTTCTTGTTTTATTATATTAATATTATACAGACTAGGTGTTGCATGGTGCGCGGGCCGCGCGCGGCCCGCGAGACTGCTTTGTTTTCGTGTTGTAGGCGCCGCAACTAAATAAACATTATCCGGATTGTTCGCTGTGCAAATAATTCGTACAAGCCATCCACTAATTATATCAAGCACCGCCCGAAAGTTGCAAGTTCAAAACCCTGTCGAAAACATTTATTCGAAAAGAGTTTGCTCATTTAAAGTTTTCAGTATTCAAGTATTTTTGTGATTTTTAAAGCAAACAACGCTCACAATGCCCATATGCCAGAAACTTAAAGAAAGTTTTCAAAAGCCAAACGTTGCTAGCTGTACACAATTTCCATAACTTTGTTCATAATTCGAAAGGCAAGGGCATATTTTTCTTTGGTAGCGTGGGGACGCTCCGGGCTTCGCCCTCCGCGGAGCTCGGCCTATGGCCTCGCAGCCCGGCTCGGCCTTCGGCCTCGCAAAAGTTACTTGGAAGGTAGGGAGTTTTTTCTGCTTGGCAAGGGGACGCTTCGGGCTTCGCCCTACGCGGAGCTCGGCCTATGGCCTCGCAGGCAGGCTCGGCCTTCGGCCTCGCAAAAGTTACTTGGAAGGTGGAGAGTTGTTCTGCTTGGCAAGGGGACGCTTCGGGCTTCGCCCTACGCGGAGCTCGGCCTTCGGCCTCGCAAAAGTTACTTGGAAGGTGGGGAGTTGTTCTGCTTGGCAAGGGGACGCTTCGGGCTTCGCCCTACGCGGAGCTCGGCCTATGGCCTCGCAGCCCGGCTCGGCCTTCGGCCTCGCAAAAGTTACTTGGAAGGTGGGGAGTTGTTCTGCTTGGCAAGGGGACGCTTCGGGCTTCGCCCTACGAGGAGCTCGGCCTTTGGCCTCGCAGCCCGGCTCGGCCTTCGGCCTCGCAAAAGTTACTTTGAAGGTGGGGAGTTTTTTCTGCTTGGCAAGGGGACGCTTCGGGCTTCGCCCTACGCGAAGCTCGGCCTTCGGCCTCGCAAAAGTTACTTGGAGGGTGGGGAGTTGTTTCTGCTTGGCAAGGGAACGCTTCGGGCTTCGCCCTACGCGGAGCTCGGCCTACGGCCTCGCGGTGTTCTATCGCTTCGGGCTTCGCCCTACGCGGGAGGGTGCTCGGCCTTCGGCCTCGCTATAGTTACTGATAGATATTTACCGCACGCCGGTAATCCTTTCGTTTCGTATAGGAAAATATATTGAAAAAATATTATGGTTTACTGCTCGTCCGCCATTTTGATTTTCCCAAAAATGGCAATTTTCTGGTATACTGCATCATATGTGCTACGAAGTGGAATTGGTTGGATATTCCTCATGCGCTCATGCTAGGCCAGCTAATTCGTCAAAGTTTGGTCTGAAATGTCCAAATTTTCAATCGGCTATATTTCCGCCGCCATTTTATTTTTTATTTTGTTTTTCAATTACATCACAAAGTAGGTCTACCATGTGACGCGTGTTCCAAATTTGAACGAAATCGGTTGGAAAATGGCGGAGATGGCATCACGTGACCCGCCGCCATTTTGTTTTTTTCACTTCCCTATAGTTTTCCTCTGGTCCAATCACTAAACTATACAACTCCCCCCTACATCACTTTCACCTCCGGGAACTCCTTCAGACTAAACGGGCGTGTCAATCAGTGAGTCAGTCAGTGAGTGAGTGAGTGAGTGAGTGGTAGTCGAGCTATATATATTAGTAATAGCATTGCCTCAGTAGAAATCGTTTATTAACTTTCAAATTCATACTTAAGTACATTAAAGTATTGAAACTGTGTAGGTTAAACAGTTCAACAATCCACATCGATAATAATATTATGGATATCGACATGGCCGCGTCTCTTTAAATGAGTTCACCGCGTGAGCCCCTGTCTCCCCGCCTCGTCTCTAGGTTGCCGACCTTGACAGAATGTTTCGCTTGCAAATATGTACCGATTTCAAGTCTATTGGGGTAAGTGGTCTGTGGAACGTGCCCAGTCGCCATATTTGTTCACGGATTTGTTGAGTAGGTACTTCATGTGTCAATTTGCTGTTTTGATTGTGATTTTTAACAAGAATTTTTTATGCCTATGATGTCGATGGTTTTGCTATGAATTAAATAGAGACAACTAGCACCATCTAACCATTAGTGCATACAATATTTAGTTCAAAAGTCATAACAGCGACATCTATCCGTAGCTCGTAGTTAGTTGTAGCCAACTGACAGGCACTTGGTGAAATAAGAGCCACCTAGCGAAACTTTGGCAGAAATATCTATAAAATCATTTGTAATGTCTATGGAAATACAATTTTCTTTTAATTAACTTTGGTGAACGTATTTATTTATTTTTATGATACATTTAATTTACACGTTCCACCATAATTAAATCTTTATATTTTAAATATTTCCATATTTCTAGTTCTTCCGAAGCGACACCTGGTTTCCAGTGGCCGAACTAAATCTAGACAACCTAGGGCCCTATTGTTCATGGTCACGTTGTTCTAGAAGCTTCCAAAATTGGTTCGTCTACTGAAATCCAGGGGCGCTGTTCGCAACTATATAAGGGCCAAACCCCAAAGAGGAGCCACTTTGCTCCAGAGGACACATGACGAGTAAGTCAGTGCCTAAATCGTAATAATTTCAGGCCGATGCCAAGAGTTTAAAATTTAAGTCTTCGATAAGCCCATTAACTGTGAGTGTTTACTTCCTTGTTTGCTTAGCTGGGATTTTAATAGTATCTCGTAGTTTTGATTAGTTTTTCATGGTGATAACCTTGTTTTAGGGGTCCTTTCATAAGGCTTGGGAAGTGAAGAGTCTGGATATGGTGTAACACCTATCGGCTCCCATTTTGTCCCGTGTCACGGACAAGTAGACCACGGTTCCATGTGGTACAGTCGGCATAGCGAGGGATAGGATGCTGAGTTTCCCACGGGAAAGCTGAGATCCATTGCGAGACGCTCCAGGACCAGGGAAGTGACACGTGGCGGTGTCACTGGCAGTACAACTGGCTGATGCTCCCGTAATGTGTTCCCATGGGAAGTAGAATCCTTTTTAGCTATTTTTCAAGTGTTTATCTATAAGATTTTTACTGTAACACGTGCTAACTTTCTCCTCAGGGACGAACTAAGGTTCCGTCCAACTGACTTGTCTGTGTCATAGTAATAATAAGATAGATTAAGCCTAGTTTTAACTAGCTTCGAAACCATAATTGTGAAAGGGACCAATTGATAGGAATAAAGAATTAAGTAACAGATAAACCTATTCGTTTAATTTGATATGCTTCCATGTGACAATGGCGCCCTGGGATATTGATTAAATTAATTATATATATATATATATATAGTCTCTTGTTCAGCTATTGTAGCCTAGTTGGTGGTAACATAAACACTCAATAAAAATATATGTTACAAAGTGGCGCCCAACGTGGGGCCTGAACAGAAAATTTAAAATTTGTCACGGTAGCATTTTAAATTTTATGTTTATGTGTTATTTAACGAAATTAATTTAAAAACTTGTGCATCTCTGACTGCTAGAATCTTCTTTTGTAGTAATACATTGAGTACGTAGGTAACTGATACTGAGTCCGTGCCTGTGCATATCATATTTTTTTCTCTATGATTTAGTTCGTGCCTATTTTTTAACATTGTGTAGGATTTATTTTATTCAACTGAATGTTGGTGTAATATATTAATTATTAACATAATCCCCACGCATTGTAAGGTCTTAAATCGAACCGTAGAATAATGCTTTTAGCACAGGTACGACATATTATACCTGTAATTACATAACTACTTAGTTTTTGGTTATCAATCGTTTATTAAATTACTACTTACGTCTTTATTTTGTTAATAACAACTTATTATTTACCTAATTTTGTAATAATCATGTCGATCCATAAATATATCGATTATCTTTATAAAGATGAGCTCCAATATGAACTTAACATTCTTGATGTATCCACAGATGATAAAACCACAGTGGACGCAATGCGGAAACAACTTCGCCAGGTCTTCAGCTGTCACGGAGAGGCAGTTTGAAGTGTGCACCAGTGAAGTCGCCCCGTGTCACGTCAGAACTCAACGAGTGCATCCCGAAGGTCACGCAATTGGAGAATCAGCTCGCTTCTGGAGATGTGTCGGATAGCAGGCATGTTGTTAGGATTTCGGTTAGGGCTAACTATTTGATAGATAGGCTCGCCCGTATTCAAGTTGATAATTCCGATTTGACGAGTCTTAGGGGTCGTTTAATAAAGATTTTATGTGAAATAGAACCTGAGGGCGAAGTCCACAGTAGTGATGACGAGCAGGCTGGCGGTCAGTCACCCGCACCAGCTCGATTACAATCACCCACTCACACAATAGAAAAAGTTATGTATGTTAAAGACAAACATATCAATTTAAATTCTTTTAATTTGAAATATGACGGCACTTCATGTGTTCGTGTGTTTATAGAAAGGTTAGAGGAACTTAGGCAGGCTAGAGGTATCTCTGAAGCTCATGTGATGACTGCTTTCCCTGATTTATTGGAGGGTTCCGCTCTGTTTTGGTTACGTAGTAATAAACATAAATACAATACCTATAAAGAGCTTTTAACATATCTTGTAGATGACTTTGATATTCCTGATTTAGATTACAGATTATTGAATGAGATTAGGAAACGCACTCAAGCGAAAGATGAAACGATAGTGAGCTATCTTTCTATCATGCAAGGCATGTTCAATAGGTTAACTACACCTGTGTCTCACGGAGAACAGATGGACATTTTAATGCACAACATTCGGCCAGAATATATGAAAGATTTAGCCTTACATGATGTAACTTCTATAGAAAGTTTAAAATCACTTTGTAAAAGGCCTGAGCTTGCTCGTGTTCGTTCACAACAATTTGACGAACCGAACATCAATAATCTGAGGTTGTCTACAGATTTTCATACAAAGAAAACACCATCTCGTAGACAGGATAAACAGGTTTCAGCCGTGTCACAGTCGGCATCAGGAACAAAGGGCTCTGAAAGCAACCTCTTTCTTGGGGCAGATGGCACCCCACGTCTTGCAGAGGTCTTGGTGGGCGACTCCATATTGAAGAGAGCTGTCGCAACACTCTCTCGACTCCCGATTAATTGATATTCGGACCGATGTCGTCGGTCCGGGGCGGGGGAATGTTTGGAATAGATATTATTTGATTCAATTCGCGTAAAGTACCTAATTGTCAGCAGTCGTGCCATTTGCCGTGTTGGGCTGAGCGAAAGTAGGTCAACGCGGGCAGGCGGGGGTGAAGAGCAGGGTCGACAGGTAGCCGGCCGGTGTGTCGCCCGTTTGCTATTAGTATAATTTGGTGCCGGTTTTGGCTTGGTTGTTGTTGCTTGCGCGAACGCAGACAATTCGCATAATTGTTTTGAATGATAATCGGCCATTAATTTTGCTTCCGATATTATTATTTTCGCGTACGGATAGATCCGTTTTTTGGCTGTTTTTGTTTTGTTTGTTGGACGCGATACACGTTTTTTGGTTGTGCGCCGGAACCGATTTTTGGTGATAATAACTTATTATCTCGATTGTGCCGTGTAGACTATACATACGTAACAAGTAGTTGGTTGGGTCGTGCGCCGAATGTCAAGACGTCGAGCCACATGTTCCTGTGCGTACGTACAGGCCTCCGAAGACCGCGCACGACAATTTAACTTTGTATTTGGAACACTAAGGTTAGTTCGTTAGTTTGATTATTGCCCTGTGTATCGCAGGCTAACTTGTCGGTACCGATCCATGCAATAACTCTTCTAATTTGACACGCTTCCACTGTGCTTTTGCGTTGCATGGGTTGGTATCGAACATTGTCCTAGTAATAACTACGCATAATAGTCATTAGGCATAACTTTATAGGCATAATATTATTAAGCATAACTATAAACAGCATAAAGATTGTTAAGAATAATATTATAAAGCCTAAATAAACTTTGTCATAATGATATTGAAGCATAATTGTAATAATCATATTAATTACTCGCCGAAAAATATACTCCTGAAGTTTTAAAAACAAAAATTAAACCAAGGGCCGCCCCCGCCGCACCGTAACCAACTATTACATATGGTACCTAAGTTATATCTGATATACCTAATACCTACTTTTTGATTGTATATAAAATAAACATGTTGGCGGCTTACGGGTGGCCCAAGGGCCACCCCCGCCACACCGTAACCTACTATTACACTATGGTACCTAAGTTATATCTGATATACCTAATATCTACTTTTTGTTTGTATATAAAATAATCATGTTGGCGGCTTACGGGTGGCCCAAGGGCCACCCCCGCCGCACCGTAACCTACTATTACCTAATACACCATACATACAACACCAATACCAACAAAAAATAAGAAATACACAGACAAACATAACCGCCTTGACAAAATTATCAACAATAAAAATAATACACTTCAAAACACAACAATAGAATACACTTCAAAACTTGCCTATTTACAAGCTATTGCTAAAAATTTACATTTAAAATGAAAGGAATTATATTGCATGAAAATTATAGTAAAAAAAACATTACATTCATTTCAAACAAACATTATGAATAAATACATTTAAATTATTAAAGTGTGTTTCAATTATGCCTTTTGTTATTTATGTATAATATCCATTAGACGAATAAACAATATGCCATAAAACAATATGGAAATCAAAATTAGGGCAAAAACGATTAGCCCAAACTAAAATTATGCTTAGTTAGATTGTATGCCCAAAAACAATTATGACAAAATATGATTATGACAAAAAACATTATGCCTAACTCATTATGCTAAATTAAAATAGGACAAAAAAATTATGCGAAAAAAAGGGATCCCGATCTATTAGGCCCATTTCCTCGCTCTAGGTATGGATATACTTATTTAATTGTTTGCTCAGATTACTTTAGTAAATATGTCATGTTGCAACCTATAAGGCAAGCAACAGGCATGGCTGTAGCTAAATTTATTGAACAATCCGTATTCCTGGTGCATGGGGTATGCAAGTATATATTTATTGATAATGGACCTCAATCCATTAGTTCTCAATTCAGGCAATTAATGGCCAAATACAATGTCCCTAACATTTACTACAATCCTAGGTATCATCCTCAGGTGAATCAGGCTGAAAGAGCCATTCGCAATATAGTAAATGCTATTGCTTGTTATGTAAAATCAGAACACAAGAAATGGGACCAAAATCTTGTAGAATTGTAATGTGCTCTAAATTCGTCGGTCAACGACGTAACTAAGTTCACACCTTACTTTTTAGTTCATGGTAGGGAATTTGTTTTGGATGGCACATTGCATGGTCACCCTGCTCAGCCTATTCCTCAGTCTCAAATGACGATAGGAAACTCTCAAGTTTTAAACAAGAAACTAAAAGAACTTGATGTTATCTTTAATAAGGTGCAGAAACAGCTGAAAGCTTCTCACCAAAAGAATGAAAAATACTACAACTTGAGAAAAAGGCACGTAGATCTTAAAGTAGGTCAAATAGTGTACAAACGTACCTTTTACCTATCTAATGCTGCTAAGAAATTCACCTCAAAACTTGCACCTAAATTCCAAAAATGTGTAGTAACTGCGAAATTGTCATCTCTTGTATATACACTTTCAGACATGGAGGGCAAAAATCTAGGCAATTTCCATATAAAAGATATTCTTAAATATAATGATTAATCTGACTAAATATGGTTACTATCTATTTAGACAAACTATGTATGTATGGACGTGTTACGTGGCGAAACTCAAACTCGCGTTTTTAGAGAATAAGATATTTATTTTGAATGAACTTAGAGATAATTACAGAGAAGTATCAAGTACGGAAGTTAGTAGCATAATGTTAGTGGTGGACGCGCGTCAGTGCTTTTTACTGAGCGGTTTTGGAAGGGAGGCTTCGGTGTCTGGGAATCGGTTATCGGAGGGTGAACTGTTATGATTACGGAGCTTTTAGGGATGATGTTAGTCAGGTGCATCTGGGAACTGGCTGTGAGGCGTGTTGCGATTAGGTGAAGATTAACAAACAGCAGTCTGCGAGTAATGTTTACCTAAGCACGGAATAGTGAGGGTTCGGCATGTGCAATGGAATGTTAGTTATAGATATCGGGCCGGCGCAGCGGTCCAAAGTAAGATAAATTATATAACTAGTTAATATATAATATGCTAGCTTAATCTACTTAGTCTTAGTGTTAGTCTTAGTATTAGTATTACATAACACCTCCCCCCTTAGAACAAAGATTACGCTTCGTTGCGTGATTTTTGAGGGGATCTGGGTGTAGCAGACTCTTCGGATTCTTCATCTTCGGTTATGCATGAAGTTGCTCCATATCGTTGGCCTTGTGTCAGTACTTCTAATGGCACCACCTGCTGTTGTCGATATCTTGTAGATGAGATACATCATTATGAATTTCATAATGTACCCGAATAATGATAATTTCGGCGAGTGTTTCTGCGTAAATGATATTTCGTTGGCGTTCGGCTGCTTGGAGTATATGTTCAGCTCCTCCTTGATGGTGTTGATGGGAGTCTAGGCGGACGTTGTTAAATTTGATTGAAATTAATTCTGGAGTTTCTGGTGCATCTTGTTTTTGCGTACAGTCTTCTTATATATCCACAGTTACCAATGGATGGATCAAATTCTGCTGACATCTTGTTTACAGCTGATAGCGTGACGAAGCTGGTGAATACCTTGCATCCGTCTTCAATGTTCAGGATGCTTGCTCCTTGTAGCTCATGATGCGTGGTGTTATCTCCACATTGTAAGACGCATTGTGTCTCACGTTGTAGAATGAAGATCCATCTGTTATTCTTCAGTGCTTGAAAGGTGTTGAGAATGTAGTGACTTCGCAGGAGTCCGGATGGTTCTTGTTATTAGTAAGCAGACTTGACATTTCGCACGTTGGTCTGGTGTTATAAAATTGTAGATTGGTAGTTCTTCTAGTACGGTCTTCTCGACGTACTGTTGACGCGTGGAATTCGTGGCCAGGTATGTGTGCTCAGGAAGGATCGTGGAATAGCGTGACGAGTTGGGATGTTGGATATAGGTATCGAATAAAGATGATACATATGTTTATCGTTTGTTATCAAAAAAAAATCATTACATATACTAATTAAATAAATAGAAAATAAGTAAGATGTTATTTTAGCGGATTCTAAAATTTCATGAATGCTCCGTGCAGTGACTGGAGCTACTAAAGATTTATCTACTCTAGCATGGGAAGATGTCAATAATTCCTTATAGTAGTCTCTCGGAGGAGATTATGGAAGGAATATTTCACCTGATTTTATAAATAAAATACTCGTAATTACATTATCTAGTACTTGTTTGAGTGACGTAAAAGCTTTGAAAGGTTGAATATAAGTTACTGAAATTTATTCACTTATTTCTAAGCTAGATGTTATTTTACTAGTCTTAATTAAATACGACTAATGATGAACTATTAATTCTGATTAGATTCTACGTGTAGGTTAGTGTCATGCAATGGTCTGAGCCGATTTGCATGCACGACGTTATTTTTACCGCGTTTACGAACGACGTAATTTTCATTAAAACCTAATCTGACAATTTCGTAGGGGCCTTCCCATTTGCTATCTAAGTTGTTAGGGTTAGGAACTCGCAACATGACTTTGTCGCCTAATTTATATTTAGCTACATTTTTTATCGCATTATCGTAGCGTTCTTTGGCCCTTTCTTTCATAGAGGACACGCTACGTCCGGCTACGGAGCGCGCGATTTTGAGCCTTTCGTTAAGATCATTTAGGTAATCATTAGTAGAATAGTCTCTGGTGTCCTTTAGAGCGTAGAGTGAGCGTGGTTTGTAGCCGAATAAGAGCTCGTGGGGAGTGTAGCCAGTCGACTGATTCACAGATGTGTTATGGCAGATTACCGCAAGTGGTACGATTTGGTCCCAATTGGAATGGTTTCGTTTGTGGTACATGCGAATATGGTCCCTAAGGGTCGCGTGAAATCTTTCTAGAGAGCCGTTTGTTTGTGGATGATAAGCCGTACTTAGGGTGTGAGATGAACCTAGCATTTTCATAAGTTGTTTAATTAAGTTGTTAACGAACTCTGTCCCTTGATCAGAATGGAATCGTTTTGGAACTCCGTAGTGTTGGCAAAAGGTAAGTAGTGATTTGGCTACCGATATCGCTTGTTTGTCGGGGATTGGGTATGCCTGAACAAATCTTGTCAAGTCGTCTTGCATCGTCAGTATGTATTTGTTAAAGTCGCCAGTTACGTCCGAGTAGGATACTAGATCGATCGTGACTCGTTCAAATGGTTCGGTAGCTGATGAGGTTATTACCATTGGAGCTTTGAAGGTTTTCCTTTGAATTTTGTTTCGTTGGCAAACCTCGCAGTTATCTACATAAGTCTTGATATCGTTTGTCATACCTTTCCAGAAAAATTCGTCTCTAATTTTTCGCGTAGTCTCTATTATGCCTCGATGCCCTGAAAGGGGTTCGTCATGAAACGTTTTTAAGATATGAGGGATTTCGTCGGGCTTTGGATGGTTTATTTTATTCTCACAGATTACTATCTCACATTCGTAAACCTCAGCAAAGTATGCAGTTATGTAAAATTGTTCGTTGCCTTGCATCTTGCACGTGGGATCGTTTTTGAGATTAGGAACGTATAGAGTTTTTAGAGTGTTTGGTTGTAGGCAAGATAAGAGTGTTTTAAAATAGCTTTCTGAGTCCCATGGGTCGAAGTAGCTAGGCCTCGTGACTCCAAGGTAGAGGTTTTGGTTTTGGTTTGAGATTAGTTTGTCGACTTGATAAAGTTCTTTGGGTTTATCGAGATAAGGTTGAATTTGCGAACATAGATTTAGAGCTTCGACAGAGAATTGATTATTTTCAGAGAGGTTGCCGGAAATAGGAATTAATATGTCTTTGTGTTTTTTGTCAAATAAATTGTCCGAAGTGAATTTGAGACTAGGTATGTCATATGTAGTGAATGGGTTCGATACGTAGTGTTCGTAATTCAATTGTAAATAGTCTTCGAATTTGTCATTAGTGTTAGCGTTATTAGTGATAGTGTCACTAGTATTATCGTCTTGTGTTGGATCGATAATGTTCGTATTTAATATTGGAGGTCGTGAGAGTGCGTCGGCATTGGTATTATTCTTACCAGCCTTGTACACGATTTCGTAATCGAATTCTTCTAGTTTCAATCGCCAGCGAACTAGGCGACTGCCTGGGTCTTTGATTGAGAAGAGCCAGGTGAGGGGCTTATGGTCTGTTACTATTTTAAACTTTTGGCCGAATAGATAAGGGCGAAAGTGTTTGACTGCCCATACTATAGCAAGTAATTCTCGCTCGATAGTGGAGTAGTTTGATTCGGCTTTGTTTAGAGTTCGAGATGCGAAGGCTATAGGCAGGTCTTTTCCTATATCACCTTGCGAAAGAATAGAACCTATGGCGTATAAGGAGCTGTCATTTGTTAATAGGAATTCTCGGGAGAAGTCAGGGTATTGAAGAATTGGCGGACTAGTGAGTAAACGTTTACATTCGTTAAAAGCTAATTGTTGAGATTCGCTCCACACAAAAGGTACGTCCTTTTTTAGTAAGCTAGTTAGGGGCTTCGTGATTTTACTGAAGTTAGATATGAAACGGCGATAGTAGCCGGTGAGTCCGAGGAATGCTTTTATGTCTTTGCATGATTTTGGGACGGGAAAATCGTTAACGGCTTTTATCTTATCAGGGTTCGGTTTTACTCCTTCGTTAGAAATAACATGACCGAGATAGGCTACTTCGCGCCTAAGAAATTCGCATTTGTCTGGTTGGACTTTAAGTTCGTATTTGCGGAGTCTTTGGAATACTTCTTGGAGTTTTTGCTCATGTTCTTGGAGGCTAGAAGCAAAAACAACTATATCATCGAGGTAAACAAAGCAACGCTCACCTTGGAGTCCGCATAGTACGGAATCCATGACACGTTGGAAGGTAGCGGGTGCGTTTTTTAATCCGAACGGCATTCTTTTGAATTCGTAATGTCCGTAAGGTGTACTGAACGCTGTTTTTTGAATATCGGTTGAATTCAGCTCGAGTTGGTGGAACCCTGATGCTAAATCTAGGGTTGTGAAATATTGAGAGTGCCCTAGCTTATCTAAGATATCTGTGATATTCGGTAAGGGGTAGCTGTCTCCTACAGTGACGTCATTCAATTTACGATAGTCTATTACGAGGCGCCATTTCTGTTTCCCTGAAGCGTCTAACTTTTTGGGGACCACCCAGATGGGGCTACTCCAAGGAGAGGAGCTCGATTGAATTATGTTTTGATCTAGCATCTTCTTAACCTGGGACTTGACTTCTTGTTCATGAACTTGAGGAAATCGATAAGTTTTTGTATTAATAGGAATGTTGCTAGTAGTTGGAATCGAGTGTTTAGTATGATTGCTGAATGTTAACAAATCTCCTTCAATATAAAATATATCTGAATATTCGGATATTATTTTATCTAAGGATTCTATTTCCTCATTGTTTAAGTGATCTTTTCTAATTACGGAATGAACCCTGTTCTGTCTGTCTAATAAGTTTATCTTATTAGAATTAGTAGAAGTCTGATTAGTGTTATTTAAATGTTGTACATTGTAATAATAGGGAGCGACCTCAATGGTCGGGATACTGATTACTTTGTCTATGTTATTGGCATTTACACAAGTAATTACAAAAGTATTATTTTCGACCTCAACTAAAGCGTGAGGTATGACGACGCCTTTGTCTATTATTTGTCTATTGACAATGGCGGTTCCGGATTTTAGTGAATTTGTTTTACAATTTATGACTGTTTCTGTTCGACTGCCAATGAATTGTTCGTTCGGGTTTGCATTAGTTTGCACCTGTTCACCTAGGAAGTGTAACTTATATGATTTGTTACGAACTCGCATAGTTTTTGATTGGATGTAGAGATTTACGTTGAATTTAGACATAAAATCGTTACCTAAAATACCGTCTGCCTGGATGTTCAGGTTAGCTATATGGAATTTGAATTTATTAAAGTCATCGAGTGAGATATCTGCGGTACCGAAGCTATGAGTTGACGATTGCGTGCTGGATATACCGACAATAGACACAACGGCATCTGTGTTTACAGTAGCTGTGCCGATCTTATCTTTTCGTATGACAGATATACCGGCTCCGGTATCGATAAGCAGTGTGACGGGTTTGCCGTCGACATGGAATGTGTAATGTAAAAGATTCTCGGGCGGAACGTCGTTCAAAGATGAAATAGCATGTGATTCTATGTAAATAGAGTTGGGTTCCGATTTAGTGTTTGATTTAGTTTTGGATTTAGTGTTTGATTTAGTTTTTGATTTGGTGTTTGATTTAGTATTCGATTTAGTATTTGATTTAGTATTTGATTTAGTGTTTGATTTAGTGTTTGTTTTTAATTCGGATATGATTTGAGGTGATCTAGAGCGAGTTTGGGGCTGATTACCCTGTCCGTGGAGTGAGTCATGCGAATCGAGAGTTGATTTAGTGATTGATTTTGATATGATTTCGGGCGATTTAAAGTGAGTTTGGGGCTGGTTACCCTGTCCGTGGAGTGAGTCATGTGAATTATTAGAATCGAGAGTTTGTGTCGAGCTATCGCGAGTAGCTCGCGGAGTTTGTGTTTGTACTGACGTCTTGTACGTGGATGAGGTTACCGCGACCTGTCCCCGATGGACTGCATTCACGTGACGCCTGGGGGATTCTGTACTTACCATTGTAGTTGGAGAGCATCCACATCTAGGTTCTGGACCTCGTCCGAGTTCGGGAGCTCGTAGTGGGCTGAATCGGTTCCCAAGGAGGTGCCCTCCTCCGAGGCCGCGTATGAGTTTAAATGACTCACGTTTGCGTTGGTCTTGTTAGACAATGGGGCGGCGACTGTGGGCGGAGCCTGCTGAGATCGCAGGTTATTATTGTAGGTTCGTTTCCTACAGACAGCAATAAGATGTCCTACCTTTTTGCAGTAGTTACACGTCTTCGACAGATCATATGACGATGGTGATGGAGCGGCCCTGTTGGAAAGGGCCTGTACCTGTGGCTGATTATGTTGCACAGGCTGTCGCGGAACTGGATTCCTGTTGGTGAAAGAGGATGTGTGTGTGGCCCTAGGTTGATTTAAACCGCTCCGAAGTAAGGCCTGCCTAGCCCTATTCATATTACGTATCTTGTCTTCTTGTGTGGCAAAGTTACCGGCATCACACAAGGTCATGTAATTTTGGGTCCGCAACATACTGCCTATGTCGGACGCCAATCCGTTAATGAATACATTTAAAGCTGTTTCCTCGGTGGTCACTTTTCGACCTTCGAGCGAATTATCTGTAATCTCCGCTGATAGTTTCTCCAATATCTTATTACGACATTGGTCTACGCGCAAATAATATTCAGTAACTGATTCACCCGGCTTTTGAAACATGCATTGTAGTTCCAAAAGTAAATGTCCTAGGGTTTTTGTTTGCGAGTATTTTTTTATAAGAAAGGCTTTCAGCTCTCCCCATGTTGTGTATTGTTTAATATGGACATCGGAAGATCCGGGTCCCGTTATCTTATTTAGAGCGTAAATCAATAATATATCACTTTGTGGGGGCGTCGCGAGATGAAAAGCTGAGTCGCATGATCTAATGAATCTATAAACTTGATTGGCTTGAGTCGTATTAAATTCGGGAACTAGTTGTAATAGGGTTTTTAAATCCATGATGGAGTGTCCGCTGTCTGGCACAGCCATTACGGAAATTGGATTGAAATTTCAAAAGAAAAATTATATAAATTGTAATAAGTATATAGGTATTATATACACACGATATAGTATAGAATATGTATGGATACTAGTATAGACACGAGATAATATGGAGTACGTAAGAATATAGTATATATACACGAGATAGTAAGGAGTAGGAATTAGAACACACAAGTTGAGCCACTTACCACAGTAACAGTATAAGGGTTCGCATGGTCCGGCGAAGCTGGTTGAAAGCCTGCGGCTACCGCGAAGTTTCTTCAGCTCGGCGATTCTTGTCCGATTATGAAGATGGTCGACGCGTTAATGCTTCGTCTTATACACTGGATCAAGCGATTAATCCTACCGACTGCGCCAATTTGTTACGTGGCGAAACTCAAACTCACGTTTTTAGAGAATAAGATATTTATTTTGAATGAACTTAGAGATAATTACAGAGAAGTATCAAGTACGGAAGTTAGTAGCATAATGTTAGTGGTGGACGCGCGTCAGTGCTTTTTACTGAGCGGTTTTGGAAGGGAGGCTTCGGTGTCTGGGAATCGGTTATCGGAGGGTGAACTGTTATGATTACGGAGCTTTTAGGGATGATGTTAGTCAGGTGCATCTGGGAACTGGCTGTGAGGCGTGTTGCGATTAGGTGAAGATTAACAAACAGCAGTCTGCGAGTAATGTTTACCTAAGCACGGAATAGTGAGGGTTCGGCATGTGCAATGGAATGTTAGTTATAGATATCGGGCCGGCGCAGCGGTCCAAAGTAAGATAAATTATATAACTAGTTAAAATATAATATGCTAGCTTAATCTACTTAGTGTTAGTATTAGTATTACATAACAGACGTGAAGATGAAAGCATGAGGATGAAAGGAAATGAGTTAAGAGCGTGACGTAAAAAAAAAGGTTATCAAAATTTCCTAGGAAAATCATTTGGCCATAACATAATGCATACCTGTGTTTGAAAGAAGATTGCATGTAAGAACATAGGTTAACAAGAATCATTTTTGCCTTAGCCACACACAACAGACACACACACACACACACACATCGAACACACATGCACTCGCAGGTACACCAGTTTTGGTAAAATCGATGCAATTTTACTGAGGGATTTCTGTAATTCAAGTAAGACATTTTGAAATTTGTCAAAACATTGATTGTAAACAACCATATAACTTAGGTTATTTTAAAAGCTGTCATATACTCCACATGAGTATGATAGCGATCACTCCTTACCTCGGTAGGATTATATTTGTTAGGTTGCAATCAACCATTATAACTTAGGTTATTTAAAGCGCCGTTATATGCTCACTATGAGTATGATAGGCGACTACTCCTTACTTCGGTAGGATTATTTTATCTAATTGCGGTTTAGTATACTTATGCTCAGCCAGCTGTGAATTATAAATATGGCCGCGTCAATTCCTGACTTACGTCGGAATTATTAGTACCCAGGTACTTTGATGTGTAAACAAGTACATGTACCCAGTCAGTTCCTGACAATGTTAATAGGTACGTACGTATGTATGATACAATCATAACTTGCTTCATGTCGGTGAGTACAATAATGGTAACACGACAGTTGCATAACTTATGTATAAATATTTTGTATATAGCATAGAATAGGTACAATTAGCTAACATTAAAGTAGGTACATATACCATCTGTTTCTCGTTCTGCACAAATAAGTGTCAGAACGGTACATAGGTATAAGTACATACGTTATGAGTTAGGGTAGCTGTGAACTGTGAATTACCGTGGTAGGTAGTGTATTTTAGGCGCGTCTTATGTCTATCACGAAAGGAAGTGAATAGACAAAGCGTGATTACTTTCAGTGTATATATTAGGTATTTAATTAACTTGATACTTTCATTAGTAACTAAGATAAGTTCTAAATGAACGTTTTATTTTTCAAGTAGGTAGGTACTCACCTAAGTACACTTCACATAGCTTATAATACTTACAGTTCGCATATATTTATTCGTGGTAAATGTTTTGTGCATAGATATGTCGATCAGCTGTTAGTTGTGTGACGGCCCTGCCCCATGTCTGGTATAGACTCTAGTGGGAAATATGCGAACTAAATGTCTTCTCGAGACACATATGTCTACTTAGCGTTAAGTAACGCTGTAGGTATAGGTTTATTTTGTAATTAAGTTATGTTGAGTAGTTTCATATAGTGAGATTGTTTGTCATAGTGATTTGTCTTGTTGCTAGTTTGATTTCAGTTTATCAGTTATTGGAATAGGCACTCTAAGGTCGTTTTAGGTTGGATATCTATATGCTTTAGGAATTAATTATGATTCTTTATGAATAGGTTTAATGCCTATCGAATTGAAATAGGTATTCCAACGGTAGTTGATTCATTTTGAGTGTCTAGGTTTAGCTAGCAATTGGTAGGTGACCTCTTGAAGAATTTCAAAACTTTTATTTTAAAAGTTTTGAAATTTTTAACCAAGAAAGGGTATTCTGTAACAAGAATTTTTTATGCCTATGATGTCGATGGTTTTGCTATGAATTAAATAGAGACAACTAGCACCATCTAACCATTAGTGCATACAATATTTAGTTCAAAAGTCATAACAGCGACATCTATCCGTAGCTCGTAGTTAGTTGTAGCCAACTGACAGGCACTTGGTGAAATAAGAGCCACCTAGCGAAACTTTGGCAGAAATATCTATAAAATCATTTGTAATGTCTATGGAAATACAATTTTCTTTTAATTAACTTTGGTAAACGTATTTATTTATTTTTATGATACATTTAATTTACACGTTCCACCATAATTAAATCTTTATATTTTAAATATTTCCATATTTCTAGTTCTTCCGAAGCGACACCTGGTTTCCAGTGGCCGAACTAAATCTAGACAACCTAGGGCCCTATTGTTCATGGTCACGTTGTTCTAGAAGCTTCCAAAATTGGTTCGTCTACTGAAATCCAGGGGCGCTGTTCGCAACTATATAAGGGCCAAACCCCAAAGAGGAGCCACTTTGCTCCAGAGGACACATGACGAGTAAGTCAGTGCCTAAATCGTAATAATTTCAGGCCGATGCCAAGAGTTTAAAATTTATGTCTTCGATAAGCCCATTAACTGTGAGTGTTTACTTCCTTGTTTGCTTAGCTGGGATTTTAATAGTATCTCGTAGTTTTGATTAGTTTTTCATTACCTTGTTTTAGGGGTCCTTTCATAAGGCTTGGGAAGTGAAGAGTCTGGATATGGTGTAACACCTATCGGCTCCCATTTTGTCCCGTGTCACGGACAAGTAGACCACGGTTCCATGTGGTACAGTCGGCATAGCCAGGGATAGGATGCTGAGTTTCCCACGGGAAAGCTGAGATCCATTGCGAGACGCTCCAGGACCAGGGAAGTGACACGTGGCGGTGTCACTGGCAGTACAACTGGCTGATGCTCCCGTAATGTGTTCCCATGGGAAGTAGAATCCTTTTTAGCTATTTTTCAAGTGTTTATCTATAAGATTTTTACTGTAACACGTGCTAACTTTCTCCTCAGGGACGAACTAAGGTTCCGTCCAACTGACTTGTCTGTGTCATAGTAATAATAAGATAGATTAAGCCTAGTTTTAACTAGCTTCGAAACCATAATTGTGAAAGGGACCAATTGATAGGAATAAAGAATTAAGTAACAGATAAACCTATTCGTTTAATTTGATATGCTTCCATGTGACAATGGCGCCCTGGGATATTGATTAAATTAATTATATATATATATAGTCTCTTGTTCAGCGATTGTAGCCTAGTTGGTGGTAACATAAACACTCAATAAAAATATATGTTACAAATTAAACCTTGTTATCAAGTGATATAGTGCATAAAAAGTACAAATTAATGTAAAGGAACAATGACTAAATGAAGTGTAATAGGCTGTGGTTCGAGGAAGACCAGGAATAACCAAAATTTGAATAATATAACATTTCACCGGTAAGCAAGACAATATATCGACTAATTCCATATATTTCCACTTCTTGTTTTCGAAATTCAAAGCAGATCCTAATTAAGTACATTTTAGATAGGCTAAACTACTGTTCCAAGCCATATTTCAAGAGAATTTGACGTTGTAAGAAAAGCAATAGTTCGACGATAGTGTTGTTCTTTTGTTATTGTGAAATATCGATATATTATTTTTTTTTCTCTTTTTGTACTCTAATGCATTATATTATATAACGAATGCATTTTGTTTGATTTCAGGATATTTCTTTAGAGAATCATAAGAAATTGAAGCAATAATTATGTATGCTTCAAGGAATAAAAATCAAACGATTAACTGAGAAAATTCGCAGGTAGAATAGATTTTTTTTTTGAAAATATTACGAAAGATTTACGCAAACGGAATTTGTTAAATAACGAGAATTCAATTATTGAATATTTATAAGGAAAGACTTCATTAATTCCTTAAAATCTAGAGGTTTGCCTGTGGAAAAACAAATCCGGAAGATATTGAGCAGAGACTAGAAGATTTGCTTTGACCCTTCATTTTTTCTTACATTTAACGTTTTACGGACGAGATTTACTGTAGGGTTATTCAGGGTTACATCATAAAAAAACTAATAACCTTAATGAATAAAATTCAAATTCATTTATTTTTGCTTATTAACTAGGTTCACAATCAAACCATGCAAAATAGTATAAGTTGTAGTCACAGTACTTGAACACATATCTAAATTTATTAATCAATCATGTACGTAGAAAGGACGTGTAGTGTACCTAATTAAGTTAATAATAAATCATATTTCTAAACTGTTTTTTTATTTGTCTAGATCGTTATGGCCTACGCACAAAGACGGCACGGTATGGCTTGGCACGGCATACTATTTTATTTCTGATCAAGTTATTTTTAACCTTATTTCAATGATTTAAGGATGATAATAGGAGGTTAGATATAAAATCTACGGGGAAACTGCATTTACCGTGTCCGGTCAATATCGATAAAAGTTATCGATGAACATCGAGGCCGCACTACGACAATCCGCCATTTTAGTTCCCCACAAAGTTTAGGTAGGCACGTTATTTTTGTTGGTATGCCATGTCCAGGGGAGTGACAGAAGCCTATAAGCCAATGAGCTACTAGTGGCGTGACCACGTTGTGACGATCCCACCCCGCCCTAACCAAATCCCCCTCTACGCACTACCCCAAAATACTACGTGAAAGCTACCTACAACATGCAGCTTTAAGAAACTTACCAAAGCTCTTACTAAACTTCTTGCAAATAAAGCTAATACTAAAGAATTAATAATAATCTAAATTATTTACTATAATAAGGCCAAATCGTGATCGTCTACCCTACGTTGTTATTTCCTACTGTAGTAACACTCAGAATCTTCAAGGGTTTTGAGATCGCATTTACAGGATTGAGAACAGAAACATTAGTCAGGTTTAAAACATAAAAACATTTATTGACAGAACCTATCATACAGCATCTTCTTATTACTAGCACGATTAATAAAACTTAGGCTAAGTTATCTTAAATCTAATTCAAACAAGTTTCAAATACGTCCCTATCTATAGTACAAAATGATATTCGTTAAAATGGAAAATAAGGTATTACGGATGAACAGACTTGGATACAATTAATTACCTTTTCACATCATTCATTGCCCATCCCAGGGCCTGAACACAATACTAAACCTCAGCAATATATTTACAGAACTACCATGACTACGAGTCAACCCTATGAAACTTTCAAAGATCTTATACAATTTATATTGAAAATGAAAATAAACAATTAGAATGGCTAATTGAGAGAGGATCTTACAACTAATATTAAAACCGTAAACGGAGGTTGCCTGCAACCAGAAAAATAGGTTAATATCGACTTAAAGAAGAGTTTCACATAAAAGAAGAAGAATTACACAAGAAATATATAAATAGGTAGGTACTGGTGGAGAATAAGTCTGGAATTCTGGATAGAAGTGAAGAAAATTACTCAGACATCTGAATCTCTGTAAAAAATTACTGTTAGATGTGAGGACATATCCTGTAAGAGGTTATCCTCTTAAAAAATATGATCTCACGGCCCCTGGCTCCACACCACCGCCATCGAGGCGATAGACACCAGCCAGGATGCGTGTCTCCTCAGAATGGATGATGGAGGGGAATCTGATATTAAAAGCTGCTATTTCGCAAGACTAATAATCTTTCAGTCCCTCTTATTGAAGTTCTTAATATTACTAGATTCATTCTAGTGGTTCTGGAGTGCCCAGTTACTGATAGAATTGGTTTAATCCAATTAGGAAGTAATTCAGACCTTTTGGTCAAGTATTTGCACATTGTGCGTACAAAGGTAGGTTCGATACCTTGTACAACTGGAAAGGTAGGTTCGATACCTTTCCACAAAATAAAAGGCAGGATCAATACCTTTTATATTTCCTGTAGGAATAATATAAGAATAGAATGAATTGTAGTAACGGTAAGAATAAGACAGACTGAAGAGATTGTTCACAAATAAAACAAGTTACAATTAATGTATAGAAATCAGAAAGGAGTTGGTTAGGATTTAGAGAGATAGGAGAAAGATACCTTGGAGGATTGTAGATCGGAATAGAATAAAACTAAAGCCTAGCATTTAATACTACTGAATTAGCCTTGATTCGTCTGTGTTTGGTCATAGTTGAAGGTTGAATAAGCCGTGCTTTACATCATCGGCCAAGACGATACTCCACACAGCTAATTCGGCGTACAGAGTGGGGAAAATTTGATAGCTGCGGGTATAGTGTTACTGCTTGCCCCAATACTCTCACGAACCAGCCTCCAATAAGACCACTGGATATTGAAACAGCTTGCCGGGCCCTTCCAATCACAGACTGATCATAAAGTAAATAGCTTGCTCACGAAAGCACCAGAGAGTTGATGTATTGTAGATCTATAGACAAACCAGTGCTAACATATGGCGCCGCAAGGACGTTAAAGGTAAATTGAATTGAATTGAATGCTAATTCAATTCAACTATGATGCCAGACCTCAGTTCCATCTATGTTAAGGCTAGGTTCGCTTTGCTCACCACCACCATTGAAGACACAGTAATACACAGATGTAAAATAAATCACAACGAAATCCACGCGGATCAAATGCTAATATGGGAAAAGAGACATTAATTAAACACACACAAACACACAACAAAGAAATATCTCAGGTAAATACAGTTTATAGGTAGGTCAGGGGAAAATAAAACAACCACACTTGTTCGTAATTTCAATAGTATTGACAGGGGCACACATGCAAACAATATCTCTCTCTGCCCTCGCCTCCCCGTAGGACTGCACCTAGGTAGGAGCTAATTAAGGAATGGATGAGCCTTAATTCACTAGCTATTCACTGTTGAAATACCTCACTCCTTCAGTTAACAACTTCACTACGAAACTACTTACTTATTTACACACTATAAAGATTATAACGTAAGATTAAAACAATTAACTAAACCAAGAAAACGATGAAGGAAAACATCGACATGAACCCTACATGCCGTAGAAATTAAATCTATGGCATGTGCAAACCGCCAATCCGCACTAGGACCGCGTGGTGGATCATGGTCCGGGCAATAGGGGCATAAATATATAGTCTAAAACCACATTGACGTATTAAAATATCCATCGGATCACAACCTATGGCTTCAATCACTAATAACACTATAATTCTACTAGGTTCAATGCAAAATTTAACACGTGGCCCACAGAACAATCGTATAAAACTACCGTCGCGCAAGAATAAAAATTATACTAGGTTCAGTGCAGATCTCAACACGTGGCGCACAGAACAATCATATAAAACTACCGTCGAGAAAGTAGCTGCAATAAAATGTGATTAGCAACAATTAACGTATACTCACGAACTCTCGATAATGGGATTAGATATAATAAATACATATATGTACAAATAAATACCTTTCTTCACTTGAAATCGCTGGGATTCCAAGCAGTTGGATCATGGAATGTGAGGAAAGGTTACCCGGCACTCTCATCCAGACTCAGACGAGATTGTTATAATACTAACACAGGATAAAGGTGTCTTGTCCTGTACCGGGCTGGTTGATTTAGGAGGAATTTGGTTAGGAAACAGGTATAGGTGATGGTAATAGGAAGAATTTGTCCTAAGGGCCCCTACGTGGGAAATATCATAGATAAATAAGATATCCAATAAAATAAACTTCAATATAAAGAAGTTTAAACTAAAAGAGCCTACTATCACTCACTGCGTAATAAATTCCCGCCAACTAAGCTAGGCTAAGCTATGGTTGCTTCCTTGTCCATGCGTAGTGCTCCATTGGCGCTTCTTCCCAGCCCGGCAGCGTCTCCTCTTGAAGGTCAGGCAGCCAGTCCAGCAGCGTCTCCTCTTGAAGCCCCGTAAGCCAGCCCAGCAGCGTCTCCTCGTCTTTATGTGTTCCACTTGAAGGCTTATTTACACACTATAAAGATTATAAAGTAAGATTAAAACATTTACCTAAACCAAGAAAACGATGAAGGAAAACATCGACATGAAACCTACATGCCGTAGAAATTAAATCTATGACATGTGCAAACCGCCAATCCGCACTAGGCCCGCGTGGTGGATCATGGTCCGGGCAATAGGGGCATAAATATATAGTCTAAAACCACATTGACGTATTAAAATATCCATCGGGTCACAATCTATGGCTTCAATCACTAATAACACTATAATTCTACTAGGTTCAATGCAAAATTTAACACGTGGCCCACAGAACAATCGTATAAAACTACCGTCGCGCGAGAATAAAAATTATACTAGGTTCACTGCAGATAATAACACGTGGCGCACAGAACAATCATATAAAACTACCGTCGAAAGAGAATAAAATTATACTAGGTTCAGTGCAAATCCCAACACGTGGCGCACAGAACAATCATATAAAACTACCGTCGAGAGAGTAGCTGTAATAAAATATGTGATTAGCAACAATTAACGTATACTCACGAACTCTCGATAATGGGATTAGATATAATAAATACATATATGCACACATAAGTACCTTTCTTCACTTGAAATCGCTGGGATTCCAAGCAGTTGGATCATGGAATGTGAGGAAAGGTTACCCGGCACTCTCATCCAGACTCAGACGAGATTGTTATAATACTAACACAGGATAAAGGTGTCTTGTCCTGTACCGGGCTGGTTGATTTATAGGAGGAATTTGGTTAGGAAACAGGTATAGGTGATGGTAATAGGAAGAATTTGTCCTAATGGTCCCTACGTGGGAAATATCATAGATAAATAAGATATCCAATAAAATAAACTTCAATATAAAGAAGTTTAAATTAAAAAGCCTACTATCACTCACTGCGTAATAAATTCCCGCCAACTAAGCTAGGCTAAGCTATGGTTGCTTCCTTGGCCATGCGTAGTGCTCCATTGGCGCCTCTTCCCAGCCCGGCAGCGTCTCCTCTTGATGGTCCGGCAGCGTCTCCTCTTGATGGTCCGGCAGCCAGTCCAGCAGCGTCTCCTCGTCTTGATGTGTCCCTCTTGAAGGCCCGTGAATAATTAATCCAGCAGCGTCTCCTCTTGAAGCCCCGTAAAAGTCCTTGACCGCGTGTCGAAAAAGTCTATTTAAGCTAGCGTTGCCTAACCCCTTCCCTCGAAAATGTCACGCGATGCTCTGAAGTTAGAACGCTTCCTATTGGCTGTTACTATATCGAAGTACATACTACACAAACCATACCAAGCACTATTAATAGGAAGATTGTTATTCGTTCATAATAATAACTAATAAATTAAACCCTCATTAAATGTTCCCTTGAGCTAATACTCTAGTATAAATCAACCCTAATTTCCCTATGCGAGCCTTCCCTCCACATCAAGGGCGGAAACCGTAAGTCTGTAGAACGTTTCCCATTGGTTGTCACTCTATGGGAGTTCATGCCTTTCAAATCATACCAAGTATCAAGTACTATTAAAAGAAAACCTTATGATTTCTTGTTAATAATAACTAATAAATTAAAACTTAATTTAACATGTTCAGACCTAATATTCTAGAATGAATAAACCCTAGTTTTCCTTATGTGTTACTTCTTTCCATGTCAAAGGCGGACATCGTCAGCCCGTTCATACAAACCTAACTACCCACTAACAAAATGCAAACTAAAAATAAATTCAATTACTTTTACCCGACTGGGCAATAAGGAGGGTCATATGTGTTAACAATATGAATATTAATTTAGTATGAATAATTTTAAAAGCTCTTGATTGTAGCAAAAGTACCTACCTACCTATGTGTCAACATATTCAAGAGTATTTTCAATTGATTACCGGAATGACCGGTACACCACCCCCTGGAGAATTAAACGAAGATATTATTTATAATATCTGAGGCTTGATTATCCAACCATTCAAGGAAAATACTCATACCTTATACAACTTCTTCCGCCTTGCCACTTCATGTACATTGATAAATGTAACTCAACCCTCATCGTAACGATCAGTCTCACAGCTCCCGCAAAGAACATCAAAACATACCATCTCTCCGCGCCCTGGAACGAGATTGAAACCAATGTTAAACCGAATAATGACAATTTACATCCTAAATTCCTAATTCACCCTGAGGCCAACCGACCCTGTACCCACAATAGGTGCACCTACCTCGTCTACCATTCCCTGAAGTTCCAGAATGGAACATATTCCCCAAATATACAAAGTATACGACGACGACACTATCTTGCTAATAATCACAACCTAAATAATAACTTGAAATAATAGAAACCTACCTACAACATGCGAACGTACCAAATGCGAACTTGCAAAAAAAATTATATGCGTCAATCCACACGAATATATTGATGCTGCTAAGCTAATACATACGACATATCACAACACAATTTACTGTAAATACTGTTATTTATAACAAAACAAACAATTCATAATTTCTTACCGAAAATCTTCCTCAAATCTGACAATGATTTGATTCCAGTGTTGTCACCTCTTCAAAATCAAAAAATAATATGACAACGATTTAAAATTATTATCGTGAGTTGCATTAGTTTTAATTAGCTACACGATAATAAGGAATCCACCCAGGCCTTAATTATCGAAACCGACTGGTTGGAATCTAAAATCGAATTCGAAAAGCCTTGCCTAAATTATAGGTATACCTATACCTAACCTAATCTAGAGAATCCCTACGAAACCCACTTATAAAAGTATCTACAGAATTAGTAACTATTACGCCTAAATGGCAACATCCTCATTTAGAAGAAAGAAAAACTGATATTTATCGATAATCGAATGAGCCGAACCACATCACCACGCTTGTTGCGTCTGCTAATTGGTAGCGAACCTAAAACTATTTACCAAGGCCGATAGATGTCGCTGTTTATAAAAAATGACACGACAACGCTAGCTCCACCTGTGTTTATATCCACACAACTAACGATAACGGCGACGCTAGCTCCACCTGTGGTGATACACGCACAACTACCTACCTAACACAAGTGCAATTACACATCTACGCCTAAATGGCAACACCTATTAGAATAAAAAAATAATAATAAAGAAAACACAATATTGATTATCGAATGAGCCGAACCACATCACCACGCTTGTTGAGTCTGCTAATTGGTAGCGAACCTAAACTATTTACCAAGGCCGATAGATGTCGCTGTTGATAAAAAATGACACGACAACGCTAGCTCCACCTGTGTTTATATCCACACAACTAACGATAACGGCGACGCTAGCTCCACCTGTGGTGATACACAAGTGCAATTCCACATCTATCTATAACAAAGAAAAATATGAGGTCTGTCGAAAATCCTACCTACTGCGCGAGCGCATAACGTTTACCTATGTTAATTTTATCGACATCATTACAAGTACTCCACTGCTGGACATATACCTCCCCTAGACACGCTACACAACAAGACTTCGAAGTGACAGTGGCCCTTCGGAGATCTTCCGTCTATCTGGATGGGCCGCCCAACACTACATAAATTAGAATAATTTAGCAATAGGATAAGTACATTAAAAAAAATATGCTAACAACTAAGGTCTCGGAGGCCCGGGTTCGACATCTAGGTCAGTCCGTATCTACCCTACTAGACTGCAAACAAAAATAACTTATCTTAACGTAGCACAGAGTACAGACGAACTTTAAAACCGAAGCATTATGCGTATATATATTTCAACTGAAACAACAACAACAAAATAAAAGGGAACAATCAAATCCTAACGGTCACCCATTCAAATACAGACTTGTCCAACCTTGCTTAACTTGAACGATCGATGTCAACGCGTACTCGCAAATCGCACCTCGACTAGGAATCTCCAATTATTAACCAAACCTACCAACAATCAGAGTCAAAACAATTTTAACGTACATCTGAAAATGGAAGGTAATGGATAAAACGATAGCTTAACCGCGGCGCACGCGCTAAAACATCTACCTACCCACATACATAAACTTAAACTTGTTTCCCGTAGCGGTACCTAGACAGCGACGATGGACGTATCTACCTAGTACCCCTAAAACGGTGCTAGACATAAACGTGACTTAAAGTCAACCCATGGTTCAAAACATAGTCCTAATGGATTTTATAGTCTACCTGCCTAGTGCTATTTCTAAAACAACGCTATACATAAACGCGGCTTAACGTTAACCCACGGGTTAAAATAAGATCCTAATGGATTTTATAGTCTACCTACCTAGTGCTATTCCTAAAACAATGCTAAACATAACCGCGGCTTAACGTTAACCCACGGGTTAAAATAAGATCCTAATGGATTTTATAGTCTACCTACCTAGTGTTCTTCCTAAACCAATGCTAGACATAAACGCGGCTTAACGTTAACCCACTGGTTAAACCAGAACAGAAATGAGGTTAACTCAGATTTATGGCTACCAATACAACCTGATGTGTCCTGTTTGCAGATACAACATGAAACAGACACGAGACAGAGGAAATTACCTAGTATTACCAAAACAATGCCAGACATAACCGTGACTTAAGGTTAGGCCACAGGTTAAAATACGATTCCTACGTTTTTTTATCGATGTGTGAACGTGACGAAATATGGATAAGGGAAGCTACGTTAACCAATGTTTATGGCTAACGGCATAATGTGACTCCTATTTCCGCAGACAGGTATGAACGTATATCCACTTACCTACCTAATATTCCTTAACCAATGCTAGACATAAAACGGCTTTTATGGAAGTGTGAAAGTGTCAAAACGAAGTTTAACAGAAATGAGGTTAACCCAGATTTATGACTAACAGTACAACCTGAGGTGTCCTGTTTGCAGATACAACATGAAACAGACACGAGACAGAGGAACCTACCTATTATCTCTAAAATAAAAATACCTACGTTAGTTATAAACGCGACTTAAAATAAGCACGATTAAAATCTAAGCACGATTCCTATCCTACCTACCTATCGGTTTTTATCAAAATGTAAAAAGGACTACGCGTGATTTAAATATCAATGAACCAAAGTTTATGGCTAACGCCCTTTTAAATACACGGCCGGCCTCACCCCCGGCCTGTGTAGCCCCTCATTTTGAGAAACTCTCAAGCAACTTAGATTCCTACATACACTATTTACACACATACAATATTCACGCCAGCCTCACATGGTGGTAGGCAGCGACGATGGATATCCATCTGCTGCCATCCTGATTTCTATTTTTCCAAGACCTTACTAGAAGTGACAAACGGACCGACATACATAAGTACCTAACCTATATGAGTAACTAGTGAGTATCACTTTTAACCGCATCTAAACTACATACAAGTGACAGTTATTAAGGGAGGGGGGTCTCACCCCCACGGCTAGGTAGCTCGGTACCCATGTATCCTACAGAAATCTCTTGATCAAACCTAATGTAATAATACATCACACATCAAAATACACTAGCAATTTAACCTACAAGAATCGCAAAGAGACATATTCTGAGAACCCTTCTACTGTCGGTAGTCTGTTAATAATTGACAAATTAACATAGTTATACAAGTTACAAGAGGACAGACATACAGAAATTCGAAAACATTACCCTACTCCTTTCTGCAGTCGGATAATGGCCTACACATTATCCTAGTCAATCAAACCTTTAACTACAAGAAGTTACGAGCGACATACATACATTCGAAAACATAACCCTACTCCTATCTGCAATCGGTTTAAGTTCCGATGGAATAGACATACTTAAGTAAGTAATCAGAATATAACTTTCAACCGCATCTAAACCTAACTTATTAAAGGTGGGGGTTTCACCCCCCCGGCTAGTCAGTCCCGTATCTATGTATCCTATAGCAATCTCTTGATCAGGATGGATGTACTCATACATCAAAGTACATTATCGGTTTAAACTACAAGAAATCACAAAAAGACATACATACATATACCTTGAGAACCCTTCTACTATCGGTAGTCTGTTAATAAAATACAAATTAACATAGTTAAACATGTTAAAAATGGACCGACATACATAAATTCGAAAACATTACCCTACTCCTATCTGCAGTCGGTTATAGCTATGATGGGACCGACACTTGAGTTGCGAGCGACATAACATTCGAAAACCATTATGCCAGTCTATCTGCACTCTGTTAATAACCATTCTCCTGGAATAGTAACTAGAGAACACCGCCTATCTCCTACAATCCCGACACCCCCCATCTCCCCTTTTACCTGACACTCCTTAGCCATCACTTCCTATAATTAACGACAAGAGTTACCTAAAATACATCTTACACAATGTACGCGAACCCACTTTCTACCACAGAACTCGATAAGTATACAACCTCAAGTACTTACATAAACTCTAGTACCTATGCAACCTAAGCTATACATACGAACCCATACACAAAGTACATAAACCCATGCCTGTCTACCATACAGAGCCGACGGAATTCAGTCTTCTGCGATCATGATACCTGTAATATATGACGGTAGTTTTATGTTTATAGTTTCCGATCGCACTGCCAAAAATGCGGGCAGTCCGTTGTGTAATATAGTTTGAAGCAAATCCACGTGTTTTCCTTATTCCCGGTGATCCCGAAACCCTAGGCTCATATTCAACATTGGCGACGAGATACGAACTGGCGCAAGGCAATTTCGGAACGCGACCGTGTTTTTTTTTCTCCCATGAACCCAGAAAAACCGTAAAAATGCCAATCGGTAAGATCGACATTTTTGACTCTGAAAACGATAATTGGACACTGTATGTAGAAAGATTAGAGCAGTATTTTGTGATTAATGGGGTTAAAGAAGAGGCTCAGAAAGTCGCATCATTAATTACGATGATGGGGGGACCGTCATACGAGTTGTTGGTTAACTTGTGTGCGCCGATAAAACCTGCAAAAAAACCGTTCGAAGATTTAGTGACAATTATGACCGGACATTTACAACCAAAACCAAGCATTCTAGCAGAACGATACAAATTCCGCCTCAGGAAACAGAAAAACAGTGAGTCGATTGCAGAATATGTAACCACGTTAAAGAAAATGGCAAACACATGTGAGTTTAAAACAACACTAGAAGAAAACCTAAGGGACCAATTGGTTTGCGGAATATATTCGGAGACAACCAGACTAAGATTACTCGCCAAGAGCGAGGTAGACTGGCACAATGCAGTAAAATTAGCAAAAGCGCTGGAAGCGGCGGAAAGAGACTCAGCCGCTGTAGGCGACAGTAAATGGACACCGGACGGGGAGGCGGTCGTGGCTTGTCAGGCCATCGTAGGCGAGCGCAGCGGTGGCGCGAAAGGGCGCACCACGTTCGTAAAGAAGGCGGCGGCGACAAGCACGGGGACAGGCCACCGGGCGGGCCGCGGAAACGGCTACAACGGGACCACAGGCAGCAGCAGCGGGGCGCGCGCCAGGGCCGCGCCAGCCGCTAACAACAAGGACGGTTGTTATGTCTGTGGAGGGGCGCACAATGGTGCGGGATGCAAGTTCCGTATGTACGTCTGTAGAGTGTGCAACATGGAAGGGCACCTCAAGAAAATGTGCCCAAGGATAAGGGGCACACACCAAGCAAGTAATAATTACATAGAAGATGTAAACAAATCTGGCTCAGACGGTAGCGGTGATGAGGTAATGATCACTTGTTATAATCTGTCACATTTAAGTTTGTATAGGCCATATGTACTGACTTTGGAGATAAATAAAAAACAAATACCTATGGAAATAGATACAGGAAGCACAATTTCCTGTATAAGTTACCAGTGTTATAGGGAAATGTTTGGTGATTGTGACATTGAAGATTCTAATCTAGTTTTACGCTACTATACGGGGGAAAAGGTGAAAGTGATGGGAAAAATTACTCCAGTGATAAGATATAAGGACAAAATAAAGAAATTAAATTTATATATATTACAAAAGGCAAGAACGGCCTTAGTGGGACGAGAATGGTTAGAGGAATTGGAAATTTTGTCGCCGAATTTGTTTTATAATGATATTAGTACGAATGAGAAATTTAATTTAGACGTATTTAGTTCCAGATACTCTGAAGTGTTTGCGGACGGGCTGGGACGATTCACGGGTGAGCCGGTGAGTCTGCGTGTGCGCGAAGGCGCGCAGCCCGTGTTCATGCGCGCGCGACCTCTTGCTTACGCGATGCGTGAGTCAGTGGACCGCGCTATTGATCAAATGGTGAGTGACGGAATTATTACTCCAGTTGAGACATCGGAATGGGCCACACCAATAGTGCCAGTAGTAAAAGCGGATGGTACTATACGTATATGTGCAGACTATAAGTTAACATTAAATAAATGGTTAGAAATAGATAGGTATCCCGTTCCGAGAATAGATGATTTATTAGTAAAACTAAATGGGGGGGAAAAATTTTCAAAAATTGATTTAAGCCAAGCTTATGCACAATTTCCCATTGATGATACAAAAAAGTACACCGGAATCAACACTCACAGAGGCCTATTCCAATATAATAGACTGATCTATGGCTTAGCATCAAGCCCAGGAATATTTCAGCGGAAACTAGATCAAATGTTCGGTGATTTACCAACTGTAGGGGTTTACTTGGACGATGTCATCGTGACAGCCAAGAATGATGAGGAACACTTAAAGATCTTACACCAAGTTTTCCAGAGGCTACAGAAATACGGATTAAGAATTAAAAAAGAGAAGTGTAGTTTTTTCTCAGACTCAGTGACATATTTAGGATATGTTATTTCAAAAAAGGGAATACAGACCTGCCCTAGTAAGGTGGAGGCTATAAAAAACATACCAATACCAAAGAATACAACAGAGTTGAGGTCATTTATAGGTATGATTATGTATTATGCAAAATTCATTAAAAACATAAGTACAATTTTATCACCAATGTATGAATTATTAAAGAAAAATGTGAAGTTTGAATGGTCAGCAGAATGCCAAAAATCTTTTAATGAAATTAAACACCTGCTAAGATCAAGCTGTGTGCTTGCACATTATTCAGCCGACCTGCCTCTCATACTGACAACGGATGCGAGCAGCACGGGAGTGGGCTGCATCATCTCACACATGATGCCGGAGGGCACAGAGAGACCAATCGCTTATGGGTCGCGCGTGCTGAATCCTGCAGAGAAAGCCTATTCACAAATAGAGAAAGAGGCATTGGCAATCATATATGGTGTTAAAAAGTATCACCAATACTTATATGGAAGGAAATTCTTACTAAGAACGGATCACAAACCTCTAGTGTCAATATTTGGCAGCAAGACCGGAATACCCACCATGGCAGCCAGCAGATTGCAGAGATGGGCAGTGATCTTGTCAGGATATGTGTATGACATAGAGTATGTGGCAAGCGAGAAGAATGGGGCCGATGCCTTGTCACGGCTGTCAAGTGGAACACAAACAAAAGTAAAATCAGAAGTTACTTACCTAAAGTTCATACAGGAATTCTTACCAGTCGGCAGTGAAGATATCAGGAAGGCCACGGACATAGATAGAATATTACAGAAAGTAAAGATGTACATAATATCCGGATGGCCATCACTTTGTGAAGATGAAGTGATAAAACCATTTTTTTCCAGACGTAACGAGTTACATTTAGATGCTGGCTGTATATTATGGGGTTACAGAGTGGTGGTACCGGAGAGTCTACGGGACAAGATATTGAAAGAGCTTCACGTGGGCCACATGGGCATCGTGAAGATGAAGAGCACGGCGCGCAGCTACGTGTGGTGGCCACGCATCGACGCGGATGTGGAGAGCGAGGCGCGCGCGTGCGCAGCCTGCGCAGCCGAGGCCAGCGCGCCGCCGCACGCGCCGCCGCAGCCCTGGCCGTACGCGCCGGAGCCGTGGACTAGGCTGCACATAGACTTCCTGGGGCCGTTGCACGGTGAAACATTTTTTATTATCATAGACTCAACCACGAAGTGGATAGAAGCTTTCCGAATGACGAGTACGAATGCCACAGCTGTAGTGAGGGTACTGAGGGAGACGTTCGCGAGATTCGGTCTGCCTAAGGAGGTAGTCTCTGACAATGCGGCACAGCTGGCGGGGAGAGAGCTAGCAGAGTTCATGAAGAAGAATGGCATTAAACACACGTTTACGCCAGCTTACCACCCGTCGTCGAACGGGGCGGCAGAGAACGCAGTGAAACTTTGTAAGAAGGCACTGAAGAAAGCGAAGAGAGAGAACGTGGACCTTGACGCCGCACTACAGGCGTACTTGATGGCTTACAGGAATACGATCCACAGCACGACTGGCGAGACGCCCGCTCTGCTGCTGCAGCGCCGCACACTGCGCGCGCGCCTCGACCTGCTGCGCGGCGGCCGCGAGCGCGAGGAGCGCGTGCGCGGCGAGCAGCAGCGCCAGGCGGCCGCGGCGGGCGGCACGCTGCGCGCGCCCCTCGCGCCCGGCGAGCACGTGTGGGTGCGCGAGCACGCCAACCCGGACAGGTGGGCGAGGGCGAGGATAAGGGAGGAGGTAGGCTCGAGAAATTATGTGGTGGAAAGGGAGGACGGGACCTTGAGTAGGAAACATGTCGATCAGGTTAGGCCGAGGTTGAATGGAGGCAATTTGGTGTGGCCCAGTCGAGTTGTTGATGTTTCGACAGCTAGTGAGGATATTCCGTCACCGACCGGCGATCGCTCTAGGAGATCCTCGGTTGGGACTGAGGAGCGCGCGCCTGACCGCGGGCTCGCACCGCGACCATGGCAGCGCCAGGTGATACCCGGCCCACTCGTGAGTCGTTCCGGTCGTATTATTAAGCCAGTTGTAAGATATCCAGACGGATCTTAAGTAATAACTTGCGGTACCCGAATACCGACTTTTGTCTTGTTTAATTTTGTTAGTAATTAGTGAACCAAGGCTTAAAGCGTGAAGCCTACTTTAGGTAAAGGGTTAAGCTCTTATTAAGTGTGAGGGTGTAATATATGACGGTAGTTTTATGTTTATAGTTTCCGATCGCACTGCCAAAAATGCGGGCAGTCCGTTGTGTAATATAGTTTGAAGCAAATCCACGTGTTTTCCTTATTCCCGGTGATCCCGAAACCCTAGGCTCATATTCAACAATACCATACCTCCTCCACATTCATCGTAACTCTTATGCATCTACGTACATTCACGCAGTAGAATAGCTTAGCAATTTTGCTACGAGATTATACCCTACGCTGAATTACGACTTACCTTCCTAAATCCTATTTTACTTACAACTCTTATCTTACTTACCTTATAAATTAGGAAATACGACTAACCTTAACCCATTAACGCACCCCCCGATTCCTGAAACTTCCTAAAATCTTAACTAAAATTAAATTTATGTAAATACCTATTTTACGCACGAATTTATCCTAGTAAACCTGTAATGAATCAATCCATCAACCCTGCAAGCGATCTCATAAACCCCTCATTTGTTTACACGGAACCATATTGTGGACCGAAGTCCATATTAAAGATATACATAAATACATAATAATATACATAAATACACAACATAACATACGTTATACATAGATATATACATATCCTGGGAATTAGGCAACCATATTGTGACGATCCCACCCCGCCCTAACCAAATCCCCCTCTACGCACTACCCCAAAATACTACGTGAAAGCTACCTACAACATGCAGCTTTAAGAAACTTACCAAAGCTCTTACTAAACTTCTTGCAAATAAAGCTAATACTAAAGATTTAATAATAATCTAAATTATTTACTATAATAAGGCCAAATCGTGATCGTCTACCCTACGTTGTTATTTCCTACTGTAGTAACACTCAGAATCTTCAAGGGTTTTGAGATCGCATTTACAGGATTGAGAACAGAAACATTAGTCAGGTTTAAAACATAAAAACATTTATTGACAGAACCTATCATACAGCATCTTCTTATTACTAGCACGATTAATAAAACTTAGGCTAAGTTATCTTAAATCTAATTCAAACAAGTTTCAAATACGTCCCTATCTATAGTACAAAATGATATTCGTTAAAATGGAAAATAAGGTATTACGGATGAACAGACTTGGATACAATTAATTACCTTTTCACATCATTCATTGCCCATCCCAGGGCCTGAACACAATACTAAACCTCGGCAATATATTTACAGAACTACCATGACTACGAGTCAACCCTATGAAACTTTCAAAGATCTTATACAATTTATATTGAAAATGAAAATAAACAATTAGAATGGCTAATTGAGAGAGGATCTTACAACTAATATTAAAACCGTAAACGGAGGTTGCCTGCAACCAGAAAAATAGGTTAATATCGACTTAAAGAAGAGTTTCACATAAAAGAAGAAGAATTACACAAGAAATATATAAATAGGTAGGTACTGGTGGAGAATAAGTCTGGAATTCTGGATAGAAGTGAAGAAAATTACTCAGACATCTGAATCTCTGTAAAAAATTACTGTTAGATGTGAGGACATATCCTGTAAGAGGTTATCCTCTTAAAAAATATGATCTCACGGCCCCTGGCTCCACACCACCGCCATCGAGGCGATAGACACCAGCCAGGATGCGTGTCTCCTCAGAATGGATGATGGAGGGGAATCTGATATTAAAAGCTGCTATTTCGCAAGACTAATAATCTTTCAGTCCCTCTTATTGAAGTTCTTAATATTACTAGATTCATTCTAGTGGTTCTGGAGTGCCCAGTTACTGATAGAATTGGTTTAATCCAATTAGGAAGTAATTCAGACCTTTTGGTCAAGTATTTGCACATTGTGCGTACAAAGGTAGGTTCGATACCTTGTACAACTGGAAAGGTAGGTTCGATACCTTTCCACAAAATAAAAGGCAGGATCAATACCTTTTATATTTCCTGTAGGAATAATATAAGAATAGAATGAATTGTAGTAACGGTAAGAATAAGACAGACTGAAGAGATTGTTCACAAATAAAACAAGTTACAATTAATGTATAGAAATCAGAAAGGAGTTGGTTAGGATTTAGAGAGATAGGAGAAAGATACCTTGGAGGATTGTAGATCGGAATAGAATAAAACTAAAGCCTAGCATTTAATACTACTGAATTAACCTTGATTCGTCTGTGTTTGGTCATAGTTGAAGGTTGAATAAGCCGTGCTTTACATCATCGGCCAAGACGATACTCCACACAGCTAATTCGGCGTACAGAGTGGGGAAAATTTGATAGCTGCGGGTATAGTGTTACTGCTTGCCCCAATACTCTCACGAACCAGCCTCCAATAAGACCACTGGATATTGAAACAGCTTGCCGGGCCCTTCCAATCACAGACTAATCATAAAGTAAATAGCTTGCTCACGAAAGCACCAGAGAGTTGATGTATTGTAGATCTATAGACAAACCAGTGCTAACATATGGCGCCGCAAGGACGTTAAAGGTAAATTGAATTGAATTGAATGCTAATTCAATTCAACTATGATGCCAGACCTCAGTTCCATCTATGTTAAGGCTAGGTTCGCTTTGCTCACCACCACCATTGAAGACACAGTAATACACAGATGTAAAATAAATCACAAAGAAATCCACGCGGATCAAATGCTAATATGGGAAAAGAGACATTAATTAAACACACACAAACACACAACAAAGAAATATCTCAGGTAAATACAGTTTATAGGTAGGTCAGGGGAAAATAAAACAACCACACTTGTTCGTAATTTCAATAGTATTGACAGGGGCACACATGCAAACAATATCTCTCTCTGCCCTCGCCTCCCCGTAGGACTGCACCTAGGTAGGAGCTAATTAAGGAATGGATGAGCCTTAATTCACTAGCTATTCACTGTTGAAATACCTCACTCCTTCAGTTAACAACTTCACTACGAAACTACTTACTTATTTACACACTATAAAGATTATAACGTAAGATTAAAACAATTAACTAAACCAAGAAAACGATGAAGGAAAACATCGACATGAACCCTACATGCCGTAGAAATTAAATCTATGGCATGTGCAAACCGCCAATCCGCACTAGGACCGCGTGGTGGATCATGGTCCGGGCAATAGGGGCATAAATATATAGTCTAAAACCACATTGACGTATTAAAATATCCATCGGATCACAACCTATGGCTTCAATCACTAATAACACTATAATTCTACTAGGTTCAATGCAAAATTTAACACGTGGCCCACAGAACAATCGTATAAAACTACCGTCGCGCAAGAATAAAAATTATACTAGGTTCAGTGCAGATCTCAACACGTGGCGCACAGAACAATCATATAAAACTACCGTCGAGAAAGTAGCTGCAATAAAATGTGATTAGCAACAATTAACGTATACTCACGAACTCTCGATAATGGGATTAGATATAATAAATACATATATGTACAAATAAATACCTTTCTTCACTTGAAATCGCTGGGATTCCAAGCAGTTGGATCATGGAATGTGAGGAAAGGTTACCCGGCACTCTCATCCAGACTCAGACGAGATTGTTATAATACTAACACAGGATAAAGGTGTCTTGTCCTGTACCGGGCTGGTTGATTTAGGAGGAATTTGGTTAGGAAACAGGTATAGGTGATGGTAATAGGAAGAATTTGTCCTAAGGGCCCCTACGTGGGAAATATCATAGATAAATAAGATATCCAATAAAATAAACTTCAATATAAAGAAGTTTAAACTAAAAGAGCCTACTATCACTCACTGCGTAATAAATTCCCGCCAACTAAGCTAGGCTAAGCTATGGTTGCTTCCTTGTCCATGCGTAGTGCTCCATTGGCGCACATTGGGAAGAATCCCAGCCCGGCAGCGTCTCCTCTTGAAGGTCAGGCAGCCAGTCCAGCAGCGTCTCCTCTTGAAGCCCCGTAAGCCAGCCCAGCAGCGTCTCCTCGTCTTTATGTGTTCCACTTGAAGGCTTATTTACACACTATAAAGATTATAAAGTAAGATTAAAACATTTACCTAAACCAAGAAAACGATGAAGGAAAACATCGACATGAAACCTACATGCCGTAGAAATTAAATCTATGACATGTGCAAACCGCCAATCCGCACTAGGCCCGCGTGGTGGATCATGGTCCGGGCAATAGGGGCATAAATATATAGTCTAAAACCACATTGACGTATTAAAATATCCATCGGGTCACAATCTATGGCTTCAATCACTAATAACACTATAATTCTACTAGGTTCAATGCAAAATTTAACACGTGGCCCACAGAACAATCGTATAAAACTACCGTCGCGCGAGAATAAAAATTATACTAGGTTCACTGCAGATAATAATACGTGGCGCACAGAACAATCATATAAAACTACCGTCGAAAGAGAATAAAATTATACTAGGTTCAGTGCAAATCCCAACACGTGGCGCACAGAACAATCATATAAAACTACCGTCGAGAGAGTAGCTGTAATAAAATATGTGATTAGCAACAATTAACGTATACTTACGAACTCTCGATAATGGGATTAGATATAATAAATACATATATGCACACATAAGTACCTTTCTTCACTTGAAATCGCTGGGATTCCAAGCAGTTGGATCATGGAATGTGAGGAAAGGTTACCCGGCACTCTCATCCAGACTCAGACGAGATTGTTATAATACTAACACAGGATAAAGGTGTCTTGTCCTGTACCGGGCTGGTTGATTTATAGGAGGAATTTGGTTAGGAAACAGGTATAGGTGATGGTAATAGGAAGAATTTGTCCTAATGGTCCCTACGTGGGAAATATCATAGATAAATAAGATATCCAATAAAATAAACTTCAATATAAAGAAGTTTAAATTAAAAAGCCTACTATCACTCACTGCGTAATAAATTCCCGCCAACTAAGCTAGGCTAAGCTATGGTTGCTTCCTTGGCCATGCGTAGTGCTCCATTGGCGCCTCTTCCCAGCCCGGCAGCGTCTCCTCTTGATGGTCCGGCAGCGTCTCCTCTTGATGGTCCGGCAGCCAGTCCAGCAGCGTCTCCTCGTCTTGATGTGTCCCTCTTGAAGGCCCGTGAATAATTAATCCAGCAGCGTCTCCTCTTGAAGCCCCGTAAAAGTCCTTGACCGCGTGTCGAAAAAGTCTATTTAAGCTAGCGTTGCCTAACACCTTCCCTCGAAAATGTCACGCGATGCTGTGAAGTTAGAACGCTTCCTATTGGCTGTTACTATATCGAAGTACATAGGGTAGGGGTGTGTAGGAGTGCGCACTTTGACGATTTAATGTCATTGTGGGAAAGTTTAGGAGTACCTGGGAGAATTCCTTCGGAGTGGCTGCGTTCGGTCTCCACCGTCCGCACAAGAGTTAAAGATGAAAATTTATGATCACAGCACTGATTTGTTCACAAAAATGAATGCACTTATGACTGTATGGCGTTTTGAGAGTTTTTGAGCGCGCGCGCGGATTTGCGGTTTTCGTCGATATTTGACAGATCTCGATTCTCGACTGTTCGGTACACAGGGTCGAGGACGAATTGCGGGGTGCGGGGTGCGGGGAAGGATTGATTAATGGATGAGTGAAGGAACAGTGTCCATAGAGTATAAAGAGTTATGCGTGAGTGAGTGAGTGAGTGAAATGAGTTATTACATATATTTAAATAAAGCGGCGCGTACAACTCCCCCGGCCTAGAGGTTTTCCTCTAGATAAAGGAGAAGTAAGAGAATGAGTATGAGTAGCGTATAGGTGCGATAAAAGAAACTAGAGTAACTTAACTAAGTATAACTTAAACTAAAGAAAAGTTTGAAAAACTTTGATGCGCTACTGCGAGGGTAGCGGACAAATCCGAATCACTGGTCGTATGTAGCTGCCAGTTGTTGTACGGACTTTATAAGTTCTTACAATATTGTCCTTTCCTGGATAGAGTTTCTCTACAACACCAAGCGGCCAACACAAAGGGTGAGCGTTGAAGTCTTTGACAACAACCACTGTACCTAAGGTTACAGGGTTGGAGGGAGAGTTCCATTTCTCTCTCTGCTGTAGAGAAGTGAGATATTCTTGGCTCCATCGGCGCCAGAATGAATGCGTAATTTTACCTAATAATTCAAAGCGAGATAAGCGATTATCGGGTACATCTGTAAGATCCTCAGCAGGTAAGTATTTGAGTGGAGTAACATTTAAAAAATGATTAGGCGTTAGAGCGGAAATATCTGAGGGATCTGACCCTAGCACACACAATGGTCTACTATTGAGCAAATTAGATAAATGATAGTAATCAACAATTAATTGAGTTATGCGTTCTTTAGATGGGAGTAAAATGGGATGTTTTTGACCATAATCCAATTGCGAATGAGTAATCCTACCACCGACTCTGAGTATATTATCTTCGTCAAGAAAAGGGTTTAATTTAATGAGAGATTTACTACAGATTTTATTGTTTTTAAGAGCTGCGATGTCTTGCGAAAAATGTTTATTTTGAACATAGCGGATGGCGTAGAGTTCGGCGTGCTCTAAATCGGCAACAGATATAGGGCCGTGCGATGATAAGCGTTTAGAGAATCGAAGTACGTAAACAATAGAGCGTAATAATTTTGACCAATCAGAGATACGATCTGCCATATCCTGAATGGGATGAGAAGTTTGAGTGGGTAGAGTTTCTATTTTTAATGCGGTGATTTTCGCTTCCACGAGATCTTCGCATGTAGAGCTAACCTGGAAAGGCTTCACAGGCCACTCAGCGAGCGGAGTAGAGACCCACGGGGGCGCGTGGAACCAAAGATCGCGATTTAAGAGTTCTTTGGGCGTAACAGGGCGTGAGATAATATCTGCGGGATTTTCGCAACCATTCACATGATACCAATGAGTAGCGGATAATTTTGAGTTTATTTCGGTTATTCTGTTAGCGATAAATGTATGGAATTTATAAGCGGGCGAATGTATCCATGTGAGAGTCACAGTTGAGTCTGAGAAAGCGAAGATGTTATCTATCGTACATCTTTTATTTAGTACTTCAAGAGTAGCGGTGAGAAGATTCGCTAGGAGCAGCGCGGCGCAGAGTTCGAGGCGGGCGAGAGAGACTTTCTACAAGGGAGCGACTCTTGATTTTGAAGTAAGTAAGTTTACTACACCTTCAGAGTGCTCGTCTGAGCTAACTCTGATGTACACAGCGGCGCCATAGCATTGCTCGCTTGCGTCAGCGAATCCGATGAGCGTGACATGAGATGCGGAAGTAATACCTACATGACGAGGGATTTTAAATTCCTCTAACAAAGCGAGTTCTTTGTGAAATTAAGTATATTTTTGCGAAATAGAATGAGGGACTGGACTATCCCAGTCGAGCTCTAGTTTCCAGCACTCTTGTACGAGTAGCTTCATGAAAGCGGTAACTGGACCAATTAGACCTGTGGGGTCGAAAAGGCGTGCGGTTATTGAGAGAATGGAGCGTTTTGTGCACTCTTGTGCATCATCAGATTTAATTGTGAAATTAAAAGTATCAGTTTTAGGTTGCCAATGCATTCCTATCACCTTAGTATTAGCGTTTGCGTCCGAATCAAAATTGATAGCTTGCGGATTTTTATGAGACGAGGGGATCCTATCCATGAGTTCTGAGCTATTAGAAATCCATTTTACTAATTTGAAACCTCCTGACATAAACATTTCGACCATTTCACGGTAAGTATCTTCAGCGTTATCTAAACCATCAATGGAGCATATGTAGTCGTCCATGTACATATGGTTTTCAGCTTCGTAAGCAGCTAGTGGCCACTTAGCCCGAGTGTCAGCGGCGAGTTGGCGAACCACTCTCATAGCGAGGTAGGGTGAGCTAGAAACTCCGAACGAGACTCTATTGAACTCGTACGTGTCTATGCGAGCGCGAGGATCGAATCTATAAAGGATGCGCTGAAATGCGTGGTGAGGTTCTGTAAGTTTTACCTGAAAGTAATGCTTTTCAATGTCAGCTGTAACTGCGATTGAAAACATGCGTAAGTTAATTAATAAATCAAAAATATTACTTTGCAGATTCGGTCCTGTGTATAGGATATCATTTAGCGATTTACCAGAAGTAGTTTTACAACCAGCGTTGAGTACGATGCGTGTTTTAGAAGATTGTTTATCGGGACGATAGACAGCCCTGTGCGGTATATAATAACAATCAATGTCTTGAGGAGCGTTGTCGACCTTTGATAGGTAACCCTGATCAATGTAAGTCTGAAGAGTAGCGTTATAATCTTCCCTTAGCCCGGGAGTAGAATCTAATTTATTTTCCAGTCTAAGGAGTTGGCGTTTAGCAATGCCGTAAGAATTGCCGAGTTCGGATGGATCCTCTTTAAAAGGTAAGTGCACAGTATATCTTCCTGTGTCATCGCGAGAGTGAGTTGATTGAAAAATGCGTTCACAGGCCTCATCATCTGGGCTCATGTGATTATGAGTAGGGACACTTTCTAGTTCCCAAAAGCGTTGAGTAAGCGTTGAGAGCGAAGGCGGTTCTGTTTGACAGAAAAATGCTTTATTAGCATTGAGCGTGAGCGGAGCGTATTGAGCGTGCGAGGTGTCACAGTCGGCCTTTCCCATCACTAGGTAGCCTAGCGTGTTCTGGACGGCGACTACAGACGAGTTAGGAGAAGTTATCTTATCACTTCCGAGAAGAAATGGGAATAGTTCATTGCCTATGAGACAATCAACTTCCGCAGGTGAGTGAAAACCTTCGTCAGCCATAGGTAAGTGACGTAGGTGAGCTAATTGCGAAATATCAATGCGAGCGTTGGGCAGGCGGTCGGTGATAGTGTCTATCACACGAGCGGTAATAGTGTATGAGCAGCGGGCGTCAAAGCGGGAGTGTATTTTAAAAGTGGTAAAACCTAGCGAAGCGCTTTCTGTCTGTCCTATCCCCTTAATGGTGGAAGGAGCGGGCGTAATTTTTAAATTAAGTCGATCGCAACAAGATTTTGTAACGAAATGGCTCATTGAACCTGTATCAATGAATAAACGAACGTTAGAAGGCTTAGAATATTCGTTATAAACGTGTACGGATGCGGTAGGTAACAATACAGTAGTATCTTTGTGGTCACTGTGCGAAGAAGTCGTAACTGATAACGCTAATTCGTTTGAATTTTCGCGCGAATTTCGTTCATAGTTGGTCACATGCGATACCTGCTCGGGCGCGGGGCGACTGAGGCCGAGCGATTCCGAGCGGCCCGTCGTCGTCGTCGGGTGCACAGAGTGAGAGCGCGCGGCGGCGGCGGGAGCGAGAGAGCCTGTGTAGTGCCATTCGCCTTGCGGCGCGGTTGGCGCTTGAGGATGAGGACGCGTTATCGCTGGAGCGCTGAATGTGTGCGGTTCGTTACCCCTATGGTTCGGTGCGTGTGGAGCGGTTTGCGATCGTTGGGTGCTAGGTTCGAACCCGGGTTGGGTACGAAAATTATCAATGTGTAGCAGAGTGTGATGCTTGTAATGACATACATTACAACTGTTTTGAGAATTGCATGATTTTACATTGTGAAAGCCTAGACAATTTTTGGAAAAATTATATTTGTAAACTAGGTCATTCCTAGTGCGAGCGTCTTGGTTTATAAAATGTTTACACTTGAATAGCGGGTGCGAAAACTCAGTATTACAAATACTACAGAGTTGTTGTGAGCGGTTATGAGTTTGAGCTGTTTGATTTGAGCTAGTATTTGCAACAAAAACCTGGGTAGGTTTTGAGATATTAGGCTTTTTATTAGGGTACTGCGGTTTACTATGTGTAACTGGAATAGGGCTGCGTAAAGCTTGGATTTTACTCTGCTCTTTGAGAAAATTAGTTAAATCTTGAAAAGTGGGTAAGTTGGTTTGACCATGCGTTTGCTCAAATAACTGAATTGTATTTTTATCCAATTTACTAAGACCTATGTGAGTGAGCATGAAATCTGAAAGATTTGTAATATTTAAGCGTGAGAGGGCAGCTTCAGCAGAACAGAATTGTTCTATGAATATGTCTATGGACTGGCCCGAGCGGTAATGTAAAATTTGTTCCAAGTATACAGAAGCCTGGAACCGAGTATCTTGGTATTTATCAATGAGAGATTGCCATAATATTTCATAATTGTTAGCAGTGGGTGGAATTCCAGAGCACACTGTAAGTGCCTTCCCGGAGAGCGCTCCTACCAAATATTGCACTTTCTCTGCATCGGTGAGATGAGCGTTCTCATGTATGAGAGTTTTAAAGTTCTCATAGAATATGGGCCATTTACTTGGAACACCATCAAATGAGGCTAACTTGAGAGGAGGTAATTTGAAATTTAATAAATCTGAATTCTGAGTTTTATGCGTGGTAGCGTTTTGGTGTTTTAAAGAACTCTGAGCCTGTTTAATATGACAATATAATTGATCAAAAGAGTTAAGGACACAGTAATTCGGTTTGTAATTTACATCACTTTCCATGTAAGCGGCTATTAATAAGTCAAGCGTTTCAATGATGTCAGTTCTAGTTTTTTCTAGCGACTGCACACGAGCTAAAAATTGAGACTTAGACGATTCACTTTTGTGAATGTCTTGACTGAGATCATAAAGTTGTTGAACCATTTGGAAAAGCGCATCTTTTTTGGCTTCCAACATAAGAACTTTGGGACTAACAGTCTCCTCAGTTTCTTCAGTGTTTAACTTTCTACTCTTACTCATTTTGGGAGTTTAGGTTAAATAATAATGAGAAAATATAAGATTTTAATGCGATTAAATATGCGGGTGAGTTTATAAATTTAGCGTGAGAATTAAGTGAGAACTGGTAGGTGCGGATTTAATTTAAATAGAATAGGTGAGTTTTTAATAATAAAGCGTGAGAAATGCGTTAAACCTCGGGTTTAGAGTTAAACCAGTAGGTGCGGTGAGTTGCGCGCGGCGCGGCCAACGTGTGACGTTGGAGGTAGGTATAAATATGCGGGAGAAAAATATGAGTTTTACTTAAATATCAATTTGCGGATGAAAATAACTACTTATATAGATAATATATGATGTTTGAGCGAATATGTATGCGTGAATTATAGGCGGTGAGTATGCGTTGAGGAAATATAGCGAGAATAATATTTTTAGTGCGGGTAGGGTTAAATATTGCGTGCGTGGAAATATGAGTTTTTGCGTTGAGTTTGAGTAATTTTGAGTGTGTAAATTGCGGGATGGATGTTGGATTATCCGGCTTTCGAAGGACCACTACTCTTGTGGGAAAGTTTAGGAGTACCTGGGAGAATTCCTTCGGAGTGGCTGCGTTCGGTCTCCACCGTCCGCACAAGAGTTAAAGATGAAAATTTATGATCACAGCACTGATTTGTTCACAAAAATGAATGCACTTATGACTGTATGGCGTTTTGAGAGTTTTTGAGCGCGCGCGCGGATTTGCGGTTTTCGTCGATATTTGACAGATCTCGATTCTCGACTGTTCGGTACACAGGGTCGAGGACGAATTGCGGGGTGCGGGGTGCGGGGAAGGATTGATTAATGGATGAGTGAAGGAACAGTGTCCATAGAGTATAAAGAGTTATGCGTGAGTGAGTGAGTGAGTGAAATGAGTTATTACATATATTTAAATAAAGCGGCGCGTACAGTCATAAAAAGAAAATAATACACATTACGTCAAAATTGTTATCATTTATTAACTTCTTATGTATCCAGCTACAAAAAAAATATAAATGAATAAACAAAGAATAGACCATACAGAAAAAAAAACATAAAATCCTAGTCATCAATTTGCGTACTCTTGTACTACGTGGTGGACAAGAGTACGCAAGCAGGTGTGCAAGTGTGCGCAGTGCGTTCAAGAGTAGTATCACTTACAGAGATCACACTTGAAGTGTCCTATACCTAAATAAGATGTGCAACTTTCATGGCACCAATTTTTACATAAAAAGCACTGATCCAGTCTTCTATTAAAGGCTCTCTGTATTCTTCAGAGCAGCCAGGACATATACACTTTTCCGTTTTCGGCGGTCAACTCTTTTCCCTTTCTTCGGTGCAGCCTCTGGTTTTTTTTTGGAGCAGTATCTTCAAGTTGTCTTTTATGTGGAGAACTGCTTAATATTTCAGATCTTTTACCTCTTTTGCTTAGACGTTGCTGAGTGGATTTAGGGTATGGAGACAATTCTGAAACTTTAATAAAAGTAGAAGTTGACAGGGTTGGGTCTTGGCAATTCGGAGGTATCCTTCTAGACATCCTGAAAAAAAAACCTTTAGTCCGAAACAGGTAGATAAAACAATTTGTAGGTAAAAAGATATATAATGATAAAAAACTGTGCAAGAGTGCGCGCGCACTCTTGCACGCATCTGTGCTGCGTACTCTTGCACGCTTTCGACAAATTACTTTTACTTCCAATTACTCATGCCATCTATGAGCAGCAAGGGACAAATAGGCATGCCGGCAAATAGTTTAGGGACAAAATAAATTATTAGAAAAATCAAATGAGCCTTACCTTATCAAAAATTGGCGCAATCGTGATTTGAAAATCTTCAAATAATATATCAAAGTAAGGAAAAACACATTTTGTTTAATAAATCTTCCAAAACTTAATAAAAACTGGTATGTTTCCGTAGCCATACACGTAACATTCCGGAGATCGGTTGACAACTAAAGATGGACGCGGATGTCATTCCTCTGATTGGTAAATGCCTGTGCGCACTCTTGTACGCCGCGCACTCCTGCACACCCCTACCCTACTACACAAACCATACCAAGCACTATTAATAGGAAGATTGTTATTCGTTCATAATAATAACTAATAAATTAAACCCTCATTAAATGTTCCCTTGAGCTAATACTCTAGTATAAATCAACCCTAATTTCCCTATGCGAGCCTTCCCTCCACATCAAGGGCGGAAACCGTAAGTCTGTAGAACGTTTCCCATTGGTTGTCACTCTATGGGAGTTCATGCCTTTCAAATCATACCAAGTATCAAGTACTATTAAAAGAAAACCTTATGATTTCTTGTTAATAATAACTAATAAATTAAAACTTAATTTAACATGTTCAGACCTAATATTCTAGAATGAATAAACCCTAGTTTTCCTTATGTGTTACTTCTTTCCATGTCAAAGGCGGACATCGTCAGCCCGTTCATACAAACCTAACTACCCACTAACAAAATGCAAACTAAAAATAAATTCAATTACTTTTACCCGACTGGGCAATAAGGAGGGTCATATGTGTTAACAATATGAATATTAATTTAGTATGAATAATTTTAAAAGCTCTTGATTGTAGCAAAAGTACCTACCTACCTATGTGTCAACATATTCAAGAGTATTTTCAATTGATTACCGGAATGACCGGTACACCGTGACCGGCATCAAAGCTTTCATTCCTAATAAAACTGTCATATAATATATTTGACAAGATGTTTGATTCAGAATCTCAGCCCAAACCCACTTTTTTCACCGCAATTTCGACGCCAGCCAGTTAACCAATGGTATTTCAACGTGTTTACAACAATATTGCAGCAATTTCTAAGATTCATGATTCATAATGAAACACCCTAAATTGACCACATTGTGTGCTAGCAACACAGCAAAGCCATATTTAAAAAAAAATTCAATATGGCGACGGCGGCGTTTGTTTTCCAACTGAATACTGTTTGTTTTTATTTTCAAAGATGCTTAACGCGTTGTGCGTGGGGACTGCTAGTCCATTTTTTCTACGAGGAAACTTTACAAACGGCCACATAGTCAAAATGTCAGTGAAGGGTGGTTAAAAGTTCTAACAAAGTCTAACCCTACTTTGTTGTACCTCCCACAACAGCAGGGTACAGAACTGGACAAAAGGTAAGAAATACTATTTAGATTGGTTCGTTCGCAAGAATCGCAGAAATATATTTGAATTTTATGATGTATATCTTCTAGTTATAAAAATAGGGTCAGAGTGTCGATAAGGGGACGCTGACAAAAAGACAAAATATTCTTATCTACATAACCTCTCCTTTTTATGATACCATCGGAAGGGGCACTTTGGGGATGAATTGTTGTTAGGTATTTCTTGTTGCGGTCAACCGCTGTCAAATTAGGAGGTGAAACTTCTTTAATCCCAGTACCCCAATGGAACACCAGTTTACACATATAACTTATTTTCCAACTACTGAGTAACATATTTTTTACCAGACGTAAAGAAGTAGAGTTCTGTAAGAGAAGTATAATGTATTTTGAGTGCATTCTATGTATGTATGTATGTATGTGTGTTGGTAATATAGGCACCTATAATATTTTGAAATATCTGATTCTGATCATTAGGCTGACTTTCATTTCAATATTTAAATTATAATAAAGCTGGCCTGTTTTATATATTATACAAATTATTATTCATATTTTAATTTTTTGTTTTAGCCGTGATGCCTGAACAAAGTCTAAGGATGTCAGCAACTCACCATAGCAATCCCGATCATCGCGTAAAAACAGAATAGTGATATAATTGGTATGTATACATACAGTACATCACATAGTATGTACATAATTATTAGTTCTAATATATTTTCTAACGAAATCTGCAGCAACCGCAATCTTGTCAAGTGCACATGTGTACTTTCATTTGAAATGATGTACCTACACTTTGTGTACAGTTGGAAGAAACATTTTTTCATATTCTTAATGTACGGTTGAATGTACGTAAAGTACTTATGTAGGTACATATTTATATTATGATCACGGCACATTTTACCGCTTGCGCCTGAGACTGTGGCCGTGAGAGCGTGTGGGGAGAGGCTGTGGCCTATATTAATAGGCCACAGCCTAAGTTGCATGCGTTAATACCCATAGTTGGGTTAATACCCATAAATTAAACTCACTTGCAATAAAAGATGACCCTAGAGTCAAAAGAGTTAAGCCGAGCAAAATATATGGAGCTTTTACGGGTTAAGTCGGCAACTCTAGGGTTATCTTTTATTGCAAGTCACACTAAGTAGGATTTGTTTAATAAATGTTTCAGGAAACCGTTCAACGTTAACGTCACCAAATGGTTCAGGGAATCTCTCAACGGCGCCAGATGAATCATTCAATGCCACCAGTTCGTATCGCAATTGTTCTCCATTGAAAGGGCTGAAGACACAGACTCGGCATTGGCTCAGTACTCTTGTGAAGAAAACATTTGAATTTCATTCAGTATATTGTCAAGTAATAAAAGTTTGTATAATTGTAATTTTTTTATTTATTTAATGGATTCCTAAGAAAACATTTAATATTATGGTTTTAAATATGCAGAGGCATCGATATATATTTTTATCGTGGGACACCCCTAGTGAAAAACATCGAACTCGGTTTATCGACATGTCCCCGTCTCTAATTCTTGACGTCATCGGCGCCACTGTCTTTAGGACCATGTGGACGATGCCGGAACTATTTTGTAACTAACCAATCCAGTAACGCCATCTCCAGGCAAGGCCAGAGTCCCATCTATTCGTAGAGTAGAATATCCTCTTATTAATTTGTGGCCATGTCCATTTATTAAGTCAATGTAAGCGAATGGATTTCACGTAGGTAGTTATAAGTGACATCAGTGAAGTGAAAATAGGATCAGCCAAAATCTTGGAACGGCGGATTTTCTATTCGATTGATTACTCGAAATAACTCGAGATTGTCGAAAATAGGAGAACATTTTATATATGACACACGTGATTGGGATATTTTCCAACAGTTTCTAATGTGTGAAGGATATGTGTGTGAAGCAAGTGCTGGTCGTCGGCGGTGATAGTCCTGTATCTGGATGACGGCATTCCTTCACAGTGGCAGCAGACCTGATTGGCACATAGCACAAAACGTCCTACCGAATTAACCAAGAATACCATCACCCGCAGTTGGAATTGGAAACAGTACTTCTCAGTTCGTAGTTTGTGAAGTGATTAGAGAATGGTGACCCCTAACAAACTCCATAGATCAAGCAATCAAATGCCATGAGTGTTCGATAGAAATACACGACAGATTGTGGGCCAGCAATGTCTTCTCATGCCAAGAGTTATCTCTACGATCATACCAATAAAGGAAGACTATGGTATTTGAGGTAAGTAGTAATTATAAACTATAAGGTATGGGTGAGTCAGGTGTGTAACATAACACATGTGTTAAATTCCTTATATGACAACCTCGCATTATTCATATTTAGGACAAAATAAACATCTAGGTACTTCTAATAAGTTTGTGCAGAGACTCTCGCCTCGTTAAAACTCTTGCAATATCGAGATAACCTTGGGTTGAGAGAACTCCATACATTTCGCTCACGTTAAGTCGCTAACCCTTGAAGAATGTGTAGGTTTTCCGTCAGTATATTTAGGAAACATTAACTGGGTTTGCTAGATAATATTGATTGATAAAATATTATTTATTGCAATTACACAAATATATAAATAAAGGTCGGGATATACAATAATATCACATCTTATCGCTAAAAGTAATCTCTACTTTCTCCTAGACAAGCGTTGAGAAAGAAATGAGAGAATGAATTAAGTAGCTTATGGTTCAAATTATCATTTATGTGTCTTTTTAATTTGACCTGATAATAATATAAATTTAATATTCTTTATTGCAATAACATTACACAAATGCATATAGGTTGGGTTATATTACAATAGAGTCACAACTTATATACTCAGCTGAAAGTGATCTCTCCTACAACTGTTGCGAGATAAATGAGAGGATGAATTATGTAGCTGGTTGTGCAGTATTAAATTGTCATCTATGTGATTTTGATAAGCTGATAATAATGTTATAATTTGGTTACAGTTGTATCTAAAAAAAGTTCTTCGCTACAATGTAGGTAACGATGAAAAAATTTATTCTTAGGATTTGGTAAATATAAAAAGATTGGTGTGTTAGCTCCCACTCACTCTGCAGAAGGCTGAGGAGGGAAGGAAAACATGCGTGGGTCCCTGGCCAGATGTTAGTGGCCCTGCTTCTCAAAAATAATATCCCGAAAAGGAAAGCATCGGGACTCGGACGCCATGAGAAGCAGTGGAAAGGTATTAGACCCACATCACACAAAACGGATAACCTTGTCGAAGAGATTGGACAATTAATCTCAAGGCGGGCATAAGAAATCTCCTACCTGTTTTGCTGCCAGATTATAGAGGAAAGAGAAATAATAAAACGAGTTACTAGAAACCGCGTCTATTGGAATAATTGTAGTTACAATATCTTTGAATTACAAAACTCTTGTTGAATCTAGCTTAAAACCTAGGACTTACTCTAGCCAACTACTTATCCTAGATAGCGCAGCGAGCGAACCCAGAGCATCTTGTTCAGCTGCGGTCAGCAAAAGTAGCTCCCCGGAACCAGCGTTTGAGGTTGTAGATGGAGTCCAAAAGGAACATCCTTAAAGTTGCTTCTTTAAGAGAAGTCTTTTAAAAATTGTAATTTCCATGTAATAGTAATGAAAATTTACTGAGAAACGATAAAACGGTTAAAAAAGAAACCGTAAAACAAAAACCGTAAAGAAAAAAAATACCCGTAAGAAAAAAAAGCGCTCATGGCGCTTTTCTCCGAAAAAATAGGTGCTTCTAAAAATCAGGGCGCATCGCCCGTTGACGTGTTAATCACTGAATCGACATTATATTATCCATTTATATTGGATTTAAATAGAAAAATGACTTCCGCACGTCTGTCTCGCGTCCAGACCCCGGGCGAAAGGATCGAAGGAAAAAAACTCAAGGCAGGTAAAGTTAACGATGATCGTACAGCCTAAGCAAACAAAATTGGGAGATAGTTCGAAGAAGGATATCTCAATTAAAATTTAAAAAAAGTTAAGGTTGGCTCTGGTTACGCTGTTTACCAAAATAAAAAACTGAAATTACAAGTTGGAACGCGTCCATTAAATTACGACGTTACAATTTCCCGTTTCTAGTAAAAAAAATTAAGAACGAAAGTTCTATAATTTTTTTTTTTCCAAAAAAAATAATATAAGTATAACAAATGTTACTTAAACAAAATCTAAACTTCTAATGGTAAGCTTAGTCTAAGTACAATAGGCACTTAATAATAAGTCGTTAGAAAATTATTCTAAAATAAATTATTTTAACTAAACAATTTGTTTTATTTCTATCCCAAATCATTCCCTGACATTCACACGCACAGCTTAGTCAAGATACTACTGGTACAAGATAGTCGGCTCAAACGCCCTACCTTGACAACCTAACAAAGACTGTTGCATGTAATTGCCATATAATACTAAGGTCAAAATATAAGTATTAAATAAGAGAAGTAATTTAATTCAATGTGTCCGGTAAACTACTGGTACAAAACGATAAGCATTCGCCTCGAGTTGACAACCAAAACAACATTGAACTAAATAAAAGAAAACTTTACTGAACCGATATACTACTGATACAAAACGATAAGCACCCTCGCCTCGAATTATATGCATCGAAACAGTACTACAACTAAATCTTAAATGAAATATGATCGGTATGCTACTGGTTCAATATGATGGGCACCCTCGCCTCATAATGGACAACCAAACCAAAAAGTAAGTATGCATCCAAAAAGGGATTTCGCAAAAAAAAAGTTGTGGGCCTGTCCGGAACAAAAGGACCTCACAAAAAGGTCGTCATCATCGTCATCAGATGATGGCAAAAAAATAAGGTAGAACAAGTGGTTCTAAAAACGTAGAACAAACGGTTCAAAAAAAGTCACCTAGGCGGGCTAGCGAAACCATGTCAATGAGCGAAACGCACTAGGAAAAGGGGATATAGGCCAGTCATTAAAGGAGTTGACCCTAGCAGTAACTCATCTATCTACGAAATTTGGCACAGTGATAGAGTACCATATGTAGATTGGAATTGACATAGTATCCAATAATTTGTAGAAACGGAAGTTAGGTATTTTCAAGGTCAAACTTAAATTACGTGGTATCAATTACAGGAAAATGGCTCTATCCAAAATTCTTTTTTTTACAAGTTCTAGTTACCTATAGGCATATGTTGACAGAATATCCAACCATATTTCCATATGGAAATATATATATTTTAATAAAATGTGTTTTTGCCGTAATTTCCAAGGGATAATTACTCACTCCAATTTCTATTTAATTATGTATTTAAAATATTACTTTTGAAAGTAGTTATGAATATCCAACCTGCTACCGTCAAAGTAACATCGTTTTATTGTTTATCTACAATTTAAAATCGTAAACTGTGTTATATCCTGGTGAAATTACTTCAAAATACTAACGTTTGATCAGAATACTATGGTGAATACAGTGATACAAGCAAATCTTTAATTTTTATTCGGATTAATAACTATTTTTGTGAAAATAAATAATTGTGAAACGCCAAATGAAGTGATTGTGCGAAACGCGTAAGCGACGTATTCTACACGGCGCTTAAGACCTTCTAGTCGCCACATTCCATTCAGCGGTAACAAGGTGCCCTCGCTGCGCTTGACGCGCTTTATCTGGATTACTTTGATCATACGTGGCCGCTAAGAGTTGCGCTTTCATAATGTCGGTCACAAAATGTGCTGCTTGTTTAGATACGTCGACGTCTGCGGCAGCGGAACCAACTGTCACACTGCAATGTTCCCGTTGCAAGGCCCACTATTACTTTACTTACTTACTAATATATATAGCTCGATTACCACTGACTCACTCACTCACTCACTCACTCACTCACTCACTCACTCATTCACTGATTGACCGTCCCGTTTAGTCTGAAGGAGTTGCCGGAGGAGAAAGTGATGTAGGGGAGAGTTGTATAGTTTAGTGATGTGACCAAAGGAAAACTATAGGGAAGTGAAAAAAACAAGATGGCGGCGGGTCACGTGATGCGATCTCCGCCATTTTCCAACCGATTTCGTTCAAATTTGGAACGCGTGTCACATGGTCCACCTAATTTGTGTTGAAATTGAAAAACAAAAGAAAAACAAAATGGCGGCGGAAATATAGCCGATTGAAAATTTGAACATTTCAGACCAAACTTTGACGAATTAGCTGGCCTAGCACGAGCGCATGAGGAATATCCAACCAATTCCACTACGTAGCATAAATGATGTAGTATACCAGAAATTTGTCATTTTTGGGAAAAACAAAATGGCGGACGAGCAGTCAACCATAATATTTTCTCCATACATTTTCCTATACGAAACGAAAGGATTACTGGCGTGCGGTAAATATCTATCAGTAACTGTAGCGAGGCCGAAGGCCGAGCACCCTCCCGCGAAACCGCAGGCCGAGCTCCGCGTAGGGCGAAGGCCGAAGCGATAGAACACCGCGAGGCCGAAGCCCGAAGCGATAGAACACCGCGAGGCCGTAGGCCGAGCTCCGCGTAGGGCGTAGCCCGAAGCGTCCCCTTGCCAAGCAGAAACAGCTCCCCACCTTCCAAGTAACTTTTGCGAGGCCATAGGCCGAGCTCCGCGTAGGGCGAAGCCCGAAGCGTCCCCTTGTGAAGCAGAAAAAACTCCCCACCTTCCAAGTAACTTTTGCGAGGCCACAGGCCGAGCTCCGCGTAGGGCGAAGCCCGAAGCGTCCCCTTGCCAAGCAGAAACAACTCCCCACCTTCTAAGTAACTTTTGCGAGGCCGAAGGCCGACCCGGCCTGCGAGGCCATAGGCCGAGCTCCGCGTAGGGCGAAGCCCGAAGCGTCCCCTTGCCAAGCAGAAAAAACTCCCTACCTTCCAAGTAACTTTTACGAGGCCGAAGGCCGAGCCGGGCTGCGAGGCCATAGGCCGAGCTCCGCGTAGGGCGAAGCCCGGAGCGTCCCCAAGCTTCCAAAGAAAAAGATGCTCTTGCCTTTCGAATTATGAACAAAGTTATGGAAATTGTGTACAGCTAGCAACGTTTGGCTTTCGAAAACTTTCTTTAAGTTTCTGGCATACGGGCATTTCGAGCGTAGCTTGCTTTAAAAATCACAAAAAAACCTACTTTAAATGAGCAACCTCTTTTCGAAATAAATGTTTTTCACAGAGTTTTGAACTTGCAACTTTCGGGTGGTGCTTGATATAATTAGTGGATGGCTTGCACGAATTATTTGCACAGCGAACAATCCGGATAATGTTTATTTAGTTGCGGCGCCTACAACACGAAAACAAAGCAGTCTCGCGGGCCGCGCGCGGCCCGCGCACCATGCAACACCTAGTTGTTACCTATGCGCTAATAAGAAAGAAACCGACTTTGAATCTCCGGCTTCTAAGCGCAAGTGGGTTTGTCAGGGTTGTCGTTGTAAGGAACCCAAGGGTGGTGACAATACAGATACGCCGTTGCGTAATATCACCCTTCGTAAAGTTCGAAACAAACAATCAAGCAGTGGATCTGGCTCTAACCATACAATACCACAAGGAGGCTTGGAGGAAAGGCGCGACCTTAGTGCGAAAGAAATGAAACAGCTTGGCTTGCCGGGAGACATGGAGTCGCCGGTAATTACAGCTCTTCGCTAATCGAAGAGCTCAAAACAGTTGTTTGAGTCAATGGCAAAACACTTGTCTGACTTAAAGGTACAAAATACCACTATTCAAAACTCAACATTGGAAATCGAGCGTTCCATTGACTTCATATCTACAAAATTGGAGGCCGTGCAGGCAAACATTGACCGTCTCGAAGGCGAAGTTAAAGTCTTATCGTCCCAGCTGGCCGCCATTGAGTACAAATTTGACGCTATGGAGCGAGGCTCACGCAAAACATGTATAGAAATTCGTAACGTCCCCAAGCGCAAAGGAGAAAAAAAAGAAGACCTATTTAAAATGATAACGAATTTGGCATCTTCTCTAAACATAAGCCTCGCAGTGACTGACCTACGCGATTCTTTCCGCTTACCTGGAAAGCCTGATCAGACCACGTCTACAGTGGTGGCAAAGTTTAATAACACCTTGTTAAAGAGTAATATTCTGGTCGCATCAAGAAATTTTAATAAAAACACGACGACAGCGCAACTACGCTCCAGTCATCTCGGATTATCGGAACCTAACACCATCATATATATATCTGAATTTTTAACAGCTAATGCTAAACGTCTCCACTTTCTGGCGCGAGATCTGGCGAAATCTGAGAGCTACGCCTACTGCTGGACGTCACATGGCAAGATTTACCTGCGCAATGCGGATGGAGATCCCTACATACTAATAAAAATGAAGATCATCTATCCTCGTTAAGAAATAGTTCAAAATGACTAGCCTCTAGAAACTTCAAAATTGTGAATTACAATTCTACTTACATCACTAAACTAACAATACAATTACACAAAATTAGACACGTCCAAATCAACACTTTTAATCAAATCCATACTTCTATCTTCCATCATTCCACATATCACAATACACACTCTCAAACTACTAGTCATAATATAAATACTCGGTGGGTCTCAGCAATTCAAACACCCGCTATTTGTTATTTCATTACAATAATTGTCAACCATCAAAGCATGCTATATACCTTGTGGACTCTGGCAAAAGTATCAAGGTTTTCCCACTTAATGCATACTCATATTTACATACCTACCTACATACTGCACCTCTTATTTTCCCCCGAAATAAAATTTGACAACCTAAATCTAATAGAAGACCTGGATAAAACGGACCTAATCTCGAGCTACCAAATATTCAACCCTGACTTATGCAAGCAAAAGCTTGGAGATGTAACTAAGCAATATACCATTCTATCACAGAACATCAGGAGCATAAGAAAAAACTTCGATAGTATGCTTGTATTCTTGGCAAGACTAAAATTCCGCCCGGACATAATTATACTCACAGAATGTTGGCTTAACGAGTACTCTACTGTGATCCCATTGGATGGCTACCGCTGCCACAATTCTAAGACATATTTAAACCAGAACGACGGAATTGTGATTTATTCTCGCTCGGAACTTTGTGCTAAAATTGAAGAGCCGTCATTCCAGGGTGCAAATTGTCTGTCCATAAAGGTCGACAATGAATTTACTGTAGTAGCTATCTACAGATCTCCTTCAATATACAACATTGATAAATTTATGGATTCATTGGAGAGGGTCATTACTGAGACGGGTAGTGGTGCGCTGGTGATCACAGATGACTTGAACCTAGACATAAAGCAGGATACTTGCGATCCTAGAGCGGATAAGTACCTGGATCTCACAGCGCATCATGGTCTTGTCGCCGGCCATGGATTTCCCACTCACAACCATAACTGCTTGGACCATGCACTGATTAGGTACGGGCAACCAGCTCGTGTGGTCGTATGCGGCTCGGACATTACCGACCACGACTCTGTTATTATAGGACTAAACAGAAACCAACCTGTTCCGTATTCGAAACCGAAACAATGTACCAGGATTAACTACAAGGAACTCTTAAATGACATAGAAAAAACCGATTGGTCCAACCTATATCTCACTACAGATACCTCAGCTGCATTTCAGAATTTCATATCTACTCTAAACAACAAAATAAATCAACACAAGTACGACACTGTTGTTCGTAACTCTAAAACTATTCGAAGACCCTGGATCACTCCTGGACTTCTGAAATGCATCAGACGTCGAGACGAGCTGCACTCGAAAGCCAGAAAATCGCTAAAAGATGAGTCGTTGCAATTAAAATACAAAAAATATCGAAATTTGTGCAATAATCTTCTCCATAATATCAAAACACAACACGATCGCGATCTACTAGTCCAGGCAAATGGCGACAGCAGAAAAACATGGGATGCTGTAAAGAAAATCTGTAACCTAAAGAAAACTAATTCTGAAAACTCAACTCTTCTGAAAGCCTGTGCAAACCCTAATGACTCCCTAAACAGGGCTAACGCTTTCTTTGCGTCAGTTGGCACTGATCTTGCCAATAAGATACTTGATAAAGTAAACGAAACCGAGCAGTCCCTTGCCGGAATGGCAGTGTTACCCAAGACCCCTCAGAAGTCATTACTCCTTTCTCCGACAGACGAGATCGAGATACTAAAGCTGATTGGTGCTCTCAAGTCTAATTCTGCTCCTGGATGGGACAACATTAGTAATGATGTTTTGAAAAATCTTAAACATGTGTTGGCCTCACCTATCACCTTTCTTTTTAACCTTAGTCTCGAGACGGGCATTGTGCCTGACTGTTTGAAAATAGCCAATGTGTGGCCCATTCATAAAGCAGGAGACCCAATGAAAAGAAAAGAAAAAAATAATCGTTTATTAATTTGGAAATTACAGTACACAAATATTCTTATTTTAATCGAAATTTAAATAGCAATATACCTAATTATATTTTAAATGTCGAAAAGGACCAGCTCCCAAACTAGGATACCCTGTACTATGGGTAGCCAGGCCTTTATACTTACCGTTATGCGTAATAACGTGACAAATACGTACTTGAGAGCGCATCCATTGCAGCATTGAGGCACTTATTTTGCCCTGCGGGCTACGATTGTACCACAAGAGTTACCCTAGATGCACTGTCAACCGTACTAGGCACAATATTAGTTCAAACATCGTGAAGCATATAAAACTTGATCAATGGCTCAACACAATTATAAATACATAGTGTTAATAAGTATTGATATTTGTAGAAAAGGATTACATAAATGTTTGTAAAGATATTATATAAGTGTAATAAAAGGTAAATAATATTTACTGTTTCTTGGCTTAATTAAATTTATCAGAACTGGAACATGCTTAGGAATATTTCGGTTTCATTGTAGCTTTTTTGTAACAACCATTCAAATAACACTCTTTTGCACTGACTTCTAGATAATTTGACCAGGTTCAGTTGGTTGTTGGCGTGGGTATAGACGTAAGGCCCCATACGGTAATGCGATCTCGTGGCAAAAGCTGTCTTGGTTAGGGGTATATTCCATGGTCTCTGCATGAGGGGGTTTACGCGTTGGCTGCGCTCATTGGATGGCAGTATTTGGGTGTAAATCGAGCTCTTGTGGAAACGAATGGCTATTTTTTGAATATAAAGCTGCCTAACTGTCAGCACTCTACATTCAGTATACAGCTGTTTGGTCGGAAACCTGTACGTTTTAGAGAATGTTACTTTCAGAACAGCTCTTTGTGCACGCTCGAGCTTAATTATGGATGTTTTAGAAGCACCTCCCCATGCTACATTACAATATATTGTAATGGACTGACATAAAGCGTAGTACCGTTTTTAACAAAGTATTAGTGGCGACAGAACGAAGTTTTTTAAAAATATGCAATAATTTTCGAGTTCTACTAACCAAACTGTCAATATGTAGTTTCCAATTTAGTTTGTGGTCGAGTAGAATGCCGAGGTATTTTATTCGATCAGTGCGTTCTATAGGTTGGCAGGTACAGGACTGGTTCCCGTTGTCACAATTGGGGACGTGTATCTTTACTAGCAAGTCTGGAGGGGGTGCTGTAGTCGCTGAGATGTGAAAGCATAGATATTTTGTTTTTGATACATTTAGTGTTAGTAAGTTATCGGCGCGAGGTGGCCGGCTCTGCGATCGCCAACCCGCTTGCCCAGCGTGGCGATTACGGGCATCACCTCCCAAATATGAGTCACACCACAAGGCCCCGGCCCCCAGTTCCCGGCCGCCCCGCTATTCCTAGCCAAGGCAGCGGCTACGGTAACGGCGGGGCAGGGGGTGCTAAGAATCCCCGGGTTACGGGAGGCTGCCAAACAAAATTGACCCTGGCTACGTACAACGGACGAACTCTGCGGCTGGACGATCATGTCACGGAACTCGAAGTAGAGTTGGAGAGGATACGCTGGCACGTCCTAGGGTTATGTGAAGTCCGAAGAGAGGGGGAGGACACACTGACCCTGGAATCGGGCCATCTACTCTACTTTAGCTCTCAATCTCCGGCGATCAACTCTTCCAAGGCGGGGTAGGTTTTCTGGTGAATAAGGCCCTCGTAGACAACGTAATGGAGATCTCCAGTGTGTCGCCACGGGTAGCGTACCTCATTTTGAAACTTACCGAGAGATACTCTCTTAAGGTAGTACAGGTCTACGCACCAACGTCGGCACACTCGGATGAAGAAGTGGAGGCTGTCTATGAAGACATAGCCAAAGCCCTCAATCACACCACTAAGACACACTTCAACGTTGTCATGGGGGACTTCAACGCTAAAGTGGGAGTACAGAGCAACATCGAATCGAAAATCGGACCACATGGTCTTGGTTGCAGGAATCATAGGGGGCAAATGCTAGTTAACTTCCTGGAGAGAGAGGGGCTATTCTTAATGAATTCGTTCTTTAAGAAGCAACCTCAGAGGAAGTGGACTTGGCAAAGCCCCGACTCTATGACGAAAAATGAGATAGACTTCATCATAACGGACAAAAGGCATATATTCAGGGATGTCTCTGTACTTAACCGGTTTAACACTGGTAGTGACCACCGACTCGTGCGAGGCACCCTGAATATCGATTTTAAGCTAGAAAGACTCCGTATGATGAGGTCTACGCTCCGACCTAACCTGCAACAGATCATAACCGGCTCCGATAAATTTCAGCTGGAGCTGAAGAATAGATTCGATGTCTTGGAAACCACAATTGACGTTGACCAGGCGTTTGACACAGTGGTGAAGACCATCAGGGACGTAGGCGTAAGGTTTTGCAGGTCGCAACGTACTGGCACGAAGTCTAAGCTCTCAGTGGAGACTGGATCTTATGAAGGAAAGACGTGAAAAGGCTACGCAAATCTCTCAGACAGAACAGCGGACCCTCAACAAGCATGTAAGGAAGCTTATACGTCGTGACCTTCGTCGCTCCAATACACGCCGCATACAAGAGGCAATTGAGCAAAATCGAGGGTCAAAAGTATTCATGCAGCAGTTGGGGAGAAGCCATCTGACCAAACTGAAGTCGGCGAATGGCAGAACCGTCACTTCCAAACCAGAGATACTCGCTGAGATCGAAGACTTCTACGGCCGATTGTACGCACCTCACGCACCACCGCAACCTGAGCCTAGTACCGATGATCCCCGAGCCACGCTAACACGCCATTTTACCGAAGACCTGCCTGATGTGAGTCTTGACGAAATCGGACTGGCTCTCAAACAGCTTAAGAATGGAAAAGCCCCCGGTGAAGAGGGGGTTACATCTGAGCTCCTGAAAGCAGGTGGTACTCCTGTCCTGATGGAGCTACAGAAGCTTTTTAACTCCATCTTACAGAGTGGGAGAACTCCGAAGGCATGGCACAGGAGCATCGTTGTCCTGTTTTTCAAGAAAGGGGACAAAACCCTATTGAAAAACTATAGACCTATCTCTCTCCTGAGTCATGTATACAAGCTGTTTTCGAGAGTCATTACAAATCGTCTTGGACGGAGATTTGACGACTTCCAGCCCCCGGAGCAGGCCGGGTTTCGCGGAGGATATGGCACCATAGACCACATCCACACAGTGAGGCAGATTATACAAAAGACAGAGGAATACAATCGGCCCCTGTGTCTTGCATTTGTGGACTATGAGAAAGCATTTGACTCTATCGAAACCTGGGCTGTTCTGCAGTCCTTGCAGCGATGCCAAGTAGACTGGCGATACATCGAGGTGCTGAGATGCCTGTATGACGCCACCACAATGACCGTCCAAATCCAGAACCAGCAAACAAGATCTATCCAGTTGCGTAGAGGTGTGAGACAAGGAGATGTTATATCACCGAAACTCTTCACAAACGCGCTGGAAGATGTCTTCAAAACACTGGACTGGAATGGACGTGGCATCAGTGTAAATGGCGAGTACATTTCACACCTTCGGTTCGCCGATGATATAGTGGTCATGGCTGAGTCGCTGCAGGATCTGCAGGCAATGCTGGATAGCCTTGATGCTGCTTCTCGCCGTGTCGGACTCGGGATGAATTTGGATAAGACCAAGATCATGTTCAATGATCTGGTCGTCCCGGAACCAATAGTAGTCGATGCCACGGTCCTCGAAGTTGTTCAGAAATATGTCTACTTAGGACAAACTCTGCAGCTGGGTAGGAACAACTTCGAGAAAGAGAGTGACAGGAGAATTCAGCTGGGCTGGGCAGCGTTTGGGAAGCTACGTCATATCTTCTCGTCTTCAATACCACAATGCCTAAAAACTAAGGTCTTCAACCAGTGCGTCCTGCCAGTGATGACCTACGGAGCCGAAACGTGGACATTGACGGTGAGACTGGCCCACAGGTTCAAGGTCGCTCAGCGAGCTATGGAAAGAGCTATGCTTGGAATTTCTCTATTAGATAGAATAAGAAACGAGTATATCCGCCAGAAGACAAAAGTGGTTGACATTGCTCATAGAATCAGTAAACTGAAGTGGCAGTGGGCTGGTCACATCTGTCGTAGAACCGATAACCGATGGGGTAGACGAGTTCTCGAATGGAGGCCACGAACGGGTAAACGTAGTGTGGGACGCCCCCCGACCAGATGGAGGGATGACCTTCGCAAAATGGCTGGCAGGGACTGGATGCAGAGGGCCGAGAGTAGGGTTGATTGGCGCGCTTTGGGAGAGGCCTACGTCCAGCAGTGGACTGATACGGGCTGATGATGATGATGAAGTTATCCTCAAGCCACCTAGCCACATGACCCATCCCCTGCTCTGTTATAGATTTGACATCCTTCCAGTCATTCCCATGGAATATCACAGCCGTATCATCTGCGAAAGTGACTACCTGAGCCGACGCTATCTCCTTGCAACATAAATCGTTAATATATACCAGAAACAGCGTAGGCCCAAGCACACTTCCTTGCGGAACCCCGAATGATACACGACTCATTTGGCTAGAAGTATTGTCTATTTTGACAAACTGTTTACGGTTCGTTAAATAGCTCGTGAACCATTTCAGAGCATCCCCTCTTATTCCTACAACCTCTAATTTTTTAAGCAGCAAGGGAATCGACACTGTGTCAAATGCTTTCTTTAGATCCAAGAAAGCTCCTATACATTTGTTGCCTTCATCCAATTTTTTGGTGATAATATCAGCCAAGAGAATTACGGCATCTTCGGTGCTTTTCTTAGATCTAAAGCCAAATTGATTAGGTGCGAGTATGTTGCTGCATTCCAAGAATGCCAAAAGTCTAACATTAACAACCTTTTCCAGTAATTTGGCAATGACAGGAAGCAATGAGATAGGACGATAGTTGTTTACATCTTCTGAGTTTCCGGATTTATAGATGGGACACACTTGAGCTAATTTTAGGGTTTCTGGTACAATCCCTGCACTAATATTCAAATTAAACAAGTGACTAAGGGGTTCAGCTATCTGATGCCTCACCTCTTTAAGGACTCTGGGGGTAATACCATCCCAACCCGGCGCTCCATCTGTGTTCATCCCCATAATGAATTTTGTAACCTCAGTGGGATCAGTCGGGTGTAGATAAATGGAGTCACAAGATGTTCGGGGACTGTGCTTGACTTTGGTAGTCAGTTCCTGTTCAGTAGTATCAGTTTGTAACAATATTTCATTAGCAAGATTTCCACCAATAGATGTAAAGAATTTGTTAACCTCGTTAACTGACCCTTGGGCAGTGTTCGACAGTTTTAGTAAGTCATATGTTTTCGATTTGGCAGTATCGATATTGCAAATAGATTTGAGAGTTTGCCATGTTTTCTTAGGGTTACCCAGATTTTGTTCTAATAGGTTTTGGTGATAGGCATTTCTTAGGTTTTGTAAGATATAGTTGCAAGTGTTTCTGTATTTTAGATATGTGTTTTTAATATTTGTATCCTCAGGGTGTTGTTTGTGTACCTTATGAAGCTTGTCACGCTTTTTTATGCATTTAATTAGGCTTGGTGTTATCCATGACTTGAGATTAAATTTACAATGTGATATTTTCCTGGTGATCTTACACTTGTTAATACTATATTTTAAGATTCTAATAAACTCATCCGCAGCATGATTGGGATCGCTTATAGCATAGTAGTCAGTCCAGTCAGTTCCTGATAACTCATTACCCAGGAGATCGGTATCAACTTTAGTAGTAAATCTAGACTTATGCATTGATCTATCCACTTTTGTTCTAACAGATAGAATCGGAGTGTAATGGTCAGTAATAGTTGATTCGCATACGACAGCTACAGCCTGACTGTTAGTTTTGAGTAATATGTGGCCTAAGCATGAATGATCATGAGTAGGAAACTCATGCGCAGGGTAGTATCCATGGTAAGTTATTAAATCTAAATATAAGTCGGCAAAGCTAGAGTTCGCGGTGCTTGCTATATCAATGTTGATATCGCCCATTATTATACATGTTTTACCTCTCGCTGTTTGCATTATGCTATCCAGTGAGTTCAGGAAATTTTCTATATTTGCCTTCAAATTAAACCTAGGGGAACGATATATTGCAATGATAGTCATATCCAGTCCAACATTTAACACCAGACAGTTACCGTCACTAAACGCCGGTTCCGTAACTGTAGCATTCAGATTGGGATGAGTATAGATTACAACACCGTCATTGCGACTGTTGTAGTTTTTTGAGTAGTGGTAATTGTAATTCATCAAGGGAAATTGTGTGAATTTATCGCTTAGCCAGCACTCTGTCAGGATTATTATATCCACAACGAAATCCAACCTAGCTAAAAACACCTTAAAATCATCGAGATTCCGATTGATGCTTCGTATGTTCTGAGTGAGTACAGTAAGATGACCGGCTGATGGATTAAGTTTCGCTTTACACTCCTCCGGGCTAGATACATAAAAGTTTTGAAATATAGCCGTACTACCTAAGTCATTCATAACATCACTCATATCAGTCATTTTAAAGTGTTAAAAAAAAGATTCCGTTGGCAATACTAACCTTGTGGGTATATTTCATTTTAGTGAGCGGTATGTAATAGCAAGTTAAGCATTTGGGAACATAATAATATAATCTGCGCAGCGTAACATAAACTACTCGTAGCACTCGTTTATTATGGTACATAATTACTTTTGATTTGATGAGTGCAATAAGAGACGTAAACAAAGCAGGTATTGAAACAGTTAACACATACAGATAAATATTTGGTATCGTTATAAAATTATATTTTATAATATGTTGTAGCGTGTAAATTATTATTATTGTAATGTAGGCAAGGTTGTATTCGTCACTACGATACAGTTCCAGAATAATAATTGGGCGTAAAAATAAATAAATTGTGTTAGGTATTAGTCGTAGATAAATACATTTCTCTAAATTCCAAAATATATAAAGTTTATCGCAATAACAAACCTTAATTAGTATAATACATACACTATACATTACATTGGTCTTCAAACTTACTCTATGTAGGATCAGTAGTTTTTTAATAACACAGATATTTATGTTACTCGTATTACATGATGGTACAGACTGCAAGGAGCGACAGATTACAGTAATCAGTCGGCACACCACTGCACTTAAACAGTTGCTAATAAAACTCAATTGAGCTTTCATATCTAAGAAGTCGTACAACAAAATTTCGCTAATTAGTAGATATTGTAACATTAAATTAACGACAACGCAAAATTGACCCGTGTGTCTCCTCGTTCTGTTTCCACTAGGAATTCTGTTGGTCGATGACGTCAGCTCTTGCTCGGTCGCGGGCTCGAAATGTATCCGGAGACGACGAACCAGCGAGCGAGGTCCCGCGGCAGGCGGTCAGATTTTCCAGGTCTTCCTCGCAGCTTATCCGAATAATACTGCTGGTGTCGGCCTTGCGCATTAGGATGTTACCATTATCTGTCCACATGTACTTATAGCGGTTGTTGCGACCCGCGGCTCGCGCCTTTTGGTACAACACTCTATTTTGTTTCGTCAAATGTTCATTTAGGTACACAGAGCCCGGTTTCCCACTGCTATCGCCGAGATCCAGCATTTGGGTGTTGAGGTTTCTTCTGGCGCGGGCGGCGCGCAACAGCGCGTCACGCGGCACGCGCCGGGTCAGGCGCAGCACCACGGGGCGCGGGCGCGGCTCACCGGGGCGCCGGGCCCCTGCACGGCCCACGCGCACCACGTCCCTAGTGTCAAGCTGAACGCCAACTTTCGTAGCCAGCACTGCTATTATCTGGTCCAAGTTCTCGCCTTTTTGCTCAGGAATTCCGCTTAGGACCACATCATTAGCCAACTGCAGCTGTTCGTGTCGGTTTATCCCCGAGTGTAGGTGTCTCACTTCCAAGCGGAGCGACACTACTTCCCTGTCTGTGTCCTCCAGTTGGCGCACCCGCTCATTGAGTCCCTGAAGATCTGTGCGTGTAGGGCTTTCACGCCGTCATGTAGTGACGTAACAGTCGCACTGAGGCCCCGGATTTCCCCTGTGACCTCTTCCAGAGCCAGCTGAAACTGTTGCAAGTGGCTTGCCAGGCTTCGATAATCTTTACCCTGTTCATCCGCATATTGGTCCAACCCTCTGATCGGGGTGGACGTATTGTTTCCCTTCGGGATCTGCGCCTTACAGAGGGGGCATAACCAGTCCCTGGGCAATGGAACGCCATCACCAATCTTTACACATTCACGATGGTTCATGCTATTGCATTTACTGCACCTGGCAGCGCCGGCCGAAGCCATAATCTTGTTACAAGCATCACACTTTGGCATTTTGTTTTGTAAACAACTCAATATTTTTATTGAAGGTAGGTAACAAAGATTTTGCACTTATACACTTTGTTGATAACTATGATTATACTGGATTTTAGATCAGATATTATAGCACTTTATATTCACTGATTGCACAGAAATGAATATATGATAACTTTAGTTTCAATTAATCACTTTGCTAATTTTAATTTCAATAATAACTGGGAGCTGATTAAAGACCATGTAACCACAACCAGCGCCACCTAGCGAAAAAAAAGACTCATCAAAATACAGGCCAATCTCTCTTTTAACCTCCCTCTCTAAACTGCTGGAAAAGGTGATAAACAGAAGACTACAATCTTTTCTTGAAAGGGAGGAACTATTGGCCGGGAATCAGTTCGGCTTCCGCGGCAACAAATCGACGGAGGATGCCGTTGCGCACTTGGTTACCACAATTGTGGGTCATCTAGATGCCGGACAAAAGTGCATCGGCGTCTTCCTCGATCTGGCAAAGGCATTTAATACTGTTTCCCGACCAATACTTCTCAGAAAAATGGAACTGCTGGGGGTAAGAGGAACCGCGCTGGAATGGTTCCGATCTTATTTTTCCAACCGGAAACAGAGAGTGATTCTTGATGGCATATACAGTGACTATGCTGCTCCCACGTACGGCGTTCCGCAGGGCAGTGTACTTGGGCCAACACTTTTCCTAATTTATATTAACGACCTCTGTTTATTAAACTTGACTCAAGCCACTATCCTGGCATTTGCGGACGATACCGCAGTAATATTTCACGACAAATCGTGGGAGGCCACATCAGAAGTTACACAAAATGGACTCGAGCGAATAGCTAGATGGCTGCAGAGCAATCTACTTACTCTAAATGCACATAAAACCAAATACCTTTGTTTTGGAATATCTCCATCTGAAACCCAATACGTAAAACTGCATTCATGCAACATTAGCAATGACCAACGGTGCTCATGTCCGATACTTCAGGAGGTAAACCGCATAAAATATTTGGGTGTGGTATAGATAACCGATTAAATTGGAAATCCCAAATAGAATGTCTTAGCGGCAGAGTAAGGAAACTTTTGCACATTTTTAAACAGCTTAGAACTGTTGCTGGGGAACATGTCGTAAGAATGATATACATATCCTTGTGTCAATCTATCCTCAACTATTGTATCGTTAGTTGGGGACCGGCATGCACCGGACATCTGATAAAATTGGAACGAGCTCAAAGGGCCATCCTAAAGGTAGCCTACAAGAAACCGTACAGACATCCAACAGACCTTCTATACGCGGAATGTAAGCTTCTAAGGGTTAGACAGCTGTTCATTTTGGCTTGTATCCTTCGCTTCCACAAAACTTCGACTCAAAATGTAATTCAATCGAAAAGGTCCCAGCGATTAAAAATGTGGCAAACCCCTGCTACACGGACACAGTTTGCCCACAGGGCGATCTCATTTCTTGGCCCATACATGTACACAAATACCAATAAAACCCTTAACATCATTGACTGCACTAGACACTCGTGCAAAAGAAAAGTCACTGAATGGCTTCAAACTCTAAACTACCCCCAAACAGAAGACGTTTTAAAAGTATGTAGATAACAGAACACAACTCGCACCATGCAAGACACCAACAATCATCAGTCATGCATACATACGACCAAACACCCCTCCACTCATGACCCTTCACGTACACACACTCAAACGCACCCTCTCACACACAGACACACCCTCACCCACACACACCCTCACCCACACACCCTCATCCACACACACCCTCACATACACACCCACCCTCATCCACACACACACCCTCACATACACACCCACCCTCTCAGTCACACTTACACACAAACGCGTACTATTTTTATCTTACTCTCTAGCCCCCACAACACAGGGAATCCTAGTGTGGGGTGCTAGTGCACTACATCAGCACGATCTGATAAACTCGTTCTCTTTGTTTTATAATTTAATTATATAGTATAAGTCTACACCCACATGCAAGCTCGTGCATTATTGTACATTTACATGTACCTTAAACTCCAATAAATAATTTATTTATTTATTATTTATTATTAATATCCAATAAAAAATCCAGACCGAAAAGCGTTATCCAGAAATTGACGAAAAATGGGGGTTTCCAAAAATGCTCAGCCCGATTTTTCTTGTCATTATGAACAGACTATCATATTAAAACTGCTTCTCAAGATTTCCAATAAAAAATGCAGGCGAAGCACATAAATATCAAATAGGTAGAGTTGTATTCTAATATTTCTAATCAACGCGGCGGTGCATGCGCCACTGCGCGCGGATCGCTACTGCGGCCGATTAACAACCTTATTCCTATTACAGTACAGAACAGCGGGAACGCGGACGAGAAATTGGACGGAGCGGAGGAGATATTTGGAGATGGGATTCTGTTGTCTACTCATATACAAATAAGGTTAATTGTAGATTAACTCTTTACCAAAGTCCAGTAAAGATCCATGCGGACAAGCGTTTTCTAGAAATCGACGAAAAATTAGAGTTGAGAAAAATGCTACGTTCGATTTTTCTTATCATTATGAACATACTTGTAATAAACGAGAGGTTATTAAATCAAACAGCTGATAGGATGACTCGAACAGAACTGATTTATTTATATTGAAAGTACCCTCATTACAACATCTCCTTTCTTATGACAAACTTAAGAAAGTTAAAAGTAAACAAAATATAACATGCATCAACTATGTCTAACAATTATTTTAGTTGTTAACTTTAGATCTCTTACATCATCAATGCTTTTATTTCAAAAGTATTTGATAAGTAGCTATTTAAGTATATTACCTTTTTAACTTATTGAATATATTACTTTAACATGCAATTCATAATTAACTGTTTTATTTATATATATGATTATTCTATCTATTCTATTATTTAAGTGCCATATCGTTTACCCGAACGAGTGTAGCGATCATAATTAGAACCTTGGCAACGATTTGATAACTGATGTTGCTGTGTAATAGTTTCTCCATCACTATCTAATTCATTATAAAATCTATCAAAATGATTATTTTTATTATATGAACCTTGTGCAGATGTGTTTAGGCTCGTTCCTGGCGTTTTCATGATCTGTTGCCTATTCCTGCGATATCGGCCGCCGTCCGGTGTACTCACCCAGTAGGAGCGCGGCTCGGGCGCGGCGGCGTCCACTCGCGCGCGCACCCAGCGCGCCCGCCCGCCCCCTAGCGCGCCCGCTCGGTTCGGCTCGCGAATACGCACCTGCTCACCGTCACGCAACGGCGCCAAAGCCCTAGAGCCCTGGTCGTAGTGTTTTTTTGTTATTAGCGTCTTTTCTGAGCGTTTTTTATGTAATTCGTTTTTTTCAGGTAAGTGTGGTTCTAATAGATCAGTTTTAATTGGTAACCTGGTATTTAATCTTCTGCCCATCAGCAACTGGGCAGGAGAATACTCTTCCCCCGTTATGGGTGCACTACGGAAATTTAATAGCGCCAAGTAAGGATCTGTGTTATCGGTTCGGGCTTTCATCATGAGATTTTTTACAGTTTGCACGTTTCTCTCAGCGAGGCCGTTCGACTGTGGGTAATGGGGCGAGCTAGTGACCTGCTCAAACTCCCACTGCTGGGCGAACTTTTTAAATTCCTCGGCAACAAACTGTTGTGCGTTGTCTGAAATTAGTTTTTGTGGAATTCCGTGACGTGCAAATATGGATTTCATTTGACGTACCACGGTCCCGCTCTTAATATCATTAAGCGTGGAAACTTCAACATATTTAGAATAGTAATCCACGACGAGCAGATAGTATTTGTCTTTGATCTGGAATATGTCTGTGGCCAGTACCTGCCATGGCCTGTCTGGCTGTGCGTGCGGGGCGAGCGGCTCGCGCGGCTGCGCCGCCCTGCGCTCGGCGCACACGTTGCAGGCGCGCACCACGCGTTCGATGTCGGCCGCCATGCCGGGCCACCACATCACGTCTCGAGCCCGACGCTTACACTTGTCGATGCCCATGTGCCCTTCGTGTATTCTGCTCATCATCTCACCTCTTAGACTTGTCGGTATGACCACCTTATCGCTGCGAAACACAATACCTTCCACCAGATGTAGTTCATCTTTTACCTCCCAATATGGTTTCGCCCTTCCGTGCACCAAGTTCTTTGTATGTGGCCACCCTTTATTGTATAGCTCTATCACTATGTTCAAGGCCTCATCCGCCTGCGAAGTATCTTTGATTAATTTTAATTTGTCACTGCTAAAGTTAACATTATTTATTAATGTATTTATATGTAATGTTACCATATTTTGTATGCATTGGTTCTCGTCTATCGCTTCACAGGTATTGGTACGTGATAACGTATCGGCCACGTACATCAGCCGCCCAGGAACATAGCAAATATTCAATGTGTATCTCTGCAAACGTAGTAGCAGTCGCTGAAGTCTCGTAGGTATATCATTAAGTGGCTTTTTAAATATCGCCTCAAGTGGCTTGTGGTCTGTCTCCACCACAACCTGTGAATGACCATATACAAACTGATGGAATTTGCTGCATCCGAACACTATGGCGAGCATCTCCTTCTCTATTTGTGCCCACCGCGATTCCGTGGGGGTGAGTGTCCGAGCCGCAAAAGCCACTGGCCGTCCACCCTGAAGGAGACAGGCACCGAGTCCTCGCGAGCTGGCATCCACGGATACTGTAACTGCCGAATTAGGATCATAGTACCTTAGGGTCGGTGCCTTAGCTATATGTTTTTTTACAGCTTTAAATACTTTATCATGTGTCTCATGCCATTCGAATGTAACATTCCCTTTCAATAACTCTCTCAATGGCTCCACCAGCTCTGCGTAATTGGGTATAAACCGTGATATGTAGTTAGACATACCCATAAACCTTTCCAACTCTTTCTTATCCTTTGGGGCAGGAATTCTTGTTATTGTTTCTACTCTCTCTGGATCCGGTCGCATTCCTTCCTCGTCGAATATATGACCTAAAAACTTTACCTTATTTGTCGCCAGAATACACTTACTTTTATTAAACCGTACACCATTGTCGGCGGCTCGCTGCAGGACCTCCTTCAGTCTGTCATCGTGCTCAGCTTTCATTCTACCATGGACCAAAATATCATCAATGTATATTTCTACTCCCTCCTTTGCGAACAGTTTATACATTATATTGTGAAAAACTTCAGAGGCGCTGCATATACCAAACGGTAACCTCAAAAATCTATATCTGCCGAACGGCGTCGCAAACGTGCAGAGTCGCGAGCTGGCCTGGTTCAGGGCCACCATATAAAAGCCCTTGCTGGCGTCTAGCACTGAAAAGTATTTTGAACCTGAAATATTGACGCTGATATCATCAAGAGTGGGCAGTTGAAAATGACTGCGTTTTATCGCCCTATTTAAGTGTTGTGGGTCTAGACAGATTCGTAATTTTCCATCAGGTTTTTCTACCAGTACAATATTAGACACCCAATCTGTCGGCTCCTCGACTGGAGAAATAATATCCAACTGCTGTAGACGCTCCAACTCCTCCCGCAGGCGAGGTTTCAATTTTATGGGAATCTTTCTAGAGCCTCTTACTACGGGAGGCACTGTTTCGTCAATCACCAGCCTATGCTCGCCAGGAAGTCGCCCGATCCCTTCAAAAACGTGACTATAAACTGTAAACAAATCGTTGCCACGATTCTCCAAAACTTCATTTATTCTCATAATTAAGTTTAATTTTACGCAAGCCTCTCTAGACAACAAATTTCCACAATTAATATTTAATACATAAATTTTCTGATTAATCGATATATTTTTGTAATTTAAATTAGCCGTAAAGTATCCAGCTACAGGTAAAGTCTGTTTACTAACCTCTCTTAGTACAATCTCCGTGCGCTTCAACGTTTGCTTACAAAATCCTGATTCAACATAACTACACATCGACATAACACAGGCATCTGCACCACTATCTAACTTAAACTTAATCGGTATATTATTTACTTGAATCGTTTCGCACCAACTCTTAATATCCATAGAATTAATTTCTATACCGTTTATAATCAACTCCTCCTCATTTTCCTCTTCACTATGACGATACAACTCGCGCACATAATTTCCCGAGCGACAACATTTAGCATAATGCCCCCTCTTGCCACACTTAAAACAACTTACGTTATACGCCGGGCATCTACCATTCTCATGCACAAAATCACAATTCAAACACCGTCGTTGTTGCTGTGGCGCGCGCGCTTGCGCAGCCGCTTGCGGCCCGCGCGCTTGCTGCGCATTCCAGCTGGCGGCGGCGGCCGGGCGCGCGCGGCCCGGCCGGCCTCCGCCCGCACGGAGCGGCGCGATGTCGGCCGCCTCCGGGCTGCTTCCGCCGGCCGCGGGCGCTCCTCTCACCACTGCCGCTTGCTGAATTGCCGCTTCGGTCGTACGACACCACGTACATGCTTCCTCTAATTTCAACTCTTTTTTGCGTAACATTCTCTCACGAAGTTGTACGTCATTTACCCCTGTCTCTTAAAATGCCAAAATTACACGATTTGCTTCGGATTTTCAATGCTGCTAAGTACCTCTCGAACTTGTCATCGCTTTGGTAACACTCAAAGAACATGTGCCTCTCGTAATTAATATTCGCTGGATTACACCTTTCTTCGAACTTATCACATAGGACTTCGTAGTTATCTTGTTGATCCACCGTAAAATCCAATTCTTCGTATATGTCCCGCCCACATTTTCCTATTGTATGTAGAAACAAGGCACATTTTTCTCGACCGTTGGTTTTATCCCGTCCCGATGCTATTAGAAACCAACCAGTCAAATGTTTTTTTCCAATCTCGCCAGTTATCCGACATGTTGCCTGTCTCGGACAATGGCGGCGGTTGCTGTATCGGCGCACTCGCGTTATTATTACTATTTGCCATTTCGCACAATGTATTTTGTTATTAGGACACTCAAACTATTTATTTGTTCGTTTATAACACTATGACAAACAATTTTCAAAACTAAACAACACCTGACACCATGTAATAAACGAGAGGTTATTAAATCAAACAGCTGATAGGATGACTCGAACAGAACTGATTTATTTATATTGAAAGTACCCTCATTACAACAATACTTACGATCTTAGTCGAACTGTTCTTCAAAGTCAAAAGTCAATTTATAATAAACCTTATTCCTATACAAGTAGAAAATATCTATCGCATCGGTAACGTGGACTGGAAGTCGAACAAATATTTTGGAGATAATAATAAATAATTTGGGATTCTGTACTCTACAGTTATACGAATAAGGTTTTCGTTTAGGTTAACTCGTTACCGAGTGGTGAAAGCTCGACCGACCTACGCCAACATACACAAAACCATTCTAATCTAGCCCGTACCATCGGCGCATAAGTACGACAACATTTCAAGGTTAGTACGGACATAGCAAAACAAATGGTAACACTTGCAGTATGATTGCAACTGTTACGACGCAGATAATAAGGACGGTTCAAAGTGTTACACTTGATCTGATTTGGAATGTTTTAAGTAAGCTCGACCGACACAACAGTACCTACGCCAACATACACAAAACCATTGTATTCTAGCCCGTATCATCGGCGCATAAGCGCAACATGTCAAGTCAAGGTTAGTACGGACAAAAGCAGATCAATAGTAACACTTTCAGTGCGATTTCAACTCTTACGACGCAGATAGATAGATAGATTAGAGCGGTCCAAAGTGTTACAACTTGATGTGTTTTTATGTGTACTTACTAGGTACCTACTACGTGGAATGTTTAAGTAAGCTCGACCGAGACGATAGTACCTACGCCAACAAACACAAAACTATTGTAATCTAGCCCGTATCATCAACGCATAAGTACGACAACATATGTCAAGGTTAGTACGGACAACGGCAGAACAATGGTAACACTTTTTTTTCGCCGTGGGATCTCGTTTGGAGTGGACGTGCGTGTATCAAATTATTTCTTAAAATTATAATTATCTGTTATATAAAATCCTACTGTATTGTGATATTATTAGAATCAAAATAGATTATCAGTCAATAAGTGATTCAGCGGAACGGTGCGCCGCGCCGTGCAGCATGCGATCGGACCCCCCTCACCCCCTCGAGTAACAAAGACAGCTTGTTATTTTTCAACTCGCTCGCACATCGACTACGGGTACCTTTGCGTGCGGCATAGGTCTTATTACTTACGTCATACTGACGACTACAGCTAAGCAAATTTAAATTCTACACTTGTACGATGAGCGTGAGACATTCACCTACTAATATGTCATCGCAACTGCAACCACAATAATCTACAAGTGAGGGTGATCTGCCTAATATACCTACTAACCAAATTCCAAACACAATTAATATAAAATACAAAATAAAACAAAATACAGAACAAAAAAAAATTATAATAATAAAATTTTTTTAGCTAAGGATCGAACCCGGAACCGCGTGCACGGGAGGCGACCGCTCCAGCCACTAGACCAATTCGTCCGCTGTTTAGCGCGGCCAAATTACCAAGCATATCTCATGCACCAGCGTGAGACATGAACGGAACGCTCCGTCTAGATTTCGACAAAATTGCAAGTAATCTAGTACAAACAGATTCCCAGCTCTCTTAATACACCTACTTCGGTATAAATGAGTTCAGAGTTTATGCTCAAATAAAATTCAAAGATAATTACAACAAAATGTTTGATAAAATACTAACCAAATTCGAAACACAATTAAAATACAAAATAAAACACGAAACAAATTACAAAACAAAAAAAATATTTAGCTAAGGATCGAACCCGGAACCGCGTGCACGGCAGGCGACCGCTCCAGCCACTCGACCAATACGTCCGCTGTTTGGCGTGGCGAAATTACCAAACACTATCTCATGCACCAGCGTGAGACATGAACGCTCCGTCTAGATTTCGACAAAATTGCAAATAATCTAGTACATATTCACAACAGGGGCGTTTCTTAAAGCTGGAAATAACATAAAAAACACTAAGCGCCCAATTAAGTTAAAGACACTCTAAAGGAATCTCTGGGTTATTTTATCCTAGACCCCGTGTCGCGAAGAAAACACACACTATATACTCAACTTATACAAGGCAATACGCATATTACATTTACTGCGTTCGTATGTTTCGAAACGATGACGATAATTGTTCGTAACCGAGCCATAAAATTATATTTTTTTTATCTACGACGCCATTCCAATTCCATTCGCATTGTGTGCAGCAATTGTTTGTTTTCAATAAATGAAATTAAGCCAGATAATCGTTTAATTCACAAAACAAAATGGTCCTTCAACCGCTACGATGAATATTTTCATCGTCAAAAGAAATCAGTGTGGAATCAGTGCGCAAAAAAGTCCAAAAGACGCCGCGTGACAACACGCGTCGTCCGGCCGGCCGGCATATTTTCGGCAGATAAGTTGTGACGCGACAAAGTTTTACTTTTCGTCAACGTGCAATTGCAATCCTCACCAGCTCAATCTCGTTATTTTGTGCAACGTTAGACCACATGTCAGACAGTGATTCTGACAACTCGCTGTTCGAAAAAGCGACACAACCTCAAAGTGACCTTGAAAGTCACTCGTCGCAAAACAGCCAAGATCTACAACAAAACGCTGCCAGTGACGCCAAAAGGAGCATGGCCGAATTGAGGAGACTTATTTCAATGCGCGGCAACGCCAAAGGCTGGATAACTCGCACAGAAAATTACTTGCAAACGACTCGGGATCTCACAACCGAAATTTTGCAAGTCAAAGAGGAAAGATTAAAAGAAGTTTTCGATACTTACCAAGAGAGTAACTTGAGCATTCAACAATTAGACCCTGAGGACAAAGAAAATCTAGGGGAAATAGAAGACAAGTACTGCAATATCTTAGCTACGATCCGCAAAAGGCTAAGCGAACTTCACCTATCATCGGAGCATAGTCCCAAAGGAGACCTAAATGTCAGTCAAATAATGGAGAAGCCGAGCATAACAAGAATTCCAAATGTCTCTATACCGGCATTCAGTGGTGCCAATATGATGGAATACCGACCATTCATCGATATGTTCACATCTGTGATACATAACCACACAGGGTTGTCCTCGGTGGAAAAGCTATACTACCTCCGGTCATACTTATCAGGTGAAGCATTATCTCTTATAGTAAATCTTCCTCTTACTAATCAAAATTACAGTGAGGCACTAGAAATTGTAAAAAAAAGGTACGATAACAAGCCTAGAATTATCTCCCATCACATAAACAATATTTTGGACTGTCCAACTATAAGTAGGGGCACATCACAAGCTTTACGAGCATTTCACTGCCAAATTAATCAAAATCTTACTGCCTTACGCAACTTAGAAGAGCCCATCGATCATTGGGATTCGATCCTGACATGTGTTCTCATAAAAAAGTTAGATTCTATTACTAACAGAGCCTTTCAATTAGAGATTGACTCTGAGCAGTCTTTAAAGCTCAGCACACTGTTAGATTTTTTGGAAAAAAGAGCTTCTGCTTTAGAATTGGTTGTCGAGCAGCAGCGGCCCGCTAAGGTGGCTGCTTTGGTTACTAACAAAACAGACCAACAAAAATCCGTCAAGCAATGCGATTTCTGCAGCACAGGTTCTCATAAACTCTTCTTGTGTCCAAAATTCAAACTAGCCACACCTACAGACAGACTACAATTCGTAACAAATAACAAATTGTGTGACATATGCCTGAACACACATAAAGGCAAGTGTAAATTCCACTTTAAGTGTGATACTTGTAAGAGGGCTCACAACTCTTTATTACATGTAAATGATGGAGATCAAGTTTCTTTGGTAACAAATATGGCTACAAAAAATGTACTGTTGCCGACTGTCAAAGTTAACTTGATAAAAAAGGATGGCTCGCCAATAATTATCCGAGCACTTCTTGATAGTGGTAGTCAAGCGTCATTTATTAACAAAAGTTTGATGAAAATTGTTGCAGGTCAAATAACAAAAGACAATATTGATATTGTTGGCATAGGTCAAAGTTCAAACAATGTGAATTTATGTATGAGCCTCACTGTACATTCATGTGTTTCAAAATATAGCACAAAGGTAGATTGCTGTGTAGTAGAAAAAATAACCAAGCGACTGCCTCAATACAGTATTGACTTAAATAAATTCACTATTCCGCAGCATATCAGCCTAGCTGACGATGATTTCAATAATCCGGATAATATCGACATGTTACTCGGTGCTGATATATTTTTTCAGGTGTTGCTATGCGGCAGATACTCAGCTTCGTCAGCTGGCACATACCTGCAGAATACACAGTTTGGTTACGTGGTCGGTGGTAACCTACCACACTCTCCAGTATCAAGGTCAGACAAAAAATGTTTTCACTCTTTTAAATGTGAATGTATCAGAGAGGTCAAACTAGATAGAGCGCTCCAGCGCTTTTGGGAGTGCGAAAGCGTTCCAGAAGTGTACACAGAGTGTTCTACTGAACAAAATTTAGCTGAAAGCATTTTTCAAGACTCTATTAAGCTTGAGGACAATAAATTCACTGTTGCCTTACCTCTTAAGCAAAAATTATCTGACGTCGACCTCGGAGACTCATTCACGGTGGCACATCGCCGCTATACTAGTCTTGAGAAAAGGCTGGCCAAACAACCTGTGGTTTTTAAACAATATAAAAATTTCATAGACGAATACATAGAACTTGACCATGCAGAATATATAGACCTCTCAAGCTATGATTTAACTTCAGGTTCAGTTTACTTCCTTGCCCATCATCCTGTCATAAGGGAGGACAGCAAAACAACAAAACTTAGAGTAGTTTTCGATGGTGGGATGAAATCATTAAAGGGTGTAGCAATAAATGACATCCTACTTAATGGTCCAGTGGTACAAAACAGTTTGTTTAACATATTACTTTTGTTTCGATTAAACAAATACATAATAATATGCGATATTAAACAGATGTTCAGATGTATACAGCTGGACAAACAATATTGTTCTCTGCAAAACATACTATGGAGAGCAAATCCGTCAGATCCCATTCAATGCATTAGATTAAAAACAGTCACATATGGACTAAAATGTAGTTCATACCTTGCTACACGCTGTTTAGCAGAGTTAGCAGAGCGATATAATGAGAAGTTTCCTATGAGTACAGCTGCTTTACGTTATAATACATATGTCGATGACGTCATCCACGGTGTGGATTCTATTCCTGACCTGATGGAACTAAAAAATCAGCTGATTGATCTCCTAAAGTTAGGTGGCTTCCAACTCCATAAATGGGGATCCAACGAAGCTCAAGTGTTGACTGACATTCCAACTAACTTGCAACATCTGAACGAAGTCGATATTGGCAAGGGCAACACCTGCATTAAAACCCTCGGGGTTACCTTTGATATTGATTCAGATTCCTTCAAGTTCTCTTGTTCGTCAGAGAAAACTCCAGTAGTCAACACGAAGAGGCAAGTACTAAGTCTCATTAGTCAATTTTATGACCCTCTAGGTCTAATGGGCCCCATCTCTGTTAGCGCAAAATTTATTATGCAACAGCTGTGGCTAAACAAGCATGGCTGGGATACTCAACTGCCGGACGATTTATATGAAGTATGCAATACGTTTTTAAAAAACTTACATACTATGTGTCCTGTCATAGTACCTAGGCACATCGATATTTCTAATGTCGCTCATGTAGAGTTAGAAGGCTTTGCAGATGCGTCAAACAAGGCCTATGGTTCCTGCTTGTATATCAGATCCGTTTCACACGATGGCCAGGTGTCAATGAATTTAATTTGTACTAAATCGCGAATAAGTCCTGCAAACAAAGAACTTAGTACACCAAGGCTAGAACTGAATGCGGCCCTGTTGTTGGCCAAACTTACATGCAGTGTCCATAAGGCATTGTCTATCAAAGAAGATATGAAAGTTGTTCTTTATTCAGACTCACAGATTGTTTTGTCATGGTTAAAAACCAACGTAGTCCTTTTAAATACCTATGTTGCAAATAGAGTCAAACAAATAGTAGAATCATGCAATGATTATCCATGGTGCTACATAAACTCACCTAAAAACCCAGCAGACATCTTATCCAGGGGTTCTGAGCCCAACATGCTTTCATCAAATTCTCTGTGGTGGCACGGCCCAACCGATATGTTGGTGCCAGAATATAAGCATGAGGAATACAAAAACAACAATTCTGAAAGCTTACCTGAATTAAAGGTCAATGTGTTCATTAATACTACCACCCATGAGGAATTGCCAATATTTTCCAAATTTTCAGACATCAATAAATTAAAAAGGGTAATCGCCTATGTCTTGAGATTTTGCAATAATTCAAAAAAATCCAGTTTTATTAAATATTCTGGTCAATTAAATCCTGATGAATTAAATAAATCAATGTTAATAATAATCAGGCATGAACAAAACAAGCATTTTCAAGATGATATTTCATCACTAAAAAAGGATAAATGCACAAAGGGACAGCTAAGCACTCTGTTTCCCTTCCTAGACTCAGATGAGATTTTAAGAGTGGGCGGTAGGCTACAACAATCAGACTTACCATTTTACATAATCTTGCCTAAAAAGTCAGAGATTACCAAACAGATCATATGGAATGAGCACATTAAACTATTTCATGCAGGTCCCAAGTTAGTACAGGCTAGCTTATGCCAGCACTACTGGATAATCAGTGCAACTCGAGAAATAAAAGGAGCATTGTATAAGTGTGTAAAGTGCGCAAGGTTAAAGGCTCAAGCTGCTGAGCAACTGTTTGGCTCACTTCCTGCGGAACGTGTCACTGCTACCAGACCGTTCCAGACTGTAGGCATAGACTTCTGTGGTCCATTGCAAATTAAACAATCTCGTATGCGAAGTGTGATCACAACTAAAGGATATGTGTGTGTGTATGTATGTTTCGTAACTAAAAGTATACACGTCGAATTGACCTCAGATTTGACTACTGAATCATTTTTAGCAAGCTTCAAAAGGTTTATTTCACGTAGAAATCTACCATCACAAATATTTTGTGACAATGCAGCTACATTTAAATCAGCTAAAAATCAATTACAGGAACTCTATGAGTTACAGAACTCCAGGCATCATCAGGACCAGGTCACTAGGTACTCAGCCAATCTTGGAATAAAATTTCAATTCATACCTAGCTACTCACCTGTGTTTGGTGGCCTCTGGGAGGCTGGAGTCAAGAGCCTTAAATACCATATGAAAAGGGTAATAGGTCAAGCCAATTTGACATACGAGGAATTAAACACTATTATAGTACAAATAGAGTCGATTTTAAATTCCAGACCACTCACACCAATTTCTTCAGATCCAACAGACTTATCGTATCTCACAGCCGGGCACTTCCTGACCGGAGCTCCTTTGAACACTTACCCTGAACAAGACATGAGTAAAATCCCTACAAATAGGTTGTCCTTTTGGAATCGCTGTACTCAAATATACCAATCATTTTGGAAGGTATGGTCCAGACAATACCTGGTCCAACTGCAATGCAGACCTAAATGGAAACATGAGCAGCCTAACATTAAAGTAGGGACCTTAGTTTTGCTCATCGAAAACAACACTCCTCCCTTATCATGGACAATGGGTAGGGTTGTCAAAACAATTCCAGGGAAAGACGGTAGAGTCAGAGTTCTAGAGATAAAAACTCAAAGAGGTACTTACCTTCGATCAGTAACCAAGGTGTGTATTTTGCCGGTAGATACATAAGTAGATAATGCTTCACTTGAATGTGTACCAAATAAAATAAGTTTCTAATTTACTGTACAAGACTTGTAAGTTCAGTATTATTTTACTATTGTTAATAATAATAGGGACTTATATTTAACATAGTTATTGTAAGCGATATTTCTTTGGCTTTCTTACAATAAACTATAACTATTTAGTTTAATTTAGAGCCACAAAATTTGTAATTCAATTAAAATCATACTTTACTTAAATTAAACCTTAAGATTGTATAATTACAAATAACCTCATTTGCACAATGTAGTAATGAGCTACTTGTGACTTTAAGCTCTCACATCGTAGGCCATGATGCATAGCGTATGTGGGGTCATACACTATGATGCCAAGATGACTGAGCAGGTATATAGGTACCTTTAACCCTATGTACCATCAAACCCCAAACAAGCAAACTTTTAGTTCTTATATCGTAGGCCAAGATGCATAGCGTATGTCATACACTGTGATGCCAAGATTAGGTATAAAGTTAACTTTAACACTATGTGTCATTAAAAACCTAAGCAAACCTAGCGTTATATCTACGCTTCAATTGTAAAGGCAAACTTAGCGTCATATCTACGCTTTAATTGTAAAAATGAACGAAGATTATTTCATGTTAAATTTAAGAGCTCATTTAAGGTCTATAATTAAATTAAGACATACTTATGTGTTTACTTCATAATGCTGTATAGTATAGAGCTCAACAAATAAGATTTATTTCTTGCTTAGTTAACTATAATTAACTATGTAAAGATCTATTGCATGCGCTCATAAATAGAGTGACTGTAAATTGTAATTCCTAAAAATGCTTAGGATTAATAAGTTGATAAGTCAAGTGTGAACTAAATTTGTAGAATTACTTAAGTATCACTTAAACTTTGTTAAAATCAAACAACTTTGTTAGTAAAAGTTGCATTTTTGATTAATAGTCATACATAACATATGCAACCATTTAATTAGACAGTAGTCAGTTATTCAGTGTCATAAGGTTTCAATGCTTGTTGGATTGTGATTTCCTCACAACATTTGTTCAGCGTTCACAAATTAAAACTAATTAAATAACAGTATTGTCTGTATTATAATATTGTACAAAGATTAATATTGTGTAATTTGATATTGTTTGCATAAGATTAAAACAAATTGTCAAAATTAGCCTAACATTGCTTGTTTAAGTAAATTTTGCTAAAATTTAATGAAAATGTTACTAAATTATTCTAAAAATTTATTGGCGGCAATTATGTTCGTAACCGAGCCATAAAATTATATTTTTTTTTATCTACGACGCCATTCCAATTCCATTCGCATTGTGTGCAGCAATTGTTTGTTTTCAATAAATGAAATTAAGCCAGATAATCGTTTAATTCACAAAACAATAATAATAATTAAATTGCGAAAACATACATACATACGTATAGTACGGACAACAGCAGATCAATGGTAATACTCGCTCGCATTCGCACGATTTCAACTCTTACGACGCAGATAATAAGAACGGTACTTAGTCCAAAGCGTTGACCTTCTGTTAGCTGTACCTACCAACCTACTTGAAGAAACTCGCCCGCCGCGCGACCGTTTTTCGACGCCACTTGCCCGCCTCGGGCCCCGCGCTGGCCTGCGCTTGATAGGTATTTCGAAATAATGGTGTTCCGCCTGGATATTTTGTTGGATCCTTTGAAATCAGGTTCTTTTTGGGTATCTCATTACAATTGTAAAAAATATCTGATAGAGTAATTTTCCAGAGATAGTTAAAGACAAGTTCTCTATAATGAATTGTTTCATTTGGATTTTTTTTTGGATGTTCGTACTTATACTAGAAATAATAATTTTAGAAAATACTAGGAATTCAATGGAATCCATCAAGCGACCACTTTTCCTACTCATTTTCAGACAGCTTTAATGTGGAATTTACAAAACGATCAATCCTTTCGATAATTGCTCGAATCTTTGATCCCCTCGGATGGATATCGCCTCTCGTATTTGCAGCCAAATTGCTGCTACAAGAAATGTGGCGTCTCAATCTGTCATGGGATGAACCCATTCCCCGCCATCTCGCGAAGCAATGGCATGTCATTGCTGCTAACTTATCTGACTTACAACAGATCAAGTTACCTCGGATGATTATGTCTCCAGATCCTATTCAGATTCACCTGGTCGGATTCTGTGACGGCTCGTCTAAGGGATACGGTTGTTGTGTCTATTTTTGTGTCGTTACACCGCAGGAAACTAAGGCAAGCCTTCTGATAGGAAAATCAAAGGTAGCACCGTTGAGAACCACAACCGTGAACAGACTGGAACTGTGCGCTGCAGTTCTGTTAGCTCGTGTGCTCAGTCATATGTATTGTTTACTGAAAAACAAAATATCCATAGACTCTGTTGCAGCCTACACTGACAGCAGCACAGTCTTGTCCTGGCTTCACGCGCAGCCACATCTACTGAAGATGTACGTTGCTAACCGTGTCGTACAGATAACAGACCAAGTCGAGGCAGATCAATGGTTTCACGTGTCAACCAATGACAATCCTGCTGACTGCTGCAGTCGCGGGGTAACATGTGCAGAACTTGCTGAACACCATTTGTGGTGGACTGGGCCCTGTTGGCTCACTCGGCCTCCCAGTGAGTGGCCATCTCAGAAGGTCCTAGTACCGAATGAGGAACTGCCAGAGTTAAAACCTTCTATCAATCAAACCTTGTTAACAAATGAAGAACAAGACTTATTCCTCTCTGAGTCGATTTCGAAGTTTTCTTCATTCAACAAATTACAAAGAACTTTCGCTTGGTGCTTACGTTTCATCAATAATTCAAAGTTAAAACACGACAATCGTGTCCTTGGTCCGTTATCTACTAGTGATTTGGATAACTCACTAGTCACCTTGGTTAAATGTACCCAGCGTTCACATTTCGCCAAAAAACTCGATCAAATCAAAGTTAACACGCCGTGTGTCAAGTCAGTTCAAAGGCTGTCACCTTATATTGACCACGTCGGTCTTTTGCGAGTGGGGGGTCGCCTCAGCAATGCAGGCCTGCCCCATGGAACTGCGCATCCTCTTCTTTTACCAAAATCATGCCATTTATCACAATTGATTGTGGATTATTTTCATTTAAAATATTTCCACTGCGGTCCCAGAACCCTTCAATCTCTTATTCAAAGAAAATTTTGGATATTAGGAGCGAGGTTAGCCATACGTTCTCGTTTATCCAAGTGCGTCGTGTGCTTTAAAGCAAAACCGATTCCATGTCAGCCTATTATGGGAAGTTTACCGGCTTCACGTCTTCAACCAGGAAGATGTTTTCAAGCTACGGGAATAGACTTCGGCGGTCCTTACTTGCTCAAGGAAAGTAGGTTTATGGTGCGACTTAAACGCTTATCCTTCTAGAAATATCCTATCCATGAACTTTCCACTCCTGTTTTGAAATTCAAACTTGGTCGCGCCCGACGCGACACCAGCGCCAGAGTTACGCTGAACAAACTACTACTCAAATGATGGCCGCCGCGTAAAGCACGGGAAAACTTTGGCTCCTGTTAATCGTGGTAAAAAACTAGACGAAAGTGGAGTATTTCGTGATTAGAGCCTGTGTAGGACGTCCTGGACTCTTGTGTCAACCTGTTTAGTGCTGTGCGTGCGAGGAATTGGCAAGGATCGGGAGACTCTTGGTGTGCCAGCGTCATCAGCTTATCCCAAGTAAGATTCCCTCCTTTCTGACCTAGCTTTAAGTGCGGCACTTGCTCTCTGCTGTGGGTTCGCAGGATTACAACGTCTCCTTCCAGGTGAAACGAGAACCAGCTCGATTTGCTCGTTGAACGACCTGGTAATATCAAAATAATAATATAAAGTGTGTGTAAAAGCCACAAGATTTCACCACCAAAAATATTCAATGTCGAGAGAGGTAACGCAGAGCAAAAATGCAAAACAACGTGCAAATGCAAACGCCGAAAACAACGTCCCAACAAAATAAGCGAGCGTCTTAAACAAAGAGCGTCGAAAAAATTAACAAACATCGAAAAATAAACGAACGTCGTATAATAAATAAATGAACGTCACTAAATAGCAAACGTGATTCAAAATAAAGTAGTAAACGTCAAAAAGAACGTTACTAATAACAAAGCATGCTAAAAGAAGCGTTATAAAAAATAAACAACTCAAAATAGGAGCTATTACAAGTATAAACTTAAACTTTCACGGTTTGTATACATATTAATTAGATAAAACGGGAATTACCGTGTTAAACATTTATTATTGATGTCTCGATATTTCGACAGCATTGCAGCCATCATGGTCACGAGTAGACTGAAGTCGGTGAGTGTTAAAAGTCAGAAGGGTGACACAAAACGATCTACCCTCTTTCGTGTTCGCTGACTGCGTTGAGAAAAGTTGTTGATATTTGCAGGTACCCCCATTTTGCAAAAAGAACTAATTATGTCCGCTCGTTTGCACGCACTCGCCTTTGTGCCTCGTTTACATAAGTCGATCACTGGATTCCAAGTTTTTGACAACAGAAAACCATCGTCGCGATTGAAATTTCTGTATTTCTTTATTTCAATGGCCTCGCGTACTAATCTGGGAACATAATGGCGTTCTGTCGATAATACTTTTGGATTGTGAAGTTCAATCCAGTGATTAGGGCCCGACTCTAACAAATGCTGTGCTACGGCTGACTTGTGCGCTTCGTTCTTTCTGACCGCAGCTATGTGCTCCTTAGTCCGGGAGGCGATCGTGCGTTTCGTTTGTCCAATGTAGGAACTACCACAGCTGCAGTCGACCTTGTAGACGCCAGGTTTTTCAAGCGGAAAAATGTCCTTGGGCGATCTCATGCTTCTCTGTACCTTTGTGTGCGGGGTAAAAACTGTTTCGATGGATATTTTTGAAAGCAGTCTGCCTATTCGGTCTGTTACCCCTCTCACGAAAGGTAGAGACGCCGGCTGTCTGTCAACCCTTATTCGTCTATTTGCAGATGCTCTTGGATTTCTGAACTTCCCATCATATCCATTGTCTCTGAGCACGCCATTCACGTGTGTTAACTCCCTCTCCACGTGGTCCTCGTCACACAGGTCGAAGGCTCGTCTGGTAAGGGATGCAACAACTGACTGCAGGTGTGCGGGATGATGGTGAGAATCAGCATGGAGGTATCTGTCAGTGTGTGTAGGTTTTCTATACACCGAATGGCTCAGAGTGCCGTCAGGTCTGACAACAACTTTCACATCCAGGTATTACACAACTATTACTATTGTTAGTAATCTAGACTTTATCCCTCATGCGGAGCCGGCGACACACACCATGCATGTTCATCGTTTAAATAGTCATCTATCCTGTAATACGCCTTCTTAACAAGTGTTCCTTTAATGAAATTTTTAAATTTCCTCTCTGTCAACGTCGTGACATCTTATTCGCAAACAACAAAGGAAAGACAGGTATGCTAAACCTAAGACACACGACACAGTAATTAATTTATCTTCAATAACACTGACCGAATCTGCGGTGTCCCTTCTTGAAAAAGGTTTAAACTTTGCACCTACTCCGACACGCGTCCCATATGAACAAATCATCGGCAACATCGAGGAAGTTATCAGCAGAAACCGTATTCCTCCGAATGATGCAGAGATAATAAGACAGGAATCGGCGGTCATATTACGTCACGCGCTACCCCCAAAACCAAATATCTCGCAAGAGGAAAGAAGTGCCATGTTTGAACTACGTCGAAATGAAGACATTCTGGTACTTAAGGCAGACAAGGGTAATGCTACAGTAATTATGGATACTGCAGATTACCAGGTTAAAATCCAATCGTTGCTCGAGGATGAAGGGACTTATAAAAAAGTTAATTACAACCCAACTAGCAGAGTCACCCATCAAACAACTAAGATTATCCAAGAATACAAACACCTATTCAATGAGGATGTCCTTAAACGCTTGCTTAGGCCAAGGGTAATGCAGCCGCCAAAATTGTATGGTCTACCAAAAATACACAAAAACCACGCACCCCTGAGACCTATTGTTAGTCAAATTGACTCACCCACGTATGAATTGGCAAAACATGTCGCTAAGACATTGCAGCCACTGGTGGGCAAGACATCATCCTACGTGAAAGACTCCAGACACTTCGTGGATATCATAAGGCAGACCAGGGTTACAGACAGTGACAAGCTGATCAGTTTTGATGTGGAATCTTTATTTACAAATGTTCCCATTTCAGAGTGTTTGAATGTGATTAGCCTGAAACTCCAAGATAACAATACCCCAACTGACATAGTCGTGCTATTGAAACACTGTCTGTCATCGAGTTATTTCATCTACCAAGGAGAATACTACCTACAAATTGATGGTGTGGCCATGGGTAGTCCAGTAGCACCAGTAGTAGCCAATATGTGGATGGAACACTTTGAGGACCTTGCAATGCGCACCGCGCCACCGATACCCATAAAAATGTGGAAACGGTACGTTGATGATGTCTTCGGTGTGCTTGATGGTGACAGTGTAGACATTGAACGGTACCTTAACCACCTCAATTCGGTACACGAAAAGGTTAAATTTACCCACGAAGTCGAAGAAAACCGCTCCCTTCCTTTCTTGGATGTGAAAGTTGTTGTCAGACCTGACGGCACTCTGAGCCATTCGGTGTATAGAAAACCTACACACACTGACAGATACCTCCATGCTGATTCTCATCATCATCCCGCACACCTGCAGTCAGTTATTGCATCCCTTACCAGACGAGCCTTCGACCTGTGTGACGAGGACCACGTGGAGAGGGAGTTAACACACGTGAAGGGCGTGCTCAGAGACAATGGATATGATGGGAAGTTCAGAACACCAAGAGCACCTGCAAAGAGACAAATAAGGGTTGACAGACAGCCGGCGTATCTACCTTTCGTGAGAGGGGTAACAGACCGAATAGGCAGACTGCTTTCAAAAATATCCATCAAAACAGTTTTTACCCCACACACAAAGGTACAGAGAAGCATGAGATCGCCCAAGGACATTTTTCCGCTTGAAAAACCTGGCGTCTACAAGGTCGACTGCAGCTGTGGTAGTTCCTACATTGGACAAACGAAACGCACGATCGCCTCCCGGACTAAGGAGCACATAGCTGCGGTCAGAAAGAACGAAGCGCACAAGTCAGCCGTAGCACAGCATTTGTTAGAGTCGGGCCCTAATCACTGGATTGAACTTCACAATCCAAAAGTATTATCGACAGAACGCCATTATGTTCCCAGATTAGTACGCGAGGCCATTGAAATAAAGAAATACAGAAATTTCAATCGCGACGATGGTTTTCTGTTGTCAAAAACTTGGAATCCAGTGATCGACTTATGTAAACGAGGCACAAAGGCGAGTGCGTGCAAACGAGCGGACATAATTAGTTCTTTTTGCAAAATGGGGGTACCTGCAAATATCAACAACTTTTCTCAACGCAGTCAGCGAACACGAAAGAGGGTAGATCGTTTTGTGTCACCCTTCTGACGTTTAACACTCACCGACTTCAGTCTACTCGTGACCATGATGGCTGCAATGCTGTCGAAATATCGAGACATCAATAATAAATGTTTAACACGGTAATTCCCGTTTTATCTAATTAATATATAAACTTAAAGTTAACAAAGTTATACAAAGGCATAAATTGTTACAATGTAAATTAAAAGTTATTGTTACAATGTAAATTAAATGATACACAAAACATTCTGTGTCATACAAAAGTTTCAAGCTAAGTTGTACAAAATTCAAGTTAAATTATAAATCCAAGGGAAGGGATTTAATAACAAACAAACGTTATTTCAAAGTCCCTACGGAGGGCGCAAATTGTCCTATTATGTTATGGTTGGATATGGTCTTACCATCCATATCATAAATGCAACGGGTTACTGTGGCTTTTCTCTAAGAGATAACCAGAACCGAGTAAAATAAAAGTAAAAAAATTAAGGTATCGGTGCTGTAAAATGAAAATTAAATTTGGAAAATTATATAATTAATAAATAGCACTGACCTTAGTAATAAATCGGGCGCCAGAGAATCCTGACATTCTTAAAGAAAAAGATTAAACAATGACTCAGGATGTAATGTATCATATATTTTATGAACAAAGGTTAAAGGTTACAATAAAATACGTTTATATGAAGCGTTTTATAAAGGAAATAACTAAGGTTTAATTAGAAACTAACCGCTTGGATTTATGTCACACATAAATCTACTTAACTGGTACAATCGAGAAATGCTAAATTTGACAAATAATTTCTTATCAATAAATTAAATTTAAAGTTATATTAATGGTTAAAGATGTTAGTTAATAATAATAATTCACTGAGATTAAACGTTAAAAAAAAGTCTCTGAACAAAAACACGTGGCTCGGTCACTAAAGGTGACTCGGTGACTGCCTAACTCCTTTTCGAGGGTTGAAAATAATAAGAACGGTCTGACCTTGATGTCTCCGAGGTGCTCACGTCATACAGGACGGAGGCGACGCCTCCCGTACCTACCGGACCTATCCCGTAGTGGAATGTCTAGACTTGCATCCTTTTCGAAACAGACCACGAAATGGTGTCGACGAATCAATCCGACCGAAAAATACGGCGATCTGCGATCTTCCGTCTAGGATTCCATCCAGAAGGAGGCGTGGAATTCCATAAAACATCCGAACTTGTCTTGAAAAATTTAAACTATATATATATAAAAAAGGCTGAAAACATCACAAGGGAGTTATCAGAAGAGAGTTCCAATTGGAAAATAAATCGAAATATCGAATAAAAATACAACACGTGTCTACCAACCTTATCGCCTTTTTTATCAATTCAAATCCGAGTAGTCATATTCCCTTTATTTCGAGTTTCTTAGTATGCCATTGGGGTTTGAGATTGAGATTATAAATCTATTTTAATGAAAAATAGCCCATTTGGCTTAAATTAATAATTTTATCGTTCGACCATAATGTTGGCGGCTTGACAGATTAGAATAGAAAGCGAAACGGAAAGTGAAGTTTGCAACAGGTAAACCAAAAAGTTGCCATTAGAAAAAATATAATTTAAAAAACAAATGGGGGTGGGACATGTCGGTTGAGTATCGATTATGTAAATAGGCTAAATTAATATGAATAATCGATATCCAGGCCATAAAAGTTGAAAAAAAAGGAAAGTTAAGAAAAACATAACCTCAAATTTGGAATAAAAGAAACAAACCGTATGTAACGAACTATGTTGTGTTACAGTACAACACAATAGAACACATACGTGAAAAAGGTTTAATCGGTCATACTTTTACAAGAAAAGAAGAGCGGTGTCAAAAAATAGTGATCAAAAACCTACACTTTAGCACACCTAAAGAAGCTATAATTGAAGCCATACAACAAACGGGAAACAAGGTGGTTGGCGAGATTGTAAATGCCCGTAAGAAACAAACCAAGGAGCCATATAATGTATTCTTCGTGAACATAGAACCCAATGAGAATAACAAGTTTGTTAAAAATATAAATTATATATATCATCAGCGAGTAAAATTTTAAGACCCACGAAGGAGCAAAACTGGCGTTGTCCAATGTGTTAGATGTCAACAATATGGTCATACTAAAAACTATTGCATGCGGCCTTACCGCTAAGTGTGCAGGCCAACATAAGACTACGGAGTGTACAAAAGACAAAAATACATCAGCAACATGTGCTCTATGTCAAGGAGATCATCCTGCAAGCTATAAAGGTTGCCAAGTATACCATCAAATTGTCCAGAGAAAATCACAACTACTACAGAAGAAAACAGGCCACAAACAGCAGAATATGGACGATGAAACAGCTAAAACAAAAGAGCAGCCAAAAGGAAACGTGCAGACCCAGCAAACAGCATCCATAACACAATCATACAGTGAAGTATTAAAAGGACCAGTATATGTAAATTATTACCCTCCTTTGTTTGCGCAGTCGGATAAAAGCAACCAAAACCAACTATCTAATAACCTAGATGACCAAAAGTCACAGCCAAACTTCTCCAACGAGAACAAAGACACAAGCCTTAAAGAGCTACAACAATCCATATCAGTATTTCATAAACAAACAGAGAAAATAGATCAACTGGCACATGGGGATACTTATGAACCTTATTAGCACGCTTCTTAATAAGCTACCATGACCACACCGTATACATGAACTCAGCACCGTACTAGAATGTAATAAAATTGATATTATACTCATATCTGAAACGCACCTAAATAATAATAAAGAGTTTACACTTCTAAACTACAAAACTTATTGCACCAATCATCCGGATGGTACTTCACATGGGGGATCAGCTGTTATAATAAAAAGTAACATAAAACACCATGTACGGTGAGATTAGAAAAGATTATCTGCAGGCAACAACCATAACAGTAGAAGACAGAGAGGGACCTATTAATATAGGGATCCCTTTTTTTCGCATAATTTTTTTGTCCTATTTTAATTTAGCATAATGAGTTAGGCATAATGTTTTTTGTCATAATCATATTTTGTCATAATTGTTTTTGGGCATACAATCTAACTAAGCATAATTCTAGTTTGGGCTAATCGTTTTTGCCCTAATTTTGATTTCCATATTGTTTTATGGCATATTGTTTATTCGTCTAATAGATACATAAATAACAAAAGGCATAATTGAAACACACTTTAATAATTTAAATGTATTTATTCATAATGATTGTTTGAAATGAATGTAATGTTTTTTTTTACTATAATTTTCATGCAATATAATTCCTTTCATTTTAAATGTAAATTTTTAGCAATAGCTTGTAAATAGGCAAGTTTTGAAGTGTATTCATTTTTATTGTTGATAATTTTGTCAAGGCGATTATGTTGGTCTGTGTATTTCTTCTTTTTTGTTGGTATTGGTGTTGTATGTATGGTGTATTAGGTAATAGTAGGTTACGGTGCGGCGGGGGTGGCCCTTGGGCCACCCGTAAGCCGCCAACATGATTATTTTATATACAAACAAAAAGTAGGTATTAGGTATATCAGATATAACTTAGGTACCATAGTGTAATAGTAGGTTACGGTGCGGCGGGGGTGGCCCTTGGGCCACCCGTAAGCCGCCAACATGTTTATTTTATATACAAACAAAAAGTAGGTATTAGGTATATCAGATATAACTTAGGTACCATAGTGTAATAGTAGGTTACGGTGCGGCGGGGGTGGCCCTTGGGCCACCCGTAAGCCGCCAACATGATTATTTTATATACAAACAAAAAGTAGGTATTAGGTATATCAGATATAACTTAGGCACCATAGTGTAATAGTTAGTTACGGTGCGGCGGGGGTGGCCCTTGGTTTAATTTTTGTTTTTAAAACTTCAGGAATATATTTTTCGGCGACTAATTAATATGATTATTACAATTATGTTTTAATATCATTGTGGGAAAGTTTAGGAGTACCTGGGAGAATTCCTTCGGAGTGGCTGCGTTCGGTCTCCACCGTCCGCACAAGAGTTAAAGATGAAAATTTATGATCACAGCACTGATTTGTTCACAAAAATGAATGCACTTTTGATTGTATGGCGTTTTGAGAGTTTTTGAGAATTTTAGAGCGCGCGCGCGGATTTGCGGTTTTCGTCGATATTTGACAGATCTCGATTCTCGACTGTTCTGTACACAGGGTCGAGGACGAATTGCGGGGTGCGGGGTGCGGGGAAGGATTGATGAATGGATGAGTGAAGGAACAGTGTCCATAGAGTATAAAGAGTTATGCGTGAGTGAGTGAGTGAGTGAAATGACTTATTACATATATTTAAATAAAGCGGCGCGTACAACTCCCCCGGCCTAGAGGTTTTCCTCTAGATAAAGGAGAAGTAAGAGAATGAGTATGAGTAGCGTATACGTGCGATAAAAGAAACTAGAGTAACTTAACTAAGTATAACTCAAACTAAAGAAAAGTTTGAAAAACTTTAATGCGCTACTGCGAGGGTAGCGGACAAATCCGAATCACTGGTCGTATGTAGCTGCCAGTTGATGTACGGACTTTAACAGTTCTTACAATATTATCCTTTCCTGGATAGAGTTTCTCTACAACACCAAGCGGCCAACACAAAGGGTGAGCGTTGGAGTCTTTGATAACAACCACTGTACCTAAGGTTACAGGGTTGGAAGGAGAGTTCCATTTCTCTCTCTGTTGTAGAGAAGTGAGATATTCTTGGCTCCATCGGCGCCAGAATGAATGCGTAATTTTACCTAATAATTCAAAGCGAGATAAGCGATTATCGGGTATATCTGTAAGATCCTCAGCAGGTAAGTATTTGAGTGGAGTAACATTTAAAAAATGATTAGGCGTTAGAGCGGAAATATCTGAGGGATCTGACCCTAGCACGCACAATGGTCTACTATTGAGCAAATTAGATAAATGATAGTAATCAACAATTAATTGAGTTATGCGTTCTTTAGATGGGAGTAAAATGGGATGTTTTTGACCATAATCCAATTGCGAATGAGTAATCCTACCACCGACTCTGAGTATATTATCTTCGTCAAGAAAAGGGTTTAATTTAATGAGAGATTTACTACAGATTTTATTGTTTTTAAGAGCTGCGATGTCTTGCGAATAATGTTTATTTTGAACATAGCGGATGGCGTAGAGTTCGGCGTGCTCTAAATCGGCAACAGATATAGGGCCGTGCGATGATAAGCGTTTAGAGAATCGAAGTACGTAAACAATAGAGCGTAATAATTTTGACCAATCAGAGATACGATCTGCCATATCCTGAATGGGATGAGAAGTTTGAGTGGGTAGAGTTTCTATTTTTAATGCGGTGATTTTCGCTTCCACGAGATCTTCGCATGTAGAGCTAACCTGGAAAGGCTTCACAGGCCACTCAGCGAGCGGAGTAGAGACCCACGGGGGCGCGTGGAACCAAAGATCGCGATTTAAGAGTTCTTTGGGCGTAACAGGGCGTGAGATAATATCTGCGGGATTTTCGCAACCATTCACATGATACCAATGAGTAGCGGATAATTTTGAGTTTATTTCGGTTATTCTGTTAGCGATAAATGTATGGAATTTATAAGCGGGCGAATGTATCCATGTGAGAGTCACAGTTGAGTCTGAGAAAGCGAAGATGGTATCTATCGTACATCTTTTATTTAGTATTTCAAGAGTAGCGGTGAGAAGATTCGCTAGGAGCAGCGCGGCGCAGAGTTCAAGGCGGGCGAGAGAAACTTTCTTCAAGGGAGCGACTCTTGATTTTGAGGTAAGTAAGTTTACTACACCTTCAGAGTGCTCGTCTGAGCTAACTCTGATGTACACAGCGGCGCCGTAGCATTGCTCGCTTGCGTCAGCGAATCCGATGAGCGTGACATGAGATGCGGAAGTAATACCTACATGACGAGGGATTTTAAATTCCTCTAACAAAGCGAGTTCATTGTGAAATTGAGTATATTTTTGCGAAATAGAATGAGGGACTGGACTATCCCAGTCGAGCTCTAGTTTCCAGCACTCTTGTACGAGTAGCTTCATGAAAGCGGTAACTGGACCAATTAGACCTGTGGGGTCGAAAAGGCGTGCGGTTATTGAAAGAATGGAGCGTTTAGTGCACTCTTGTGCATCATCAGATTTAATTGTAAAATTAAAAGTATCAGTTTTAGGTTGCCAATGCATTCCTATCACCTTAGTATTAGTGTTTGCGTCCGAATCAAAATTGATAGCTTGCGGATTTTTATGAGACGAGGGGATCCTATCCATAAGTTCTGAGCTATTAGAAATCCATTTAACTAATTTAAAACCTCCTGACATAAACATTTCGACCATTTCGCGGTAAGTATCGTCAGCGTTATCTAAACCATCAATGGAGCATATGTAGTCGTCCATGTACATATGGTTTTCAGCTTCGTAAGCAGCTAGTGGCCACTTAGGGCGAGTGTCAGCGGCGAGTTGGCGAACTACTCTCATAGCGAGGTAGGGTGAGCTTGAAACTCCGAACGAGACTCTATTAAACTCGTACGTGTCTATGCGAGCGCGAGGATCGAATCTGTAAAGGATGCGCTGAAATGCGTGGTGAGGTTCGGTAAGTTTTACCTGAAAGTAATGCTTTTCAATGTCAGCTGTAACTGCGATTGAAAACATGCGTAAGTTAATTAATAAATCAAAAATATTACTTTGCAGATTCGGCCCTGTGTATAGGATATCATTTAGCGATTTACCAGAAGTAGTTTTACAACCAGCGTTGAGTACGATGCGTGTTTTAGAAGATTGTTTATCGGGACGATAGACAGCCCTGTGCGGTATATAATAACAATCAATGTCTTGAGGAGCGTTGTCGACCTTTGATAGGTAACCCTGATCAATGTAAGTCTGAAGAGTAGCGTTATAATCTTCCCTTAGCCCGGGAGTAGAATCTAATTTATTTTCCAGTCTAAGGAGTTGGCGTTTAGCAATGCCGTAGGAATTGCCGAGTTCGGATGGATCCTCTTTAAAAGGTAAATGCACAGTATATCTTCCTGTGTCATCGCGAGAGTGAGTAGATTGAAAAATGCGTTCACAGGCCTCATCATCTGGGCTCATGTGATTATGAGTAGGGACACTTTCTAGTTCCCAAAAGCGTTGAGTAAGCGTTGAGAGCGAAGGCGGTTCCGTTTGACAGAAAAATGCTTTATTAGCATTGAGCGTGAGCGGAGCGTATTGAGCGTGCGAGGTGTCACAGTCGGCCTTTCCCATCACTAGGTAGCCTAGCGTGGTCTGGACGGCGACTACAGACGAGTTAGGAGAAGTTATTTTATCACTTCCGAGAAGAAATGGGAATAATTCATTGCCTATGAGACAATCAACTTCCGCAGGTGAGTGAAAACCTTCGTCAGCCATAGGTAAGTGACGTAGGTGAGCTAATTGCGAAATATCAATGCGAGCGTTGGGCAGGCGGTCGGTGATAGTGTCTATCACACGAGCGGTAATAGTGTATGAGCAGCGGGCGTCAAAGCGGGAGTGTATTTTAAAAGTGGTAAAACCTAGTGAAGCGCTTTCTGTTTGACCTATCCCCTTAATGGTGGAAGGAGCGGGCGTAATTTTTAAATTAAGTCGATCGCAACAAGATTTTGTAACGAAATGGCTCATTGAACCTGTATCAATGAATAAACGAACGTTAGAAGGCTTAGAATATTCGTTATAAACGTGTACGGATGCGGTAGGTAACAATACAGTAGTATCTTTGGCGTTACTGTGCGAAGAAGTCGTAACTGATAACGCTAATTCGTTTGAATTTTCGCGCGAATTTCGATCATAGCTGGTCGCATGCGATATCTGCTCGGGCGCGGGGCGACTGAGGCCGAGCGATTCCGAGCGGCCCGTCGTCGTCGTCGGGTGCGCAGAGTGAGAGCGCGCGGCGGCGGCGGGAGCGAGAGAGCCTGTATAGTGCCATTCACCTTGCGGCGCGGTTGGCGCTTGAGGATGAGGACGCGTTATCGCTGGAGCGCTGAATGTGTGCGGTTCGTTACCCCTATGGTTCGGTGCGTGAGGAGCGGTTTGCGATCGTTGGGTGCTAGGTTCGAACCCTGGTTGGGTACGAAAATTATCAATGTGTAGCAGAGTGTGATGCTTGTAATGACATACATTACAACTGTTTTGAGAATTGCATGATTTTACATTGTGAAAACCTAGACAATTTTTACAAAAATTGTGTTTATAAACTAGGTCATTCCTAGTGCGAGCGTCTTGGTTTATAAAGTGTTTACACTTGAATAGCGGGTGCGAAAACTCAGTATTACAAATACTACAGACTTGTTGTGAGCGGTTATGAGTTTGAGCTGTTTGATTTGAGCTAGTATTTGCAACAAAAACCTGGGTAGGTTTTGAGTTTGAAGCATGAGAAATGTTAGGCTTTTTATTAGGGTACTGCGGTTTACTAGGTGTAACTGGAATAGGGCTGCGTAAAGCTTGGATTTTACTCTGCTCTTTGAGAAAATTAGTTAAATCTTGAAAAGTGGGTAAGTTGGTTTGACCATGTGTTTGCTCAAATAACTGAATTGTATTTTTATCCAATTTACTAAGACCTATGTGAGTGAGCATGAAATCTGAAAGATTGACAATATTTAAGCGTGAGAGGGCAGCTTCAGCAGAACAGAATTGTTCTATGAATGTGTCTATGGACTGGCCCGAGCGGTAATGTAAAATTTGTTCCAAGTATACAGAAGCCTGGAACCGAGTATCTTGGTATTTATCAATGAGAGATTGCCATAATATTTCATAATTATTAGCAGTGGGTGGAATTCCAGAGCACACTGTAAGTGCCTTCCCGGAGAGCGCTCCTATCAAATATTGCACTTTCTCTGCATCGGTGAGATGAGCGTTCTCATGTATGAGAGTTTTAAAGTTCTCATAGAATATGGGCCATTTACTTGGAACACCATCAAATGAGGCTAATTTGAGAGGAGGTAATTTGAAATTTAATAAATCTGAGTTTTGAGTTTTATGCGTGGTAGCGTTTTGGTGTTTTAAAGAACTCTGAGCCTGTTTAATATGACAATATAATTGATCAAAAGAGTTAAGGACACAGTAATTCGGTTTGTAATTTACATCACTTTCCATGTACGCGGCTATTAATAAGTCAAGCGTTTCAATGATGTCAGTTCTAGTTTTTTCTAGCGACTGCACACGAGCTAAAAATTGAGACTTAGACGATTCACTTTTATGAATGTCTTGACTGTGATCATAAAGTTGTTGAACTATTTGGAAAAGCGCATCTTTTTTGGCTTCCAACATAAGAACTTTGGGACTAACAGTCTCCTCCGTTTCTTCAGTGTTTAACTTTCTAGTCTTACTCATTTTGGGAGTTTAGATTAAACAAAAATGAGAAAATATGCGATTTTAATGCGAATAAATATGCGGGTGAGTTTATAAATTTAGCGTTAGAATTAAGTGAGAACTGGTAGGTGCGGATTTAATTTAAATAGAATAGGTGAGTTTTTAATAATAAAGCGTGAGAAATGCGTTAAACCTCGGGTTTAGAGTTAAACCAGTAGGTGCGGTGAGTTGCGCGCGGCGCGGCCAACGTGTGACGTTGGAGGTAGGTATAAATATGCGGGAGAAAAATATGAATTTTACTTAAATATCAATTTGCGGATGAAAATAACTACTTATATAGATAATATATGATGTTTGAGCGAATATGTATGCGTGAATTATAGGCGGTGAGTATGCGTTGAGGAAATATAGCGAAAATAATATTTTAAGTGCGGGTAAGGTTAAATATTGCGTGCGTGGAAATATGAGTTTTTGCGTTGAGTTTGAGTAATTTTGAGTGTAAATTGCGGGATGGATGTTGGATTATCCGGCTTTCGAAGGACCACTACTCTTGTGGGAAAGTTTAGGAGTACCTGGGAGAATTCCTTCGGAGTGGCTGCGTTCGGTCTCCACCGTCCGCACAAGAGTTAAAGATGAAAATTTATGATCACAGCACTGATTTGTTCACAAAAATGAATGCACTTTTGATTGTATGGCGTTTTGAGAGTTTTTGAGAATTTTAGAGCGCGCGCGCGGATTTGCGGTTTTCGTCGATATTTGACAGATCTCGATTCTCGACTGTTCTGTACACAGGGTCGAGGACGAATTGCGGGGTGCGGGGTGCGGGGAAGGATTGATGAATGGATGAGTGAAGGAACAGTGTCCATAGAGTATAAAGAGTTATGCGTGAGTGAGTGAGTGAGTGAAATGACTTATTACATATATTTAAATAAAGCGGCGCGTACAATCATTATGACAAAGTTTATTTAGGCTTTATAATATTATTCTTAACAATCTTTATGCTGTTTGTAGTTATGCTTAATAATATTATGCCTATAAAATTATGCCTAATGACTATTATGCGTAGTTATTACTAGGACAAATTAAGGTATGCCATGTTATATTATGACATAAAAATTTATGCACAAAAATAGGGAACCATTAATATAAGTGCTGTATATTGCCCTCCGAGGCACACTGTCAGAGAAAAAATGTTTACAAACTACTTTAAAGGACTAGGAAACCGCTTTATCAGTGGTGGTGACTGGAATAGCAAGCATTCACATTGGGGATCCAGACTTATCACAACTCGAGGTAGAGAGCTAAAGAAATCCATTGACTCTCTCAAACTAGCCACACTGTCAACGGGAAAGCCTACATACTGGCCTGCAGATGTAAACAAAACACCAGATCTTTTAGATTTTTTTGTTATTCGGGGCCTATCAGATACTTATTATGATGTGGAATCATGTCTGGACACAACCTCTGATCACTCTCTGGTAATAGGTACGTTTAGCACTACTGCAATACATAGGGAACCTCATCCAACACTGTACAATCACAAGACTGACTGGAGTTCATTTCAAGAGTGTCTTGACATGGAAATAAATTTAAAAATCAATTTAAAACAGCACAAGATATTGACGATGCCACATTTTATATTACAAATAAAATTCAAGAAGTAGCGTGGCGTTCTACACCAACATTAAAAACATGTACAAAAAACAATAACATACCTTTGGAAATACGCACCAAGTTACAGGAGACGAGAAGACTGCGCAGGAAATGGCAACAGGGGCGACTACAGGAGGATAGAAAGGAACTAAACGAAGTGGCCAGAGAACTTAAGCAGATGATTGATGACAACGAAAACCATACGTTCAATGAAAAAATATCTTCACTGTCAGCCACTAAAAAAGACAATTACGAAAAAATTACGAAAATCATGAAAAGACCACAACAGTCCATACCACCTATTAAATCGCCATTTGGAACATGGGCTAAAACACCTGCTGAAAAAAATGAAGTTTTTGCGCTGCACTTGAGTAACATATTTAAACCCAATGCATCTATTATGGTAGAACATGAAAACTATATAGATAAATAGTGACCAACAGCTCTCTCCGCCTATAAAACCTGTTACTCCAAAATAACTGTTTAGGATATTTCAAAGCTTAGCCCGACTGCCGAAGCGTACACTCGTACCTTTGACAAATACGTATAAAATCTTTTTCGTTTACGAGAAAATCTAAACTACCCACATGTTCGGTTATTATTATGAACATGGATAGTTTTGGTCGTTCTAATAGTGTAGAAAGGGAACAAATGGATGAACATCTGAATGCCGAGACCATGGATTTGGCTTCTGCTGAACAGGAGAATCAAGAGATCATAAGGAGTGGGGAAAAGAGAACACGACAGGATACCGATAATAGTAAGGAGTATGAAGAAGATAACGAAGGATTTACTGCTGTCATGAACAGGAAAAAGCGATTAATTCGCAGTTATTCGAAAAACAGCCAAACCAGCGATAATCAGGTCAGTGATGATTATTATGAAGTTTCTTTGTTTTCTAAGCAAATACTTCCCAAACAATTCGGTATGGCTAAATTGTTAAAGTCTATAAATGTCTCAGATATAATGAAAATCACATATAATATATACCCTACAGAGCTTTTATTGTATTTAAACATAAATCAGACGCCGATAAACTAATATGTTGTGAGACACTGAACGAATATGACATAAGATGTCAAAGTACTAACGAAGTGAACACCACCTTTGGCATTGTTAAAAATGTTGACATTGACATCCCAGAAAAAGAAATACAAGATTCATTTGTTTGTAATTATGAGATAATATCTACGATGCGATTAAAACGTTTGGATACTGAAGGACAATGGGTAGATAGTACAGCGATTCTCCTGTGCTTTAAGAGTACATCCTTGCCTCTGTATGTAACGGGATACGGCTGCAGGTTCAAGGTGGATCCCTATGTATTCCCAGTATCGCAATGCTCATTATGCTGGAAATTCGGCCATAAAAAACAGTATTGTCCATTTAAAAAAGTTAAATGTCCCAAATGTGGAGATAATCACGATAATTGCGAAACTAAAACATTTATTTGTGCAAACTGCAAAGGTCCCCATATGGCCCTTGATAAGGGATGTCCTGTTTACCAAAAAGAAAAGAGTATTAGGAAAATAATGAGTGAAAACAACTGGACTTACAAGAAAGCTTTGACTGATTACATTGAACAAACTGCGCAACAGAATAAGACTGTCCCCAGTAATTACACATACGATACAATAAACCGAACGAATTCCAATCCACCACTATCCAACAATAGACCCGGCGGATCACGTCGACTGTACAGTGATGTCATGCAAAAAAATAAAACTTGTGACCAACAATCTCTTTCGGGGTACAGCAGTGAAAACGACGAAATTGCATCTAAAATTCTGAACTACCCAACTCAAAAAACCCACAAAAAGATGAAAGGTCAGAGAAAAAATCAAAGAAGTGTAAGTGATATAGAAGAGGATATACAAGAGGTAACTTATTCAAAGGAAGATGAAGATTATGGTAACAGTAAGAGTAAGAAAAAGAACGATCTGGCTTCTTTGCGATTTTTACTAAATTATTTAATAAAATTAAACAGATCATGTCATCAGAATCGTCGTTGGAAGAAAAGTTAAGTTATTGCATGAGAATAGTTATAGATGAGCTTACTTCTTGGTGCATTAATTCTATTAGTAATGTTTGTTCTATAGAAAAGATATTTACAATGTTTAAAAATGGATCGTAATAGTACACTTTTTAATATAAATATTTTACAGTGGAACGCACGCAGCATTAGGCCTAAATTAGTAGATTTCGAACTACTACTTAACAGACAAAATATTCATATTGCAGTTCTTAGCGAGACTTGGTTAGAGCCTGACTCAAACTTACGTATAAGTGGATATAATATATACAGGCAAGACAGATCAGACTCATACGGAGGAGTGGCAATTTTGTGTCACAAGTCAGTAAAAGCATTTGCATGCTCTTTTGATGTGAGTAATTCAGGTATGGAAATTATTCATGTTCAAATTCTTAATTGCAAACTTTTAAAAAATGTTGTTTCTTTTTACTGTCCGAACTCAGTACGTACGCAGCAGTCGGAATGGGACTGTATTTTTTCGAAATTACCTAGAAACTCCCTGATACTCGGAGATTTTAACGGTCATCATATGAATTGGTCAACTAAAATTGATACAAGGGGTACCCAACTATTTGACAGTTCACTTGATAATGGTTACATATCACTTAACAACGGTAGATATACACGAATTAAACTTGTAGACGGCGTAGTACACCAAACATCTCCGGACATATCGTTTTGTTCAACAGATATTTCTATGAACATCAAATGGGACGTTACAAATGAAAACTTAGGTAGTGACCATCTCATTATCACAATGTGTTTACAATACCAAGACAGTACACACTTCATTAATACACGGAATTATAAAAACGCTGACTGGAGCGGTTATAGGGAGTCTCTTTCTAATTTAATCGAACAAAAAGGAATGATAATGCTCTGGTGATAATGTCCAAGCTATATATGATTACTTCATCGATCATATTACTACTGCAGCCAATAAATATATCCCTATGAAGAAAATTTGTACTGATCCTAATAGAAGTTTTATCCCTAAACCATATTGGAATCAAGAGTTGTCTAAAGCAATAGCTGAACGACGTCTCGCTCTCAAACAATTTAGACGAAATCCTACAGACTTAAATGATAGACGACTTAAAGATAAAATAGCTGCCGCACAACGATTGATACGTAGGGCTAAATCAGATAATTGGCAAATATTTTGCAAAAGCATTAATGAATCCACCACATTGTCTGAAATGTGGCGTAGAATGCAATGGGTCAAAGGACTAAGACGAGCTCGATCATATTGCGACGATGACAGGAAAAAGGAACTGCTAGACTCTCTTACACCTGACTTTGTATCGCCTTTGCCTCCAACAGTCAATTTCACGAACTCACAGCTAGACAGACCATTCACTATACAGGAACTCCAAACCTGTCTTAAAATGAAAGATACTGCGCCAGGACAAGACGAAGTATCTTACTCGATGATTTTTAATATGCCTGAAAATGCAAAAGACTACCTATTACAAATTTATAACCTAATTTATAACACTAGAACAGTACCTTGTCAATGGAGAGATGTTGTTATCATTCCAATACCTAAACCTAATGATCCTAACTCTAAGCTACGTCCTATAGCACTTATATCCTGTCTATGTAAGCTATTTCATTTGATGATCACGAAGCGTCTCGAGTGGTATATTGAGAAGAATCAGATATTATCCCGAAATACAAGTGGTTTCCGGAGAGCACAGTCCACGCTAGATTCATTAGTTCAACTTGTTACCAGAATACAAATTGGATTTAGTGAAAACTCACCCACAGTCTCGTGCTTTTTGGATATTGAAGGCGCCTATAATAACATTCTAGTAGATAAAATCATTTCCACTCTTGTTCAGCTAGATGTAGGATCTAAAATATGTAGCTATCTCTGGGAATATTTGAAAGAAAGGCACCTGCAAATTAAGATGGACGACGGAGATACATTTTACACTAGGTGGTCCGGTAAAGGTATTCCACAGGGGGATCCAATCTCTCCTCTGCTATTTAATATTGTGACCGTTGAAATATGCCGCAGTATAAGGGATGTTTACATATGCCAATATGCAGATGATTTTGTTATTTATACAAATTCTAACATATTAAATGATAGTGTAATCAAAATTCAAAACTCCTTAAATATTATTGTTGTATTGTTGGATCAATTGGGTTTGGAGCTGTCTGCGCACAAAACTAAAATTTGTATTTTTACTAGAGGTCGCAAAGACAGACGCATTAATATTAACGTTAATAATGTAGAACTAAAATCCGTTGATAATATTAAATATCTAGGAATGTGGCTCGATAAAAATTTAAGATGGAGAAAGCACGTAAATGAAGTCGGGGAAAGGTCAGTTAAGTTTCTGTCATTGCTGAAAGTACTATCTGGTTCCGGTTGGGGAATACATCCGTTACACCTCCGACGACTTTATATTTCACTAATAAGAAGTAGGCTTGACTACGGAAGTTTTTTGTATGACAACACAGCAAATACTAATTCTTCTAAATTAGACAAAATTCAGAACCAGGCTCTCAGGATAATAGGGGGTTTCATCAAAACAACACCGATACATGTGATGGAGAGTGAGTTGTGCATTCCACCGCTTTTCCTTAGAAGACAGCTTCTTGCTTATAAATATAATTTAAAAGCGAACTCCTGGACTGATTTCACCAATGTAACGCTACTATGCGATCTGGAATCCATGTGTCACAACAATTTTTGGCGTAAGAAAAGAAAGCCTTTGCTTGCAAGATGTATAAATGAAACTAGGGAGGAATCTCTATCTTCTTCCTATCCACTAGAAATGTTTACTTTAAATGATTGGTTGTCAGGCATTGAAATAAAAACTAGTATTAAAATTAATTTAGATAATGTTAAAAAGGCAAAAAATTTATACGATAACAATAATTTAAAGGTAGATATTATAAGCGAATTACGACAAAAATATGATGATTGGTATCTGTTGTACACTGACGGTTCAAAATCGCATGATGGTTTAGGAGCAGCCTATTACGATCCACAGACTAAATATTGCAGTATGTCTAAAATTAATACATGTATCTCCATCATGACAGCTGAGCTAGTTGCAATATCTAAGGCTATTTCATACGCAGGCAAAATTGCCTGCGTATTACTATGACCTAAATAGGTCATCGAAAAGTAGTCATTCTTACGGATAGCAAAAGTGCATTGCAGCATCTAACAAAATGCGTAGACGGTAAAAGAGGTGTAACAACGGCATACACTATCTTACAACAATATAGTGAGCTTTTGCAAAAGGGAATGGCCTTGATAATGCAATGGGTTCCGGCGCATATCGGCCTTAGGGGAAATGAGGAGGCTGACAAGCTGGCGAAGAGAGCCATTGCAGAGGGCAATCCAATAAATACGCTACCAAATTACACTGAAGTATTTCATAAATATAAGAAGGAATGTCGAGAAAAGTGGAAAATCTATTTTGACGAAAGATCCCTAACTAAAGGTATTTGGTACAAGAGCATTCAAAGCGAGCCTCCTCATGTTCCGTGGTTCGGTATGTGTAAACTAAATAGACAACAAATTGTAATTGCACATAGACTACGTTCCGGACACTATCCAACTAATTCATTTGCTTTCCTGATGCGCAAAGTAGACTCCCCTAATTGCGAGCAGTGTGGAACAGTAGAAGACTTACAACACATACTGTTGGATTGTGTCCGCTACGCGTCTAGAAGACAACATTGTGTTGTAAGCTTGGGACTGACTCACTTGAATGTGGGAATGTATCACGGCATACTGTCTAACCCAACTTCAAAATCTGCTGCGATACTTTATAATGTATTTAATAATAAATAGGAATAATATTAGTAATAAGGCACGATGGGATTGACATCGTCAATTATGACAAAAATCCCTAAACTTATAATAAAGAAAAAAAAAAAAAAAGCTTAGCCAACAAAAAAGCCCCAGGCTTTGATCTCATCACAGGAGAAGTGCTGAAGCATCTTCCAAGAAAAGCAATTGTTTTCCTAACGATGCTCTTTAATGCTATTTTGAGAGTGTATCATTACCCTACATTATGGAAGGTCTCCCAGATCTGCATGATACCAAAACCTGGAAAGCCACAAACGGAACCAAGCTCTTATAGACCTATCAGTCTACTCCCAACCATCTCTAAGATATTTAAGAAAATCTTTCTGAGGAGACTCAAACCTGTCCTGGATGAAGAAAAAATAATACCGGATCACCAATTCGGCTTCCGTGAGCAACACTCTACAGTTGAACAAATTCACCGAGTAGTGAGGGAAGTCCGTCAAGCCTTAGAAAACAAGGAGTATTGCGCAGCTGCATTCCTCGATATACAACAGGCCTTTGATCGCGTATGGCATAAAGGTCTGTTGTATAAGCTTAAAACAATGTTACCTAACTCATACTACATGGTTTTGAAGTCGTACCTATCTGGAAGAAAATTTCAGGTTAAGATAGAAGATACCTATTCTAGCCTGTGTGACATCCAAGCATCGGTGCCGCAGGGATCTGTTCTTGGCCCTGTGCTATATTCAATCTACACATCTGATCTACCCAGCGCAGAGAATGTTGTTACAGCAACTTATGCAGATGATACAGCATGTCTTGCCAGTCACAAAGAAGCCAAAATCGCCTCACAGAAATTGCAAGCTCAGTTGGACCAAATCGATGAATAGTTACTAAAATGGCGTATAAAATCAAGTACTACTAAGTCCGTTCAAATAACATTCGCACTACGCAAGGGAGACTGCCCTCCAGTAACTATGGGAGGTGAAGAACTACCAAGCCAAAACTGCGTTAGATACCTTGGCCTACACCTAGACAGACGACTAACTTGGGCAGAACACATTAAAAAGAAGAGAAAAGAAGCAAACATTGAATATAGGAAACTGCATTGGTTGATTGGAAGAAACTCAAAACTCTCATTAAACAATAAACTACTTGTGTACAAGTGTATTATAAAACCAATATGGACCTATGGCATCCAATTGTGGGGCTCTGCAAGCAATTCAAACTTAGAAATACTGCAAAGATTTCAAAACATTGTGCTCAGAGATATAGCTGGTGCAACATGGTATACGCGAAACACAGAGATACATGAATACCTGGAAATGCCAACAATAAAAGATGAAGTTAACAAGTTCTGCAAAAATTATAAAGAAAGACTCACAAGACACACCAATGTTTTGGCCAGAGATCTGATGGAACCAGACAGAAACTTGAGACGATTAAAGCGATGGGAAATCATGCATCTCGACAATAGAAAATAGTACATGACAAGCATGCGACACAATGAGATTATGCTCAATGGAGCATCACTTATCTCAAAAACGGCACAGGAGAAAATCAAAGCATCTGATTATGGCTATGAAGCCGATTGCAGATAGTAAAAGTGGAAAAAAAAAGTTTCCCAAATTAAATAAATCAATGAACTCAAAGTAACAAAATCAAAATTCTTGGAAAGCTGCTATACCTACCTCATCCCAGTGCAAGTCTTATTTTGTAAACAAATATGATGTTTAAATGATGAAAAATTTCTAGCCCTGGGCAGGACTTGAACCCGCGACCTTCTAATTCCTTAAAGTTCGCCGAGCATGGCATAATGCTTAAAACAAATTCAAAATATATTTAAAATAATAAATTTAATAATAATTATTACCTGCTGTCGTGTAACACTAAATGATTAAGTGTCTGTTCACAACTCGGAGTGGAGAGCAGATATAATATCATTATGAAAATAAAGTTATCTGATCAGTAGATCATTATTAAATGTGAAAATATTTGGGCAATGTTCACATTCAAGTTTAAAATGACAGTTGTTTTTGATGGGAATGAGGTATACGAGTTTAGGTACATACTATTTTGATTGTGCATCTTTACATACTGTGAATATCCAAGACAAAGAGTCTGATATACAGGGTGTAACGTAAAGGGTATATCAAGCCGAAGGGAGGGTTTTCAGTATCAATAACTGAACAACTTTTGTTCTTTTTCGAATAAAAAATAAAAATAAATTAATGTCTCGTATAAAGTCAGTCGCGCACGCGCAGCGGTCAAATGCGGTTTAGTGCGTCTCATTACCGCATCTCTCGAATTATAACGATATATGAGTTAACTCGTTAACATGACAAATCAGTGTAAAAGCTGTCGCTTAGTGGTGAACGAACTCCTCGCGTTCGTGCAGTGCAAAAGTGATGTAATGACAGAAGTAGCCCTACTTCAACTATGCGAAGAAAACTTCTCCGAAAAAGACGTTGACTCGGCGAAAACCATTTTATTTGAAGCAACCAACCGACGTATAACTCGAAAAGGAGAAGGGAAGAAAAGCCGTAACCTGCAGGATATCATAGCAATTATAAAGGAGGATCTCGAATGCATGCCAGTTTTTGTGGCCAAGGACCTATATAAGTTACCCCCGGTTACATTTAATTATATTGACGTGACGACCCTCCTAAAAGATCTACTTGTGATAAAACAGGAGTTAAATACAGTAAAAAAGGATTACGTGCAAACCTCGTCCATTGACGAGATTCGAAACCAGGTTGTCGAGTGTAAAAAGACAATAGAATTACTACAAACTCGTCAGTCAAATTCACACAACAAGCCAAAACGGAAAAAGTCTAAAGGATCTCAAAACATCCAATGTTCTAATCAAACAATTATTGGCTGTGAACAATTGCCTAATTCGTCGATTTTATCGACTACTTTATCGTGCAATAGTGACGGTGGGTTAATAAAAAGCAGTCACAGTGGTATTCGGCCATCGCCGCAACCGGCTCCGGCTAGCTACTCATATACCTATAGAGCCGCTTGCGCAGCCGTCCCCACCTCCACTGCGCGCACCTCTGCCGGTTCGCACGCGCGTCGGGGGGGAGGAGCCTCGAACTGCATTGCTGATAAGAGATCAGCTGTTCGTAAGGCAGCATCGGGATTTACGAAACCGAACGAGCGACTTATCACAAGCAGTCCAAATAATAAGCTGATTAATAACAATCAGACAAGTATCGACGATAGCTTTGTAACGGTTGTAAGTAAGAAAAAGAAGAAGAGCTTGAATAAACAAGGAAAAGCCCCACTTAAGTCAGACAAGATAAAGATAGCGCCAAGATTGTCATACATTTACGTGTCGCGTTTTCATACACACAGAACAGGACGTTCTAAACTTCATTGAGGAGAGCGGAGAGTCGGCAACAAGTGTTGAACTGCTTAAACAATATAAAAAGACTAATTTTACGTCTTTTAAAATAACGATTACAAAAGAAAAAACACAATTAATTTATTTATTTATTTATGTATTTATTTATTTATTTATTTATTTATTTATTTATTTATTTATTTATTTATTTATTTATTTATTTATTTATTTATTTATTTATTTATTTATTTATTTATTTATTTATTTATTTATTTATTTATTTATTTATTTATTTATTTATTTATTTATTTATTTATTTATTTATTTATTTATTTATTTATTTATTTATTTATTTATTTATTTATTTATTTATTTATTTATTTATTTATTTATTTATTTATTTATTTATTTATTTATTTATTTATTTATTTATTTATTTATTTATTTATGGTGGAACAGTGGACTCAGCGTAGCGATAAATTTTAAATTCGCCAAATTGGGTTAAACTGTGAATCGAAATTTGTACTGCAAAACATAAAACCGATATAGATGGAAAATGCGGCATGCGACTCACCCAGTCCTTGTTAGAGTAACCTTCCCTCAGGAACACCACACAATGCGAAACCTGGCACAGAGTCAGCAGGCACTCCACATACAGTATATAATTATAGGTGCACCAATTACACAGTCTTAATCCACAAATAAATTAAATGTTCAGCGATAAGATCAGGAGAAATGCGTGCGCGGCGGCGATAGCGAAACGAGTGATTCGCTGTTCACACTCGATCAGCTGGTGCGGGGGCGGGGAGTGGGGGCCGTCGGTTTGGAAACGTCTCACAATTGTAGGTAAATCAACATCCAACATTTACATCGACCAGCCTATGATTTGCAGCGCAAACATTCTCCCCGGCTTGACAATCAATAGGATTGGCAAAGAATAATAAAGCCTACCCAATACCTATGATAAGAATAATATAATACTTAGAGTAATCAATACATGCATTACATTGATAATATACAGCGGAATGAAATAATACAGTACATAAACATAGAGCGGTGAATAGAGGATTATTAGTATATATACTTATATAAATTTATTTATTAATGAATCAACGATTTATTATTGCGTTGGAAGCGGGCATATTTTCACCACTGGTCGTTTAAATACGCCAGTTGATGTGCGAATTAAAGCCACACGAATAACCCCATCATCACCAGGATATACCTGTTCAATTACTCCCATGGGCCAGCGAAGAGGCGGAACATCATCCTGATGTAGTAGAACAATTAAGCCAGTTTCAATAGGCATACTTGGCGTATTCCATTTCTGTTTTTGCTGCAAGGTATGAAGATAGTCCAGTCTCCACTTTTTCCAGTAACTTTGAACCAAACTATCTAAAAGCTTTTTACGTTGCATAATGCTAAAAGATTCATTTTGAAGATCGCAGGCAGGCAAAAATTGTAGTGGAGTGGTCATTAAAAAGTGCGCGGGTGTCAAAGCCTCGGGTTGCGGTTCATCCGATAACAGACACAGCGGTCGCGAATTCAGTAAACATTCAATTTGTGTTAACACCGTGAGCAACTCTTCGTAGGACAGCATATGATTACCTATGACGCGGTATAAATGCGTTTTTACGCTTTTAATATTAGCTTCCCATAAACCACCGAAATGAGGAGCTCGTGGTGGAATTGTTTTCCAGGTTATTTTATGATTATTATATTCAGTTTGGAAGACATTTCGGGTTTTATTAGATTCCAAAAATACAAACAAATCATCCAAATGTCTCCTCGCTCCAATAAAGTTTGTAGCATTATCGGAATAGATGCAAGATACAGGACCTCTTCTAGAGATAAAACGTTTGAAAGCATCCATAAACGTGTCGGTACTAAGATCAGAAGCGATCTCTAAATGAATGGCCTTAGTAGTGAGGCATATAAACAGGCAGATATAAGCTTTTGTGCTTTTAACACCGCGGTGGCGTGTCATAGTTATATTCAGTGGGCCGGCGTAATCTACTCCAGTGTGAGTAAAAGCTTTAGCTTCCTGAACGCGTGGCGAGGGAAGACTTGCCATGGTCGGAGTAGGATTTATAGGAGAGCGTTTAAAACAAAAGTTACATGAGCGTATACGCTGGCGAATAATATTGCGCGCGGATATGATCCAATATCGTTGCCTAATTAACGACATTAGCAAATGAGAACCAGTATGGCAATTGACGCGATGAAATTGATCGATCAACAAATTCACCACATGATCACGGCGTGGCAACAAAATTGGATGACGATTTTCGAAGGGAATGTTTGCATTGGTCAGTCTACCTCCCACACGAAGCAAGCCATCAGCGTCGATAAATGGATCCAGCTTTCTAAGAGCGGTCGAAGGTAAGTTCTTCCTTTTAATACTTTGGATATCGTGATTAAAATATTTTTCTTGCAGATCACGAAGAACAGCGAGTTCAGCGGCTCTCAAATCAGCTGGAGTGGGAAGAATCGAGGACGACCGAGGTAACTTCTTTAAAAATCGCATCATGTACACCACAATTCTAAGCAACTTAGACCACGATGATATCCTCAATGCGAGGTCGTATAAAGGAGTTTCTTCAACTACAGTGACAGTAGCTAATGTTATAGATTTTTTCAATTCAGGAATTTCAACATGTTCTGAATAAGAAAATGGTATAATCGGCCATTGAGACGTAGGCTGACGAGCCCACTCAGGCCCTTGCCACCACAGAGAGTGATTTAGTAATTGTGTAGGCAATAAACCACGTGAACAACAGTCACTCGGGTTTTCAATTCCATTAATATGAAAGAAGCGGTCAGGCGATATGTTTTCATGAATTTTACTGATGCGGTTGGCTACATACATTTCCCAACGGTGGGGGGAAGAGTGGATCCATGACAACGCAATGGTTGAATCCGAAAAAGCATAAATTTCATTTATTGAATACAGATTATTGTAAGCGGTATGAACATGGCGAACTAATTTTGAAACAAGTAAAGCAGCGCATAATTCCAAGCGAGCCAGGGTGACTATAGTAGTCTTCGGAGCAAGTTTTGACTTGGAACAAATTAAATTGAGTGACACGTCACCGTTAGGATTTGTAACATGCAAGTAAAGAACACATCCATACGCCTTAAGACTAGCGTCCCCAAAGGCGACTATGTTGACTTCACAGCCATCGGCAACACCCAAATGTCGTGGTATTTTGAGTTCAGACAAAAGCGGCAGTTCATTCTTGAACTTGGCGAAGTATTGAGAAAGCGGTTCTGGCACACTGTCGTCCCAGTCAATTTTGATGAGCCATAATTCTTGTAGTACAAGCTTAGCATACAGAATTACTGGCGCAACCAGACCTAACACATCGAATAAACGCGCTATATCGGATAAAATGTTACGCTTTGTTAACTTCCGATTATCGTCCATTCCTGCAGTAGTGCAGGAAGGAGTAGTCGTGAATGTAAACACATCCAATGATGGAAGCCATTTTAGACCCAATATTTTTAGATTATCAGAATCAGAGAAGTCTATTGCTGCACGATGTGACTCGGGAATATTTGACAGCAGTTCCGGTGAGTTACTGGCAAACTTTACTAAATTAAAACCACCAGCTTTAAATAACGCACGTAAATCATCAGACAAAGCGATCGCTTCCTCCACTGAAGCGATTGAAGTGGTTAAATCATCCATATATACTTCTTTAGAGGCAATTTCAGCAGCCTTGGGCCACACTGATTGATAATCAGCTGCTAGCTGACGAATGGTACGCATCGCCAAGTAGGGGCTTGAGCGCAGACCGAAAGCGACCGAATTAAATTGAAACATGCGTATCATATCTGAGTCACCGAATCTGAAGACGATTTTCTGATATTTGCGATCTTCTTCTCTGAGAAGTACTCTCAAGTACATTTGTTGTACATCGGCGCTGATAGCAACCGGAAAGAAGCGGAATTTAAGAAGCAGTGTGAATAAATCGGCCTGTAAATTAGGCCCAGTATGTAAGATATCATTCAATGAAACTCCAGTATCAGTTCTACCACTCGGGTCGAGCACGACGCGGGTTTTTGTTGTAGTCTTGTCCGGTCTGACCACGGCATGATGCGGAATGAAGTAGCCTTCTTGTATAGCAGCGGGTGAATAAGGCACTTCTGATATGTACCTTTTATTTAAGTAGTCAATAATGACGTCGTTATACGCTTTACGCAATTCAGGGTTAGAGCGGAGCTTACGCTCTAAGATAGCTAACCTACGTTTAGCGACAGAGTATGAATTCCCTAATAAAGTAGGATCCGATTTAAAAGGCAACGCCACCACATATCTTCCCGAAGGGTCCCGTGTGACGGAAGACGTATATTGCGCTTCACAAGATAAATCATCCGGGCTACTAATGTTGTGTAAATAAACTTCCTCTTGCTCCCAAAATTTATTTAAACTGTTGTTTAATTCATCGTTTGTAATAGGACCGAAGGACCAGGCTACGTTATCAGTTGTGTCAGAGATAGGCACTTCACCAATAATAACGTAGCCAAGCGTTGATTGCAAAGCGGAAGGCAAAGAGACGTCCTCAAGAGTGGCGGCGGCGGCGCCGGCGGCGTGTGCGCGCGAACGAGCGGGGCGAGGCGGGGGCGGGGTTACATGACCCGAAAGCAACAAGTGAGGGAACAATTGAGCACCCAGGATGGCTTCGATTTCACCCGGTATGTTCCAAGATTCATCAGCCAGATGTAACCCAGACAAATATCCCAATTTGGATAAGTCTACATGACAAGTAGGTAATCTATCGATAATGTGATCAACTACAACCAAGTTCAAATTATAAGTATCATCAGAAAAGCGCGAACCTATGCTAAGCGATACATAGCCTATAACCGGAGCGGCGATGGAACCTACTGTCTTTATAGAGGAATTATTCAGTGGTATAATATTCAAATTCAATTTTTTACAGCACGCGAGAGAAATTAAGTTGTTTTGCGAGGCACTATCCAATAAACATCTAATAACCGTTTTCTTTTGATTATTTGAATAAGCTACAACTTGAGCGGTTGACAACAAAACGGTAGTTTTATTTCTATTAGAGGTAGGCATACCACTCGTATGTGCGTGCACAATAACAGGTTCATTGGCAGAATCGCCGACAGGGAGCGCTGCAGTCGCAGGTTCGATATTGTTACGAACCGCGCAGGTAAACGCATTGCTTCCGTGCGGGCTTCCGTGCGGATCGGGAACCGGTTCGAGCGATGACTGCGCAACAATAGTCGCAGCTGTGAATAGAGGCCTATTATCAGATCTCGCCGTTTGATCATTCTGTGCGATATTTTGCGATGTAGCAGATTCAAGGTGAAGAAGGGAATGGTGTTTTTGATTACAAATTTTACAGCGTGTTTGAGAGTTACAATATGAATTTGTATGCTTAACACTCAAACAATTGGTGCAGAAGCGATTATGTTTGATATATTCAAAACGATTCTGAGTAGGTATTCTTTTAAAAACATCACACTCATATAAATGTGTGTGATCTGTGCTAAAACACATGGAGCACGCGTTTAAATTTTGGGGATTTACGTTGTCTGATACTACAGCGAAAGTGTGTGACGGTTTTGCAATATAATTTTTCGTGCGACTTTGAGAATTAGCCGCCTGCTTTGTGCTACTTGTACAGGGTGCAACAGAGATATTGCGCGAATTCGAATTGTTACCAGAAAAGGTGGAATCCATATTTGTACGCTCTAATACTTTGATATGGTGTCGCACAAAATCAATTAAGTGAACGCACGATGGAATTTCTTTATCCAGTACAGTGATCTCGAAAGTTTGTACTAGTTGTAAGTCTAATTTCTTAAGAGCGAAATACATAAATACGAAATCTGTGAGGTCGGGTATACCTAGCTGTTTTAGAGCACTCATTGACGACGAAAACCGTTCAATAAAGTTGTTTAGCTGATCTGAGCTACTTGAAACTGCCTTCAAATCAAATATGTTATTTAGGTAAAATGTACCAAGCGCCCGCTTATCCTGATATTTTGTTTCTAGAGCATTCCAAATGTCAGGATAGTTTTGCTCATTAGGAATAAGTCCTGCGAAAACTGATAAAGCTTTATCACTTAGGCGCCCTATCAAATACTGGACACGTTGAGAATCATTTAAGGTCTTATTGTTGTGAATATTATCTTTGAACGATTGATAGAACAAAGACCAGTTCTCGGGATTCCCATCAAAGCTGGGGATATCAATAGGCGGTAATTTTATATAATAAGCAGGCGATTCATTTTTATTGGCGCCTGGCGTAGTTGAACTATTTAGTTTTTGGAGTAGGTTGCCGCTGACATATTTTACGTGTGAATAGACAGTTTCGAACGATGACCATGTATTGTAATTAGGGGCGTAACTTGGATTAACTTGCATTTGCAATATGTTGTACTCATCAGATAACTCATTATACTCCGAATATAATTTTTCAATGTTAGAGCACTTAGCTAGATAATCATGGCTATGTCTCGAATCCCGTGAAGAAATTGTTTTCGAGTTATCGTACAGCGTATTCAACTGTGCAAATATGGCCGCTCGTTTTGATTCATTAATCAATATTTTCTGCTTAATCGTATCTGGGGACGTCATGACTATTATAAGTAAGTATTATAAGTAAGTACTTTATATAAAATATTGCGTATTATTGTATATGTATTATATTACAGTAATATACGAAACTATTGGCGTGAATAAATAATATGGAGTATATTTGTGCGGTAGATATGATTTAAATAAATTCGTTCTAGTTTTGATTACAATGAACGTTGGTAAAATTCCAACAATATGGCGGATGAGTAAATTGATTGTATAAGAACGTTATAGAATGGAATATATTGTTAGAGATAGATACAATAAGCGGAAGTATAATTAAATATGAATAGATATATTTTAAATAATATGGAAATAATTATGTAAATTCTTAATAGGTTCAAGATCCGGCTCGAAGGACCAAATGGTGGAACAGTGGACTTAGCGTAGCGATAAATTTTAAATTCGCCAAATTGGGTTAAACTGTGAATCGAAATTTGTACTGCAAAACATAAAACCGATATAGATGGAAAATGCGGCATGCGACTCACCCAGTCCTTGTTAGAGTAACCTTCCCTCAGGAACACCACACAATGCGAAACCTGGCACAGAGTCAGCAGGCACTCCACATACAGTATATAATTATAGGTGCACCAATTACACAGTCTTAATCCACAAATAAATTAAATGTTCAGCGATAAGATCAGGAGAAATGCGTGCGCGGCGGCGATAGCGAAACGAGTGATTCGCTGTTCACACTCGATCAGCTGGTGCGGGGGCGGGGAGTGGGGGCCGTCGGTTTGGAAACGTCTCACAATTGTAGGTAAATCAACATCCAACATTTACATCGACCAGCCTATGATTTGCAGCGCAAACAATTTATTTATTTATTTATTTATTTATTTATTTATTTATTTATTTATTTATTTATTTATTTATTTATTTATTTATTTATTTATTTATTTATTTATTTATTTATTTATTTATTTATTCATTCATTCATTCATTCATTCATTCATTCATTCATTCATTCATTCATTCATTCATTCATTCATTCATTCATTCATTCATTCATTCATTCATTCATTCATTCATTCATTCATTCATTCATTCATTCATTCATTCATTCATTCATTCATTCATTCATTCATTCATTCATTCATTCATTCATTCATTCATTCATTCATTCATTCATTCATTCATTCATTCATTCATTCATTCATTCATTCATTCATTCATTCATTCATTCATTCATTCATTCATTCATTCATTCATTCATTCATTCATTCATTCATTCATTCATTCATTCATTCATTCATTCATTCATTCATTCATTCATTCATTCATTCATTCATTCATTCATTCATTCATTCATTCATTCATTCATTCATTCATTCATTCATTCATTCATTCATTCATTCATTCATTCATTCATTCATTCATTCATTCATTCATTCATTCATTCATTCATTCATTCATTCATTCATTCATTCATTCATTCATTCATTCATTCATTCATTCATTCATTCATTCATTCATTCATTCATTCATTCATTCATTCATTCATTCATTCATTCATTCATTCATTCATTCATTCATTCATTCATTCATTCATTCATTCATTCATTCATTCATTCATTCATTCATTCATTCATTCATTCATTCATTCATTCATTCATTCATTCATTCATTCATTCATTCATTCATTCATTCATTCATTCATTCATTCATTCATTCATTCATTCATTCATTCATTCATTCATTCATTCATTCATTCATTCATTCATTCATTCATTCATTCATTCATTCATTCATTCATTCATTCATTCATTCATTCATTCATTCATTCATTCATTCATTCATTCATTCATTCATTCATTCATTCATTCATTCATTCATTCATTCATTCATTCATTCATTCATTCATTCATTCATTCATTCATTCATTCATTCATTCATTCATTCATTCATTCATTCATTCATTCATTCATTCATTCATTCATTCATTCATTCATTCATTCATTCATTCATTCATTCATTCATTCATTCATTCATTCATTCATTCATTCATTCATTCATTCATTCATTCATTCATTCATTCATTCATTCATTCATTCATTCATTCATTCATTCATTCATTCATTCATTCATTCATTCATTCATTCATTCATTCATTCATTCATTCATTCATTCATTCATTCATTCATTCATTCATTCATTCATTCATTCATTCATTCATTCATTCATTCATTCATTCATTCATTCATTCATTCATTCATTCATTCATTCATTCATTCATTCATTCATTCATTCAATAATTACAATTTCTTAACAGAACTTATGTCTAATGTGAAATTGTAGTCATACATTATATTATAGTGCATAAAAATGGCACCTACTTATTACATGAAATATGAATATTATACAATAGTAAATAATGTTAAATGTCATAAAAAATAAGCATAATTAAATTATTTAGTCAATTAATATTAAAATAACAATAGTGAGTATGCAAATACCATGCAAATAATATTGATTCTAAACAATATTCAGTCAAAAAAAAAAAAAAATTGAATTAACCACAGGTAATCTAATAGTACCTAACAGTTAAGCAATAAGATTTAGTTGTGCTAGTACAACTGGCACATTTCCAAATACACTTTATTCAGGAATATGCCAACCGTATCAGCGAATACGTCAATATTATCATGCCGAGCGATCAGGGTGCAGAGCAGTTCCCTAGCGCGCACGGTGGGCGCGTTGCGGGCGCGGCGCGTGCGCACGGTGGGGCACGCGAACACGCGCGGCAGCCGGCGCGGCGCGACCGCTCCGTCCGCGCTACGCGTGCCTGCGCGCGGCACGCTCAGCCCCATCTGGGCCAGCACGCACGGATTGTCCACCTTATTGTGTAGCAGCCAGTAGTAGTGGACTACAAGAAGCAGCTTCCGTCTTAGCGCCAGACTGTCGAGGCCCACCATACCGGAGACGAACATGGACGGATAAAGGAACGGGTAGTATCCGTACCTCCGCTTGTACAGCCACCGCGCAAACTTTCGCTGTACCTTTTCCACCATCAGAGAATATTTGCTCTCATAGGGATCCCAAACCATAGAGCCGAATTCTAGTTTGCTGCGGACATACGCGTTGTATAACACCACTGCCACCTTGGAGTCGGTGAACTGTGATGTCGTCCTCATTATAAAACCTAGAATCTTATTGGCACATTTGCATACCTCTAACATATGGTTGTGAAAGTCTAACTTGCTATCCAACGTTAAACCCAGGTCACGGATTTCGAAGACCCTATCTAGTGGAGCATCCTGCAAACTATATGTGGTGTACAAAGGTGAGCGTAGGCGCGAGAAGGTAATAACTTTGCACTTAGCTGCATTAAAAGGAAGACGATTAGCATCACTCCATTGTGCCAGAGCATCAATATCACCCTGCAGGGCCTCGGTTTCGGCTACACCACTGATACCCAAGTATAACTTTAGGTCGTCGGCAAACATGAGGCACTTCGAGGCACGTACGACTTCGGGCAGATCGTTGATCATCAACAGAAACTGCGTAGGGCCCAGAGTACTGCCCTGACTAACTCCGGATCTGGTGTAGTAGTCCTCGGACTCATAGCCGGCCACCCTTACATATTGTTTTCGATTTCGCAGATACCCAGCAAAGAAGTGAAGAAGCTTGGGCGTGAAACCAAGTCTAGCAAACTTCTCCAAGAGTACGTCATTGTCCACCAAATCGAACGCTTTCTTAAAATCAAAGTAAGCCGCGTCCACCTGTCTGCCAGCGTCTAGCTGCGCGGCGACATAGTCTACCAGATTCACATGGTTGGTGACAGTGGAGCGAGCCTTGCGGAAACCGTGCTGGCAGTCATTCAACGCACTACTGACCTGGCGTGTAATATGACTATCTAAAATAGACTCTAGGACCTTACCAAAGACCGACAATACCGCTATTGGCCTGTACGTGGATACATCATTTCCTTTGCTCCCTTTCGGAACCGGAGTGACTCTGGATGTCTTCCAGCGTTCAGGGTACGTTGAGTGTGCGAGGGAAAGATTGTATAAATGTAAAAGGGGCTTGCACATTACAGATACGCAGTCCTTTACCAGAAAAGCAGGTACACCATCTGGGCCAGAGGAAGATCGCGGCTTGAGCTGTAAGTGGCAACACCGGCCGGTCAGCTGTGTTTTGCGAACCAGCTAATAATTTTTTAAATTAAATATGTTCTAAATACATATTTATGCATAAAAAGTGTTAAATTCAGTGTAGTAAATGTTTAATTTTATTATTTTGTTTAAGTTTAGATGTAAAATAGTGTATAGTAAGTGTAACTTATTACCGGCTATCGGACATAACCTACGACGCCGAATTTAACTTCAACGGAGTGTTGGAATACTTGCAGAGCTGATACGGATTTTACGGACAAGGAATAACCTGGGGAGTATTGTCTTTTACCTAATTTGTATTGTGTTATATAGATAATTATAATTCTTATACTGTAGATTTAGACATTACCTACCTACACCCGACTAAAATCTCGTTTTGCTATCCGCAATTGCTAGTTAATTTTACCGAGTAATTGTGAGATACGTATAGGCGAGATCTGTCCTATAATAATCTGTCAGCACTGTGAAGTTCTCACTTTGCTTTCTGTGGAAGTAAAGTTGACGAGGATTACTTTGCTATAATTATTTAAGTACCCCAATTTTAGAGCCCCCAAAAAAAAGAACCTATTTATAACATAAATATATTAGAAGTGTATAGTAGATATATCTTATCATCTTAGAGTAGTAATATTGGTATCTAATATTGTGTTTTTACTGTGGTTCAGCTGTTCCTTTATAATTTTCAGGCACAAAAAACTTCATAACATTGGAGCAAAGGCAAAGGTCAGCGCAGCAAACAGCCGGACAGCCCATTGAGAATCTGTGATATACCGTGACATTGCAGCTGAGTATTTGCTTTCAATTTAAAATAGCATCATAGGATAGCTAAATATCATATATCTTAACGTAACTTGTTAAACCTTTTGTTGTCATAACTGTCTAGACTCATATGGACAAGTATTTTTTAAAAATACTTATTGTATTTGTTGCTACTATTTAGGCAGTACAGCTATTACGATACAGTTATTATTACTATTATATTGGCAGTACAGCTTTTCGCACATACATTCCAGGTGCCAGTGAAGTACGAATACCTGTTACCACACGATGGCCCCGACTACACGCAGCATGGCCAAGGCAGTAGAGATGGAGACCAAGCTGCGATTTGCACTGGAGGAACTCAAAACTACGAAAGCCTTGAACGAGCAGCTGATGCAAGAGCGTGCGGACAGTGAGGAGGAGGTACAGAATATTGTGAGGAAAAACACTGAACTTAAGAATCAGCTGGTTGAATTAGACATACAACACATGGATGTCATAGACCAACGAAACCAACTAATGGAGGCGATGCAGCAATTTCAAGTATGCAGTGACACACACGAGCAGGCGCTGGACCGCATCGAGCACCTGGAGCGCGAGCTGCGTGAGTCACAGCAACGAGTTGCACAGCTCGAAGACAAAATGGAGCAGCAACAGACACGACACACCCAAAGTCTGTATGACGAGTTGGTTGGTGACTCCTGTATTACTTTACCTAATCCTGGAATCAAAATACAAAATCGTAGAAACTGCAAAAACTCTGCAAAGGTGAACAGAGTCATTAGAAAAACACAAAAATATATAAAACAAAAAGGGTATCGCTGGAAGAACAATATTCTGAAAAAAGGTTGTTTAGTGTTAACAGATAAAGTAAGTGAGCATAAAAACCAATTAGAATCTAATAGAATAGCATACGAGGCGAACATCCAGGAGCTGCATGCCAAAATCACAGTTTTACAGGATTTGGTTCAAGAGGCTGAGTGTAAATCCGAACTATTAGAGAGAGAATTCCACCAGCAACTGCAAGCTGCCACTGAGCTGGTGGAGCTATCTACACACAATGCGGAGCGGTTTGAATCGCTGGTTAACAACCACATATGCGATTGTCAATGTAACAATACCACGACTGACAATCACGAAAATCAAAACACCGAATTTCAACCACAAGCGGATGTCATCGGGAAGGATAGTCTGCCATCAATGGAAACTACTATGGTGTTTTCTGATAGTATCGGCGTGGATTTTGGCAGGCATCTACACAACGCGGTGAAGGGCCAGATATGCAATTACTGTATGCCAGGGGCTACCTATGCTCAAATATTACACAGAATGAAACAGTCTAGCATTAACACAAACACCAATGTAGTAATTTTCATAGGAAACAGTTTGACAGCGCGCAAGAAGGACGTAACAAACACGTTTGAATATTTATTGTCATCAGGGGCACGGCAAGTAATCCTATGTGCATTTCCACACGCCAGCTGCTTAACGGATAAGCAAAACGACCATATTCATTCGTTGAATATGCTAATATATACATTGACTTGTCGTCATAATGACACATTTTTATTCTTTAATACAAATAAGTTTGTAGATAGATTTAGACTGACGAAAGATACATTGTATCTGAACCTAAAATCAAAACGGGATATAGCTACTCTGGTAGCTTATAATTTGAATTGTATTCAAAATAGTCCATATATGGAAAATATTTGTGTAGGAGTAGGTGCTGAGGAGATTGAATCTCCCGGCTTGACTGGAGATGTACACGCATCTCAACATTTAAACTAACCAAATCGACAAAGGAAAAGCATTGTAGTTTTAGAGTTGTTCATCAAAACATACAAAGCTTTTCTGGCAAAGAATTAGAAATAGAACTATTTCTAGATAAATATCCCGATGTTGACATATTATGTCTAACAGAGCATTGGCTCACAAAACACCAGATAATTACTGGTTACGAAAATTATTACATAGCAAGTTCTTTCAACCGACAGCACAAGCAGCACGGTGGATCGTTGATATTTATGAAAAACACCTTTAAAGCTAAAGAACGGAAAGATATCGTGCGACTCTCGGTTGAAGGCACTGCGGAGCTATCGTGCGTCGAGCTGGAGAAACATATTGTTGTATGTGTATATAGGCCCCCCTATGAAGCTAATTACTCTAATTTCGAATCAATTATGGAGGATGTACTAAATACGGTCAGCAAATGTAAAAAAAGCATTATAATCTGTGGGGATTTCAATGTAGATTTACTAGAAAAAAGCTCACTTACAACTAGGATAATTAGTCTATTCAAATCTTTCAATTTAACTAAGAAGAAAGAAAGAAAGAAAGAAAATCGATCACTGTGGGCAAAGTGTAACTTTTCCTATTATTATGAAAACACAGATTATTGAAGTTCCTATAAGACCCGTAAATAAATACCGCATAGAGACATATAAAAGTGCGTTAATAGATAAACTACCGCAACTTAATTTCGACCACGAAGATACAAACAAAGTTTACTCGGAGTTTTTCTCGGTGCTGTGTGAAGAATTCAATAAAACATTCAAAATAAAAAATAAAAAAATTAACTCCAAATTCAAGTTTTGTGACTGGGCAACTAAAGGAATTTACAAAAGCAGAGATATCCTTTTTGATTTATACGATCAAAAGACTTATACGCACGATGATAAGTTTAGAGATTACGTTAGAAACTACTCAAAAGTATTTAAAAAGGTTTGTAACGTTGCGAAATCAATGTTTATAAGTAACAAAATAAAATCGGCCAATAATAAAATAAAAGCGACTTGGAAAATAATAAACCAAGAGACCACTAACACCAAACCTCGAGATAACGAATACATTATTAAAACCGAATCTGGCACAACATCGTCTAATACAGAAGTTGCTCAAGAGTTCGAAACATTTTTCACTAACATACCGATTAAAACCACCGAGAAATTACAGTCGTCGGCGTTCCTTGCTGAAACATTACTTAAAAACAATACTAATTCTTGTAACACTAATTTTAAATTTATAAACGTGGATCCACATGACATTATTAAAGTATATAAATCAATGAAATTAAAAGCGTCTGAAGATCAATGGGGCATGTCAGTTACATTTCTAAAATCTGTTATCCACATACTAGCACCATATTTAGCGTACATATTTAACAAAAGCATAGACCAAGGCATTTTTCCGGACCTAATGAAACAAAGTAAGGTCATTCCACTTTTCAAATCAGGTGATAAACAAGACCCCAGTAATTTCAGACCTGTCTCGATTCTTCCAGTACTTAGCAAAATTTTTGAAAAAATTATTCTTAATCAATTACAGAGTCATTTCAACTTGGAAGGTCTATTGCATAGTAAACAGTTTGGTTTCACAAAGGGACGCTGTACGACTGATGCCGGAATCAAACTAATACAACATATATTTAACGCATGGGAAGATTCTAGCGATGCGATTGGTATTTTTTGCGATTTATCAAAAGCATTCGATTGCGTCGACCATGCTACCTTGCTGCTAAAACTAAAACATTATGGCGTAAACCACAAGTCACTCGACCTAATGCAATCTTACCTAGAAAATAGAGTGCAAAAAGTACAGATTAATGGAGAAAAGTCCCCAGGATCACTGGTAAGGATGGGAGTACCTCAAGGGTCAATATTGGGCCCGTTTTTATTTTTAGTTTACATAAATGACCTACCTTATCTCGTGGAGCACCTATCAGATATTGTGTTGTTTGCCGATGACACATCACTTATTTTCAAGGTTAAGAGGAAGGCCCAAGAGCTTGATGAAATAAATAATGCTCTTTCACAAGTTATGAACTGGTTCACATTAAATAACTTGGTACTTAATTCAAAGAAAACTAAATGTATAAAATTTTCCCTACCGAATGTGCGGCAAGTAGAAAATAAGGTGGTCCTGGATAATGATAAATTAGATTTTGTTAAAAGCACGGTCTTCCTTGGGGTTACTGTAGACTCAAAGTTACAATGGGGCCCACATATATCGTCATTAGCCGATAGACTTAGTTCAGCCGCCTATGCAGTCAAAAAAATTAGACAACTGACAGATGTGGCTACCGCAAGGTTGGTTTATTTCAGTTACTTCCATAGCATCATGTCGTATGGTATCATTCTGTGGGGACGGGCAGCCGACATCGAGACCATTTTTATACTACAAAAACGGGCAATACGATTTATATACAATCTGCGTTGTAGAGAATCTCTGAGGGAATTGTTTAAAAATATTAATATACTGACGGTAACTAGCCAATTCATTTATGAAAATATCATGTACGTACGCAAAAATATATCTCTATTTCCAAAAATCAGTGACACACATAGTTATAATACAAGAAATAGAGATAAACTTGCATTTCCCGGATTCAGACTACGTAAGGTTAGTACATCCTTCATGGGGCACTGTATTCGCTTTTATAACAAGTTGCCAGAAAGTGTCACGACGTTGACAGAGAGGAAATTTAAAAATTTCATTAAAGGAACACTTGTTAAGAAGGCGTATTACAGGATAGATGACTATTTAAACGATGAACATGCATGGTGTGTGTCGCCGGTTCCGCATGAGGGATAAACTTACTAACAATAGTAATAGTTACGTACTGTATAGTAATTAAGTAATCATTGTTTTAAAAGATGTGTTGCTGAGAGTTTTTTGCCACTTTTTCTCCTCAGCGTTGGCACCTTTTCCTTGCAAAGTGGTGTAAATGTAAATTCCAAAAAATATATTGACGTGCAAAAATGTACTCAACGTGCTTACTTGCAATAAAGAAATTTGACTTTGACTTTGACTTTGAGGCGCTTGACCGCAGCAATCAAGTCAGCTTTGTCTACAGTATCAACTGCAACGCGCGCAGCATCAGTTTTGCCATGTGCTGCCCGCGCCGCCTTCGTAGCGTCGAGTTTCGGCTCATCACTCTGGAAAACCGAACTGAAATAGCGTGCGAACGCATCCGCCGCATCCTGCCCGCTCACCTCCACGCCCGCACTAGTAAAGCTCACAGAACGTCGCCTGTCCTGACGTTTGTCCTTCACATAATCCCAGAACCTAGCCGGCTCATCAGTAATTCCCCTCTCAATGTCACTCGTAAACTGGTGATGAGCTTTATCAATTAAAAACTTAACATGCCGCCTATAATATTTGTACAGTTCTTTATTAAATTCCTTCCCCTCGGCCTTGAACTTTTTAAAGTGGAAAAATTTATTCTTAATATTTCTTATTATTTCTGGTGTATACCACTTGGGGTACACGTAACCATCTGTGGGCCTAAGTGGCTTTTTGACGGGTACGTATTTATCGATACACGAATACAAATTATCGTAAAAAAGGTCAACAGCATAGTCGACCTCGGAAGCGGCCAAGACATCAGACCAGTCCAACTCACTCAATGCTGTATAGAGAGCCCCGAAGTCAGCTTTACGAAAATTCCAATCAGGACAGGAAGTGGCCCGCGTGCGCGGCGGCGGCGGCGGCGGAGTTGGCGGCGGAGCACCGCACGGCAGGCTCAAGCTCACCGCCAGAGGGGGGTGGTACGCGTCCGGCGGCACGAGCGGCTCCGCGGCCGCGCTCACGCGCACCCTGTCAGCCCCGAGATCGCTCAGCACGAGATCCAACATACCACCGTTGTCGTTGATTACAACGTTGTGTTGTCTCAGCTTACAAAATTCGCAAAAACATGTAAATTGAGTTTTGACATTGTCACTACAAGAATTCAGATTAAAGTCTCCTAATATAATTACATCTAAGTCGGAAAACTTACATACAGCGTTTTCTATACACGTCAAGACATTTAAATATTGCTCATCGTTGTAACTGGGCGGCAAATAAACCACGCAGCATAAAAATTTTACATTTTTCGCCCCAATAAGAGCGAATAACAATTCCTTGTCGGGCGATAGCCCGTCCACGTCAGTAACCGCGCGCACGGTATAGCAGTCGCGCGCGGCGAGCAGCACCCCGCCCCAGCCGGCGTCCCCGGCGCGGTCGTGGCGCAGCACCGTGTACCCGACGGGGAACAGCTCGCCCGAGCATACCGAGCTTGTCAAAAACGTTTCAGTTAAAACTATAACGTCAGTGTTGCTATGACACATTTGCAAATTTATACTAAATAAGGCAGTTTTGGACCTCAGACCGCGCACGTTCTGGTAGCAAACGTGGACTTGTTTATACCGTTGCCGACTTCTAATTTTGACTACTTTCGCGTTGGGCACGAAAAATCTGCCGCCACGGCTTCAGACAAATTCCTTCAGCCCAGTTGTCTGGTGCCATAACGTGTTCGGCCCTTATAGCAGGCACCCCTATTTTAAAAGAAGCGTAACTGCCTCGAGACTTGAGAACCTCAACACTACACATATCACCACTGCAAACAGAGTTCAGATGCTCCCGTACCTGCTCAGCGGTGGTACCCTCTTGAACATAGCACAGGTGAATGAACTTTCTTCTCTCGGCGGCACAGAGCGTCGTAGCCCCAGGAGCGGCGGTGCCTCGCAGCATACCAGCCGCAGAACCACGGTCTCGTTTACGCCTCACCTCGATCCAGTCTCTGTCATTTCCAGAGTCATCGGTAGTGGCAATACCATCGGTCCCAGTGGCACCAGCCGGGGTGATCAAGTCCTGAGTGGGTGAAGCCTGCGCAGCAGGCAAGGTTAGTTGTTCTGGCTGATCTAGTTGACCGGCCCGGGCGTGCATCGATGAGGACGAGCGTGTGCCACTCTGCAGGGCAGATGCACCAGGCGCCCTCTTTATCTTTGGACTGCTGCGACCCTTCAAATCGCCAGACCGCCCTGCCTTCCCCGCAGTACTACACCCAATACTAGGTTTTGAACCTTCGTCGCTAATTTCAGTACCGGTTTTCATTCTTATCCTTTCATCCATAGTCACTACATCATCACACAGTTTGGTAATAGCTTCCTGCATCGTTTTTTGAACGCCTGACATCGCGTCCACAACAATAGTCAGCTCCGTATGTTTTTGTAGTAACATATCCATCAGGGGCGATAGGCATTTGTTAATACCAGCTGCTAGTTCTTCTCTTATTATGGTTCGCATTGCTACCACGCCGCCGCACTCGCACTTGAGCTTGGACCCGCACTGAGGAGGAGGAGGGGGAGACGGACACTCCTGGTCCAGCAGCAGTTCCTGGTCGAACGGGGCTCTGGCGCCCCGCCCCCATTGCCCTCTACGCACGATCACATTCTCGAACTCGTCTCGCACAGTGAGATCCACAGACATATCAGGCTCAGCGCCGCGGGCATCGCAATTGCCCATCATTTGGCGTATAGGAGTATGTACATTGCCAGTCTTGGGTAGCTTGCTGCGGCATGATACGCAGACCCAGGTGCTCTTAGTCTCATTTGACAGAGACTCATACTTATTCTGAGTTAATCCAGCACAAAAAATGTCATAACAGCAATCGCATTTATTGCAGCGCATAGTGGGATGGTTCTCTTCAACTTTTTGTTTGCAGCCTTCACAATAAAACTTTGACGCCATCTCTAATTATAATAGATTATAGTTTACTAATTATTCAATTTTTATAATTAAAACTGTCTCTCAGAGACAGAAAGTCATTAATTGGTAGTGGCTGCTCTTCAATACTTAATCTTTGACGGATGACGACGGACGGTGCAGTGACGTCACCCGTACGGCTGTCGCACTAACGCACGCAGATCTCGCTATTGTGTAGTGGACGTAAGTGCGGGATTCCGCTGCAGTGCCGCACTATACACTTCGTTGAGGTAAATCCAGTTTGACCCACAGTTAACTATAAAACTGCTTGTAGTCAATGTTATACTATTCACAACAGAATAACTTTAGCACTAATGGTGATATCCGACATAAGTAACACAACACTAATTGATTATTATTGCATGGATAACTTTTGATTTGAAACTTATTGATATTTGCACTGATTTTATAATATTGTTTGCGGAGCAAATTCAAAACAGAGTTGACGTTAACTAGCCACACACAAACCTTCTTAAGTGAGAGTTTCTGGACTGTGGGGATTGAATACCGTTATTATAAATTTAAACATCAGCATATTAACATTGCTGCGGTGACTTTGAGCCAAAATGACTAATACAAATGTTAAGATGATTAGTTTCAACTGCAGATCGATCAAGCAGTCTTATCCTCACGTTCAAGATTTTTGTAAACAGTATGATGTCATTGCCCTTCAAGAACATTGGCTGTTGCCTGATGATATCGATTTCTTGAATAAAATCGATTCTGAATTAGATTACTACGGAGTATCAGCTGTGGATACCTCGTTGGGCGTACTGAAAGGACGACCATATGGCGGCGTTGCTGTCATGTGGAAGAAAAGCATTTTTCTAACAGTGGTACCAATCGACTGTGGTTCGACACGAATAGTAGCTGTAAGGTTACAGCTTGCCAACCGTAGCCTGATTGTTATGTCGGTGTATATGCCTACTGAGTGTCCCGATAACTTGCCACTCTTTACCGAGTGTCTTAGTAAGATCAGTGCGGTCATAGAGGACTGCGATGTGGAATGTGTGATATCGCTAGGAGATTTCAATGCGGATATGAAGAGACTGTTTGGACGAGAATTGCGTAATTATTGCTGTGACCAGGACTGGGTATGTGCCGATATATCTATTCTAGGTGAAATATCCGATACATATACGTATAGGAGTGACATGCATGGTTCGACTAGTTGGTTGGATCATTGTATAGTGACGTCAGCTGCGTATGAAACGATCACCGGTGCGGTGCGTATGTTTTGTATGGTGTGTACACTTCGGATCACTGTCCGCTCGTGATCGTGTGTAACCTAGATATTATTAAACCGAAAATAGTTAAGCAAACAAATGTAATGGCTAACAGGGTAGCGTGGGTAACAGAAACAATTACCAAATTGATAATTATTATAGGTTGTGTAATCAATTTTTAGAATCATCTCGTTGGCCTGTTATGCCGTGCACTGACGAATCGGCTGACGATACGGAACGCCATAAAATAATAGATATATATTATAAAAATATGATTGATGCCATGACGAAGGCGTCGGTGGCCTCACATAAAATTAAAACTGTACATAAAAAACGATTGATTGGTTGGAACTACCACGTGAGGGAACTACATGTAAAAGCTCGACAAGACTATCGAGTCTGGCAATTACATGGATATCCCACGAATGGTCAAAAGCCAATGGGCACATTCGTATGGAGGGTGGTGCCTTTTTTTTTCGCGCGGCCAGAATCAGTTTCATATCTACTGTGTAGGAGACCATACAAAAAGAGAAAAAAAGTTGTTCCCGGGGTTCTAACCGCAGTCCGGGCCGAGATAATAGAGTTTAACTTTTACCAAAAGAGAGGAGAATATCGCAACTGCCATCTACAATATACTCCCCATTTGCGACAATTTATTGGTTTCCGGTCTTCAAAAGCGGAAATCCAGTGCACCATGTGCTATATACATGCCCCTCCCCCCTCCAAACCAAAAAGAAATTGTGTTTCCTATTATTCCTTAAGATGTCGCATCCGCCATGTTCAATACACTCCCCCTAGACGTTTTGCTTGCGGCAACCAAAGCGGAAATCCGGTTCAACATGTACATTGAACAATATCCTCCCCCTCACCTAAAAATAAATTGAAATGTATTTTATTTCATAAGGTGTCGCATCTGCCATCTATAATACACTTCCCCTTTGATGTTAATTTATTTTTTCCTCCTCCCCCCGGAAAAAAAACATACTTATTTCATTTCCCATAATAATTATCCTCCTTGGTGTAACTTGTGTCCGGTGTAGTTGGATTCTCCCTGTGTAAACTTGACGAACTGAACTACAGTAAATGGTTCCTCAGCATCCTCTGGCTAGGTGATCGATGTACGGTCGACAGCACATAAAGCGTATCACATTGGCACGCTACGCAGGGGTTATACGACGTAGTTTGCAAAGTTTGGTTTTTTGTAGGTTGATGTGCCGTCGACTGTACACAAAAGTTAAGACCTTTTGAAAAAATACACAGAAGTATAACATACGCCGTAACAAGCCCAGTGGCTTGTTAAAAGAAACCATTGCAAAATATATCGTATAACTCCTGCGTATGGTGCCAGTGTGATACGCTTGATGTGCTATCGACCGTACATAGATGGTTGCGGCGTATGTTACACTTCTGTGTGTTTGTATGTGTTAGTGGATATTTTGGACACACTAACCACTCCTACATATTAAAACACTCCCAAACTCACACCAAACGAGATCCAAATACAAAAAGTATTCCTAATATCGTCGATCTGGTTCGAGTCACGGTTTTCAACAGAGCATTAGCTCAACATTAGTTGAAAAAGAATGGCAAGGTATCTTGTTCGAATCCCAGTCGCGATGTAATATTTAAAAAGATACCGTAAATCACAAATTACACTCGGATGAGCAAAACACACCCTAAATAACACAAAAATACTGGTACATAAAAACTCTCTTACACACAAAAATTCCCCTAGATATCGTACTAATTAGTTTTGCGCGTCTGAGTATGGTAGTGTATTTTGAAACTGAATGTAAGTACCATAGAGTGTGTTGTGAGTATTTGGGAGCATTTTTTTATGTTAGGACACGAAAAAATCACAGTTTTCGTTTGTCTATGTATTTTTTTGCGTAAAGGTATGTTTGTATTTGAGGAGGGCGTTGTTGATTCTAGGTGTTTTGTGGGGCGTATTTGTGTGTATTTGCATATTGTATTTTGTACGCTAAAGAGTATTTTTGTTTGGCTGTGTGCTTATGCATAAAGATGACTGTATTTTGTGTGTTACAAATGCAGTTGCCTGTGTTTTGTGTTGTTCGTAAAGGTATGTTTGTGTGTAGATGTGTGCGTTTTTGCTTCTAGTTGTGTTTTGAGTGTTTGCTTCTTTCTGCGTTAAACAGGGTTTTTGTATCGTAGGGTATGTATATATCAGGGTGTAATTTGTGTGCGAGACTGCAATTATGTTTATCTGGTTGTTTTTGTATTATGGTGGCGTATTCAAACGTGTTTCAGTGTCTAGGTATATTTAATTAGTAGAGTTAAGAGTTTGTTTTTGTGTATGTCGGACTCTGGATATAGTTATATGAGTCAGCGTGTGTTCATATCCAACGTGTTTAACGCTTCTGTATACTTTTCTTTAAATGTTGGGGGTTCGTGATAGTAGCATAATAATTATGTATCCTAGCTAGACGATGCTGATAAACGACTGAGATCGTCTGGATCCTTTATTGGATGTTTTAGGGGAACCGGAAAAAGTTTTACTGTTTTGGGGGTTCCTTACCTCAATAGGGAAAAAAGGAACCTTTATTTAAAATATTTTCAGTCTCCGCGATATTAGAGTTTAAATAAAATGACAAACTAAAGTAACATGAGAGAGAAAGTATTTATTTATAACAGCCGAGTCGTGGCCTTTCGACGACAGTAGGGTCTTTAAAACCATGGGAATTTGCGAGATATTCGATTTTAATTTTTCCTTTACTTAAACTCAAATATCTCGGCCCCGGATGAGTGGGGAAACATAGACGCAACATTTTTACGTTCATCGTGAAGTCCGGGATTCTTACTTTCAGTCCGAGTATAAATATTTAAGTTTAAGTAAAGTCATAAAACTTGAGAGGGGGTGTGGTGTAGAGGATACACCGGATGTGAGAGGATTCTTACCTTCCGGGATGTTTACCTTTAGTCAGGGCAGAGATAATTAACTTTAAGTAAATGACAAACGTGAGAGGGGGGGGGAGGATGTGCTCATTTTAGATGATGCTCCGGCCATCTAAAAAGAACCGGAGTTCTAGTGGCCCAGTCGGGGTGAATTATAACAAAAGTTATAGTAGATGGCCGGTGCACCATCTAAAATGAGCATATCCTCCCCCTCTCTCACATTTGTCATTTACTTAAAATTAAATATCTCTGCTCTGACTGAAGGTAAAAATCCCGGAACAACATTTTCTTGTAGACGACCTCATAGTGAATGTAAATATGTTGATTCGACGTCTCTACCCTCCACCGGGGCCGAGATATTTGAGTTCAACGGAAGTAAAAAGTTAAAGTCGAATATCTCGGCCCGGACTGAGGTTACAGATGAGCTGCTATAATATGTTTTATTTACTTTGCCAATATGTACCTAAATAACCATATTTGGTTTCTGGCCGCGAAAATTTCAAAAGGCTCCAAAAACGCCCATTAGCTTTTATGATAACATGTGTAAAAGCAGGGATTTTAAAAATAAAGTAAAATGGTGCCATCGAAATCAAAATAAAATTAAAATGGATCTGATAGCTGCCCATAGATACAAAAAAGACTTTACCAAATTTTGGAAAGAAACTAATAAACTTAATTGTAAACGCAACGTTCCGTTGTCAGTGAATGGCAGCCAGGACAATAACGAGATAGCAAATATGTTTGTTAAACAATTTAAAGTTGCTAACCCGGCGCCTTCGACGAGTACGGGCTCAAGCAGTAGCGGCGAACGCTGTGCTCATCCTGGCCCGGCGACTGCAAAAGGCAGGCA